>CM053785.1:239044917-239394917 GCA_028749045.1 Cupressus sempervirens
TTATGAGTTCATCATGAATGATAGTCCATTACAACATGCAGAAGAATTAACTATTCCCTTGAATTCTCATAAATATAGAGCACAACGGATGCTAGATTTGCTCCTCTTTCTGACTTAAACAATCCTCCAGGAATCTAGGTATCCATAATAGCTTTGTGCATGTTTAACTAACTGCTTCAATGCTTACTTTCCCACTCATTTGCTTTACCAGGTCTCGCTTATCATCCATGAAAATAGGTCCCTCTAGTTTTTGTTGTTGAATCTCATTAACACCAGTGCTTCCTCAACACGAGTCTTTCATGGTCATTTTGTTGATTCTTGCCCGGATTATATTCCTATGGACATCAATGATACATAAAGAGCTTTCAACAACATCTATTCATATTTATTAATTTATAAGAAAAGCATCAATTATTCAACTAATGAGTTTGCAATCGTTTTGGTTGTAGGAAAACCTACCCATGTTATGTATACATGAAGAAAGACTTAACAAAATGAACCCTTTTTAAACATAATATCAACTATCATTTTCATGTCGTAGGTTCACACTTTATACATTGAAAGGTTCAAAATACTAGGCTTAAAAGATGATAAGTTTCAACAAGATATAGAAAAATGTTCATAAAAAGGGTAAAAATTTATCTATTGTTTTGTGCCATCAAAGAGGACCAAGATGTTGACCACTTCAGTCTTGAGATTAGTACCAAAAAGAGTTTTAGGGACCTTACTCTTGGCACTTCTTAGTTTTTGAAACCATGATTGCATGATTTCTTTTCTCCATATCATCTTCTTAGAGGAGAACTCATAAATTGCTCCTCCCACTGTCAAATCTGGAAAATCCTCCTATTCTAGAACTTGAAGGAAAATTTCCATAGTTTTCCTATCAATAGAGATCAACACTATATCATCAGGTAACACAATCTATCAAGTTTCTAGGTTGTAATGATTTATGCATTTGTAGATCAATTCCAGAGCTTGGACTGCCACCGAGAAACCAGCTGCCTCAACTAACCCACATCCTTGAAGCTTCTCAATTATGTCATGAATTGGCTCTGATTTCACTCTCTTATGAAAGTCTTGCATATCATAGAAGCAAAAAGAGGTATCATTGAAATTCTGTAGTGCGGACTTAATTCCATTCAACTAGTCAAAGCCTGCAAATCTAGTTGCCATTCTATCTAAGAATAAGTTGAATTTTGAATCTAAATGAAGAGAAGAATAGAAAATGAAAAACATAGGATATTTGAAAGAGTTGTGCAAATTAACAGAATAACAGTTCAAGAAAAAGGCAATAGTTTGTGTAACTATTCATGTTTCCATCTATATATGAGTTTCAATTCACCCGTTGATCTTCAGGATTCATACCACAGAATTGAAGGATAAATCTATTGAAATATTAAATGTAGGGGTTCTAAAAGATATTTTGGTTTCCTTTCACTATTTCTATTGGCCCAATGGTAACTTTCTATTCTTTCAAACTTACTTTCCCATTTCCCATTAAGTTTTGGGAAGTTATGAACAAAGTACTCCATAAGATATTATCCACCAAGTAGGATTCTACTTATTAGATCTTTCTTGTAATGGTTAGAATGTTTCCATTATCATCTTAAGATGTTTTTTCTATAATTTGTTGGTCTAATTAGCTTACAAAGTTGATTTTCTTCAAAATGTAGAAAATTGTCCTCATAGGTTGAAAACCCACCGAGGAGAAGACAATTTTCATTTCTTCACCTAGGCTTTCTTTCACCTTTACCTTTTGACTTATTTCTTCCTTTAGGTTTAGAGATGTCCATAAGGAGTGTGAAACTTCATTAGGGAACCACCTCTCATTTATTTCCTTTAAAATTTCCTTTTGTGGAAAACGGACTTCATGGTTTCAAAACCCATCAAGGAGAAGTCAATTTTGCATTTTTTGCCTAAGATGATTTTGAGAGTTGTGATGAATCTTTAACACTTCCTAAGGTAGATAATCATAAAAGAAACAAGAATTTACCATAAAGTATCTCATTATCTTATTGTATGGCTTGCATGCATCATTTGGTGATCTTTGCAGGAAATTGCCTTCATGGGTTGAAAATCCATTGAGGAGAAGACAAAGTCTAGATTTCTGCAAGCTTCTATATTCTTGGAGAAAATGATGGGTTGTGAAAAAATAAATGATGCAGGAGCATCCAGAGGTATAAGGGAAATCCTGTGTCAACCAAAAAATTGTACTTAGACTCAATTTTTGTTTCATGTGTTTTCATTTTTTGATACCCATTTGGGTCAAATAAAGGTTCCAACTCTCACAGTTCCACTATAAGTGTTCTAGGATAAAGTATTTGAACACCTTGGGATATGTGTAAATGCCAAAAAAATAGGAGTATGTAATTGAGCCATCATTTTGGTGAACTAGAAGGTGTAAATTGGCTAGATGAATGTAATTGTAATTTAGAGCATTCCAGAAAAAGAATCAGGTCAAAAGGCCCCACGGTTTGAAAGTTATTGCAGTTTTTTAGTTTTTGGATACCTCTTAAGAATGCTTCAAAGTCAGGTTAGGGGCATTAAATGACCTCAAAAAGGGCCAAAAAATGGGGAACAAGCAAAGCTTGTCCATAGGGCTATAGAGCACTTCAAGGTCTTTTCAGAAATGTAAACAGTTCGTCAATCAGAGCTACGATTCAAAAGTTATGCCTCCCAGAAGTTTGGTTACCATTTCTAGATTCTTCTAGATTTGTATCAACTTCTAACGCAGCTTCTGGAGCCTTCTATTTGGTCGGTGGGTGCCAACTAGCACTTTCTAGAATGTACTCCTAATCCTTAACCCTTCGGGGTCTATTTAAGAACATTTCTGGCAATGTAAAAGGTAGTTCGGAGTGGAGTTTCAGAGGAGGTACTAAAAGGAGAAATTATCTGCAGATTTATACTATTGTAAGCCCATAGGGCATGTTTTGAAGTCTATTTTCTCTATACTGAATGTATTAGCTTATTTACAAAGTTAATAAAATTTTCCCTTTCCTGTTGTGTCCATTCTATGCTCTGGGTGTCCCCATCAATAAACTTCAGTAAATGATCTTTGAATATTTTATGAGCCTCCATTGGATTGGGTACTAAGCTACCACAATATTCCTCAACACAAAGGGAAAAACCATCTGGCTATGAAATGTGGAGTAGGGGAAAATGGAAAATCTGATGAAGCCTTCCTCCACCTAAAGGGGTTAAGAACTAAACTTAGATTATATCTAGTACCTTACTAAAAACCAAATTTCCACTTTAAAAATTGATTAGAGGATGAAAAGTGGGACAGCAATAGGTAGAGACAATGTACTTTCAATTTTCAATCAATAAAATACCATGTTTTTATGGTAATAGTCTATTATTTTGTGCCATATGAAGTCATACAGATTCTTCCAAAGTTTAAGACCTATAACTCTAGATAGGTGGATGAAGTATATTTCCAATGCTTCTATTTTGAAGTCTCCATCTATTCCCTAACTCAAGATATTCACATTTTTATGTAAGTAGGTCTAAATTTCTTGCTAATCTAGGGTTTTGAAGCATTTTCAAGCATAGAGGAGGATTTCAACATGGGAATTTAATGGCCTCTAGTGAAATCAAATTATTGGATTTTTATTTTAAGATTCAAGCAGTTTTAAGTTTGTACTTGTAGGGATCATTGAGAAATTTGATGCCCTAGGCATGCATTTCCAATGTGCATGCTAGGAAAAGGTTGCAACATCTCCCACAACTCTAACCAAACTTGGCATCAAGGCTTGAAATAAAAGTTTTTTCTTGTCTAGGGTTATCCTCACATTTTCCCATATTTTTTTTGTAGGATGGATTCCTAGAGCATGTACTTCCTTTGTAAGTGGAGGCCTATTTGCCTTAGTTGCCTAGCGAGAAAGTGAACAAAAGTCCATTTGTCTGTGTCATCAAACCCTATTGCCTTAGTATGTTCTATAAGTCCCAAAAGGATTTCCAAAACTAAACTTTTCTCCTTAAGTTGTGTGGAGATATTTCCTTTAAAATCTAAATTTCATCAAAAAGGGCTACTAGTCTTTTTGGATGATTTAACAAAGCAACTATGTGGAAAAACTTACATAGTTTTGATTTAACCATTGTTTCATGTCATTGGTGACATAAATATACTATTCCAATGTATTGGTGTCTTCCTTGGTCATTTGAAGAAGTTAAGTTTGTTTCCTAAAATTGGTCAATTTGTGCATTGTGAGCAACTTTTGATAAGTTGTCTTATTCATAGGGTTCCCTAGTGATTAGGGTTTTCTTTGTTTGAATGTAGGGTTGTGATAACATGGTATCATCCTTGTAGCACTTGTGATTTTTTTTTGCACATTTGACCATCTTTACCAAGAGATTTGGTTGAAGGAATTCAGTGAAGAGTGTTTTTGGACCAGTTGATCACCTTGTGATCAGTCCCACTAGGCTCCATCGCATCATTTTCTTAGATTTAAGTTTTAGCATTTGGTTTTGTGTGTGAACAAAGGTGCGTACATGCATACCTTGGATAGGTGTGCATGTGTGCACATTTAGTGTCATCTAACTTGTGTTTTATTTTGTGTTGCAAGTTGAGACACACCTTTGGAGATGTGGAAGTGCAGTCTTTGATCAAGTGTGTAAAGAAATGAAGAAGGGTGGAGGGGTCCTAGGTATTTATAGACCTAGACCTAGTGTGCACCCTTTGGAGGTGTGCACCTACACATGTGTACATCTCCAAAGGGAAATTAAGTGTACACTTGCACATTCAACACATCTGTGTACCTTGGATAGGTGTGCATGTGTGCTAGTGTGCAAGTGCACATTTATTCACTAAAAAACACTTAAAATCTTGTAAATTTTCTGAGTTCTAATAGATGATTCTTCTCAGTTAGAGAAAAAGGCTAGACCCAGAGTCCAACTGGAGTTCTAACAATGACCAAGGCCCCAAATGAGGGGTCTAGGAGACATACATTTATTAGAGGTTCCCTATCTCTAGGGGAAATGGGGCATGTTTTGTGAAACCACAACAATTTGGTAAATATATCAGTAACCTACTTCTTTGTGTTCACATATTCTAGTCTTACCTCTTTATCTTGAACTAATTCTCTTAGAAAATGATACTTTATTGTAGTATTTTTTGTCTTTCTATGCATCACTAGATTTTTGGATATGTTGATTGCACTTGTGTTATCACAATAGATAACCATTATACTCCTTTGGTGACTGGCCTACCCTGGCTTTAACTAGATTAGTGAACTTATCTTATGCTCAGCTAATACATGAGTCCTCTGAGCTTGGATCTAGCTGATAGTGCTTGATTAGAGTATAACATTTGTGTAACATCAATGATAATATAAAATTGAATAATTATTTCCAACACTTCCTTATTTTCTCTTTCTTTTTTCCTATCTTTTCTTTATTTCTTCTTCTCATTTCTTCTTCTTTTCATCTTCTACTCTTTCCTTTTCCTTTTCTCCACTCTCTCTTTGTAAGAAATGATAATGTTGAGCAAGGAACGAGAAACAATCCAAGTAAGTTAAGTGTGAAACAATGTTACCATAAGATATGCAAACTCCAAGAGCATACACCAAGATGGTTCAACAATGGAGACAAGGATTTATAAGGGGAAAGCAAAGAAAACCCCTTGTGAGTATTATGAATGAAGGCAAATGCCTAGAGAAGAGAGAGAGAGAGAGTGTTGGAGCAAAAGTAGCTCAATACAATAACATCAAGTGCTAAGAGTGTAGAAGAAAGAAGGAGGAGCATCTCTTATATAGAGATGAGAGAGGAGTTGCATTTGTAACTCCCATTTCTATGAATGCCACATTCATAATAGGTGTGTGCAAAGTGTCACAATCCTCTTAAGGAGGATAAACTAAATAAAGAAATAAAAAAGAGTTGTCCTTACATGTGGAATAAAGGACAAACAATGACATGTCCTCCACATGTGTACAAGAGGAAAAACTACATTTAGGGACCCTTGGAATATCCCAATTAATACATCCAAGGAAAGATTAACCTTTCTAACACCCCCCCTTAATCTTTACTTGGGGAGTTTACATCAACGGGTTGTAAACCCAAATTTTTACAATGGAACTGAAATCTCTCTTTAGAAAGTGGTTTGGTTAAAATATCAGCCACTTGATCTTCTCCTTTACAATAAAGAAGAATAATTTGGTTGTCTTCAACTTTTTCTCGAATGAAGTGATGTTGAAGTGAAATATGCTTGGTTCGTGCATGATAAACAGGATTATTTGCCAAGGCAATAGCACTTTGATTGTCACAATGTATAGGTGTAGGTGATTTTTGAGGTAGACCCAAATCGTCAAGAAGTCTTCTAATCCACAAAGCTTTTTTAGCTGCATTGGTACAACCTTTGTATTCAACTTCAGTGGAACATAGGGAAATAGAGTGTTCTTTTTTTCTTTTCCAAGAAATTGGACCTGAACCAACAAAGAAAAAATAACCACAAGTGGATTTCCCATCATTGGGATCTCCAACTAGATCGGAATCAGTATAGCCATGTAAAATAAATTCAGAATTTGCATCATAAAATAATCCCATATTAAGAGTTCCTTTAATGTACCTTAAGATGCTTTTAGCAACTGGTCTAGCCTTGAATTTACTAATTTCATTATTAGTATTCAATTTTGTTTTTTATAACCATTTACATGAAACTATATTCTTTCCATGAGGTAACTTGACTAAGTCCCAAGTTTGATTAGCAATTAAAGAATCATATTCCTCTTGCATGGCTTTCTGCCAATGAGGTTGAGAGTTAGCTTGATCAAAAGACTTAGGATCGTTAGAATTCATAATAGTTGTCATCAAAGCATAATTACAATAATTAATCCTTCTATGTTTAATTCCACCAAATCTAGAAATGTAATCATCACCTTCATTGATTAAGTTTTGAGCCCATTTAGGTTTACGTTTAGTTGCAATGGAATTATCACTAGAGGAAGAATCATTAGTAATAAAAGTACCATTAGTATCTACTTGAGTATCATGAGTTGTAGGAGCAGAAATAATAGGTGGTACTTGATTTGAAGGATTAAGAGAAAGAGTAGGGTTAAGAGAAGGAGGTTGGTCCTCCACGAGCACAATTTTAGTGCTACTGAATTCTTCATCATGTGTAGTAGAGAAATCATGAACTCCATTTTCTGCAATACAAACATCTCTAGCAACTTGAACTTTGTTAGTAGTGGAATCATAAACACAATAACCCTTAGTGTTTTCATCATACCCAACAAACATATAAGGAGATGACTTAGCATCTAATTTATGACTTTTTTTTTTAGGCGTATGAACATAAGCAATAGAACCAAATATCCGTAAATGATGTAAATTAAGCTTCCTACTAAACCAAGCCTCTTGTGGAGTGATAGCCTTGAGAGCTTTGGTAGGAGTCCGATTAAGAATATAAGTTGCACAAAACATGGCTTCAGCCCAAAATTTATAATGCAGATTCTTAGCATGCAACATGCTTCTAGACATTTCAACAATGGTTCGATGCTTTCTTTCTGCCACACCATTTTGTTGTGGTGTATAAGGAATAGTAAGCTCGTGTTTAATTCCACATGATTTCAAATAAGAATGAAAAGCATTATTCACATATTCCTTCCCATTATCAGTTCTAAGAATTTTAAGTTTAAAACCAGATTGCCTTTCAACATATAACTGAAATTCAATAAATATATCAAGAACTTGATCCTTGCTATGCAAAAAATAGATCCAAATTCGTCTAGAAAAATCATCAACAAAGGTAAGTGCATATCGAGAACCTTGGATGGAGTTATTCTCCATGGGGCCCAAAAGGTCACTATGGACAAGATGCAACTTATGAGTTGCTCGCCATGATTTTCCACTTGGAAAGGGCTCCCTATGCATCTTACCACTCATACAACCTGTACAGGCAATCTTGGAAGGAATAATGTGAGGCAAGCCATCAACCATATTATACTTTTGCATGAAAGTAATATAATCGGAATTTAAATGGCCAAGTCTTTCATGCCATATATTGAAATCAATAGAAGTATGTAAAGAATATCGTGAACTAGCAAATTCATGGAATTTAAACAAATTGTCATTATCCATTTTAGCATGAGCAATCACTTTGAGAGTTTGAGGATCTATGATATAACATGTATCTTTGTAGAATTCAACTTTATAGTCCTAACATAACTGTGAAACAGAAAGCAGATTAGTTTTCAAGTCAGGTACATATAATACATTATGCAATTTACCATTAGGAATAGTAACATCACCTAATCCTTCAACTTTACAAGTCTGATTATTAGCTAACTGAATAGGAATGTTAGCAATATCAGGTTGTAAAGAATCAAAAATTTCTTTATGAGAAGTGACATGTTGTGATGCACCGCTGTCAACAATCCATTCTAAAGGTCTACAAAGATTAAAGCTACAAGTAAAAGCATGACGAGAATTAAAACCAGTAGAGTTTTTTTTTATGATTTGAGTTTTGATGATTGTTACTATTATTCATAGTTTTTTTTATCATTTTGCTTTTTAAAACAGTTATTGACAATGTGACCATCTTTGCCACAATAAGAACAATGAGGTTTGGAATTGGAATGATTCCTTTGATTATTAGTATTACGAGTATTATTAGGATGATTGGTATTATTATTATATTTGGCATGAAATTTATTGTTGGAATTAGTTGAATTAGTATTATATTGTTTATGATTATTATTATTATTGGAACGAAAATTATTATTTGAATTTCTAGACACAAATGCATGTTCAGTTGATTTAAGGGTACCAAACTGAATTAGCTTAGCTTCTTCCTATCTTAATAAAGTTTGAAAAATAACATAAGTTAACTGAGAAGTTAAAGTAGGAATAGCATGTTGTGCATGAATATTAGTTATAAACTGTTGAAATTGTGTAGGAAGACATTTTTTAAGAATAAGATGAATTAAACGAATGTCCTCTAATTGAACACCTAAGGCAATAATTTGACTTTTAAGAGAATCAAATTTTAAGAGAAATTCATCCATACTTTTAAAATCTGCATACCTGAGATCTTCAAGTTGATCCTGCAACTGTATTTTGCGGTATTCATCTCCACTGTCATACTTGGTTTGCAAGATGGACCATGCATCATGAGCTTTAGAACAGTGAGCAATTAACACATATAAATCTGGAATAATGGAAATACCAATTAACCCTAAAGCTTCTTCATTTTTAGCTTTCCAAGTATCTTTCTCATCTTGAGTAGCCGCTAAACCAGGTTCAAGAGAAGGGTCAGTGGCTATTTTGAAAAGGTGTTTAAAACAAAAAATAAATGAGATATGAGTTTTCCAAGAATGATAATTAGAATAATTAAGTTTTATTTCTGGAATTAAGGTTGACATGATTAGAAAAAAAAATTTCTCTTTTTTTTAAAAAAAAAATTCCCTTAATTTGAAAATCAATTGAGAAAAAAAATTTGATGTTGAGAGAAAACAATAATTTTAATTTTATTAATTGTGAATTTTTTTTTTTTTTTTTTTTAATAAATAAAACAAGATTTGAAATAAAAGAGGTTGATAAAAGGGCAGCAAAGAGGGCAGAGGTTTGTAAAATGGAGGATAATAAGGGAGCGGAGCGCAAGCAGTGGCTGCCGCGTGGCCAAAGGGCGAAGGTGGTTGGTTGGCCCTGGTCGGTGGAAAAGGGCGGGGTTGCAGTTTTTTTTAAAACGGATGAAAGTGGATAGGGATGTTGGCATGGCTGCGTAGGCGGCAGTTGCTGCGTGGCCTGGACGCAGGTCGCGCCGAAGGGTTTACACCAGGTGTAAAGGGGGCGGCGAAAGCGACAGAAAAATGAACGGAGTTAACACAGGGTTTATGGCATCGGCGAAGTTGCAGAACTCGCTCAAGCAGGTGATTTATGTGGCGGTGGTATCAGAAAAAATGAAACAAAAAAAAAGGTTTACGTGACGCAGACGTAGTGTTGGGCAGCGACACAGGGAGGCGCCGACGGCTCGCGGTGGCGCGCGGGTGTCGCGTGACAGTGCGCAGGTGCACTAATGGCTTGCGGCGGCGCGTGGCGGTGCGCGGGTGGCGCGCGGGTGGCGCGATCGCCCAAACAAATTTAAATGTGAGATTTTTAAAAAAATGCAATGATAATAGATTTATAAGGATTAAATCCTATGAAAACATCTATGTTGTATGTTAGAAATTTTCAAGAGCATACAACAAATAGATATAGAATATATAAAACAATATATTGGAATGTTTTTTTTTTAAAGAGTAGAAAAAAAAAAAAAATTAAAGGAGTAAGAAAATTAGAGACTTATTGAAAACTTTACTCATGTAATACTTCTTGTTTTGGCAGCATGCCTTCCAAAACAAGAAAAAAAATTTAAAATTTTACAAGAAAACCCTTTGGCGGCAAGCCTTCCAAAGAGGGTTAGTAAAAAAAATATGAAACCTGCATACACAAGATATGTTAAAATGAGCTAAAACCACAACACAAACTTCTTCTCTCAATAACGTCTCCAAATAAGGTGTGTTCCAATGAATGGAAACCTTCAACACAAAACTTAAAACAAGGATTAGATAGCCAAGCTCTAATACCATGTAAGAAATGATAATGTTGAGCAAGGAACGAGAAAAAATCCAAGTAAGTTAAGTGTGAAACAATGTTACCATAAGATATGCAAACTCCAAGAGCATACACCAAGATGGTTCAACAATGGAGACAAGGATTTATAAGGGGAAAGCAAAGAAAACCCCTTGTGAGTATTATGAATGAAGGCAAATGCCTAGAGAAGAGAGAGAGAGAGTGTTGGAGCAAAAGTAGCTCAATACAATAACATCAAGTGCTAAGAGTGTAGAAGAAAGAAGGAGGAGCATCTCTTATATAGAGATGAGAGAGGAGTTGCATTTGTAACTCCCATTTCTATGAATGCCACATTCATAATAGGTGTGTGCAAAGTGTCACAATCCTCTTAAGGAGGATAAACTAAATAAAGAAATAAACAAGAGTTGTCCTTACATGTGGAATAAAGGACAAACAATGACATGTCTTCCACATGTGTACAAGAGGACAAAATACATTTAGGGACCCTTGGAATATCCCAATTAATACATCCAAGGAAAGATTAACCTTTCTAACACTCTTTTTTTTTTTCTCTCTTTCCTCTTATTCTCATCCTCTTATTTTCCTCTTCCTCTTTCTTTCTTCTTTCTTCTAATACATCTTCTTCCTCATTAGTGCTAGAGTATCCAATTATATTGCCAACAATGTTTGTTCCATAGTCTTTAAAAGGTTTTTCTTGGATATCAACAGTTTTTTGAGTATTGTCCACTTGCATGGTTTTAGTACCAATTAAGATATGTAGAGATAAGTCTAGGATCTAGGTGTCATTGAATTCGATTATTGTTGGTTTAGGTGTACTCTATTCAACAGAAATAAATTATTCCCCCCCTAACTTCACATTGTTCTTTATAATACCTAGTATAGAGATCATTTATTTAACAATGGCTTCCCATGGCTACTTATTTACTTCTTCATGATTTTCCCCCATTAAAAGAATGGCTCTTCTCTTGTTCCTAAGAAAGGGCTCATCAATACCCTTTATTATTTGACTCAAGTCTTCATCATTATTACTTCGATAAAACTTATTTATTAAATTTTCTCTGATTCTTTTGTCAACATCAACAACTCTTCTTCTCCTATTTAGAAGCCTATTATATAGATCTATTAGAATATCCTTGAATATTTTTCCTTTCAAAATCATGTCCGTAGCTACTGTATTTTCTAATTGTAATATATCCATATTATTATACAAGCTATAATACTAGTTTAATTTAATAAAATTATCATTATCAATTATTTGAACATTTAGTATCTCTACCTTGGTTTCTAAGCCTTCTTTTCAAGTAATGTTCTTCCCCCTGAATCTATTTCTTCTCATTTGTCATTAAATTCTAACTTGATCATTTGCAATGTGTTTCTTCTCTTCCCTGTCAAGTCGGTTTTTGTTTAACTATTTTTCTTGATAGGAGCTCAATGGGATTTGTGTTGACCTTAGAAATTTTTACAAACTTTCTTGTCACTGAATTTTCTTCAATAGTGTTAATTTCTTCTTCATCTTTCCTTGATTGAATAGGTTGTACAATAGTGGGTTGTACTTGTGAAACATTGGCATAAGGGGAACTAGATATCTGATTGGATGACCTTTCTATAATAACACCCTCTATAGGTCTTGCCACTACAAGAGGTGTAGCTACCAATGTTGAGATAATGGGTGTTACGCACATTGCATAGTATTATTATATTATATTATTTTATTTTATTATGTAATGTTGCATTTACATGGATTTGCAACATGTAAAGATTCCCGTGGGATATACTTGATGAGTTGTAATGTAACATTGTGATAATGTTTCATGTAATTATTTAATATTGGGGAAAAGAATTAAATTTCCAATATTAAATGTGGGGTCAATGGGTTAGGTAGCACATGGTTAATGCAATACCACTTGGGGGTTTTGTGGGACTTGCTACTATATAAGTAGCCACAAGGATAGTTGTAGAGACAAGATAGAAGAGAAAAATGTAAGAGTTGAGTGTGACAAAGCTTGAAAGGTTAGCCAAGAGAGAATTTGGGAAGGTTGAAAGTATGGCATGTGATGTGTGGATTCATGCTTATTCAATGGATAGCTTGGTTGTGGCTATGGCTTTGAAGGCTTCCATGATTGTATTGCAATGTTTTCTTTTTCTAAATAATATGTGGTGATCAATTCTTTTGGTGGTTGGGTTTTTCCCTCAATGAGGGTTTTTTAGGGTATATCTTGTGTCACAATTTTTGTGGGTATGTTGTCTATTCTCTTGCATGAGGATTTCAATTGCATGTTTATTTTAGATCTATTATGGGTTATGTGGAAATTGTTATATTCTTTATTGCAAGTTTCCTTACAAGTGTTATCAGATCTATGGTTTTGTTGTTGTAACCCTAGGTTGAATCCATGGGAATGCATGAGAGGATAAAAGAAAGCGAAAGATATGTGGGATTCATAAGTTATTTATTGTAGATCTAAGGATTTTGGGTTTGTTATTATGATGGGATATTGGTAGATTTTGGGCTTTTGTAATTGTTGGACAAATTAATTTTTTGGATGTTTCATTTAAATGAGGTTTTTAGGGGGTGTCTTGCAGTAATGACCTCCTGGATAAAAAAAAACCTCACCATTTGATCCAGGTCAATTTTTCATAAATTTTGATATATAATATGCCCTAGTTTGGCCATGTCTAGATGAAATGAAAGATTTTTTTAGTCTCATCCTCTAATGGCCATCAAATTTACTCCTATCAAAATTTTCATCACGAAAAAAATAATCGTAGTGAAAATGGTAAAAGGAGTGTCTTAGTAAAATGACCATAACTTTCTCTCACGATATTAGATTTTAAACTTCTTATAGGTGTTCGAAAGATAATTCAAAGTAATACAATTTGGTGTATGTTTAGTTATATGGTTTTGAAATTTTTTTAGGCTTTAAGAGCCTAAAAGTTAGATGTTGTTTTTTTTTAGCATAGATTAGGGCATAACTTGGGCATACAAAGTTGGATTTTGGACTTCGAGTAGTCAACAAAAAGATATTGGAGAGCTCTACACATCGGTTCAGATTTGGTGTAGGTTTGGCATGATTTATTTGGTGATATATTGATCTGAATAATTTATGATATATATTGACTATGGTAACATTGTGAGTTTATGACATTGTATGTTTGGAGATTTAAGATTTGATGTCATTGTATACTCAATTCATATTTCAAATTGGTCTCATGATGATATGATTATCAATGTTTGGTTTGAATATGTATGATGGCTTGTTGGGTCTATAATTTTTGCAATGTTGTAAGAGGTCTATACTTACATGTTGCATTTATGGCTTGGATATGAGTTATCTTTGCCCATTGATCTTTCATTATTGATACATATTTAGATTGGTGACTTGAATTTGGGTTGTCTATGCCCTAAGTCACATGATTTCCTTATTTTTTATTCATGTAGAAGGGATGAGATGTTGTTACTAGGCATAGTCATGTTGGAGGATTGTGGTTGACTATTTTATGCTAATAGGTTGGACACTTTGAGAGTTAGTTGCTCAGTTCATGGATGTGATCATAGTGCAATGGATTTTTGGCATGGCATGATTGGATATATAGGTATATCCTTGGTGCTTGTTGGCTTGGGTTTCTAATTTGGTAATGGTGGTATATATCTTCTTCGTTGAGGATCATGGTTATTTGGTTTTCTTTTAAGGAGCTCATGATGTGCACTTTGAGTTCTCAATGGTTTAATGCCTTGGTTGATTCTTATGGTTAGAGGATGATTTTTTATCACGATGTCATGAATAGATTGGATAAACAGTTTAGTGGGAGCTTGTGACAGTGATGAGGTGGCAGTGTGGGATTATATCTTGGTTTCATTTGTATCTTCTTGGTTTAGAGATATTGGTTTCACTTGGTAATTACACTTTGGTTGTGTGAGTGTAGACCTAGAGGATCTTCATGTAGGAGATGGATTTTATGATGCCATAGGTGACTTGGTACCATGGTTAGGTGGGAGTTATTGACATTGATATATTTATTGAGTGTTTGAAGATGTTAGAGGTTTTTCTTAGATCTTGTTGTTACAGAAGCCTCTTTGACATTTGCATGGTGTACTTATAATCTTCATGGTCTATGGAGATGGTTCTTCATGGTATGAGAATGGTTTTTTCTTCATGGTGTGTGGAGGTGGTTACATCTTGAAGACTCATGGGGTTCTTGGTAAAGGTGTGGTTTATGCTTTCATTTGGCATGATATCCTTTGTATTAAGATGGTTTTATTTTTTATTTCATGGTATACTCCTTATATATGTTTATATTTTTTACATGTTATAGTATGCTCATATGGAGCATATTATCTCTTTGTTGAGATGGTTAGATCATGTTGTCATGTCTTATGTTCCTAAGGCCATGGTTGAAACTTTGACATTGATCTTGGTTTAGTTTCTTGGTATTGAATACATTGATCATTTTCTGGATACTTCATGATATTGCTATGTTACATTTGGAGTTGGCATGGATTGATTGGTTATAGGTGCTCACAAATACTTAGAGACAGTGGTGATGTTGATTTCTCTTGGACTAGCAAATTATTTATTGGGATAATTATTTGATTTCAATTCTAAGGGTCATTCACCTAATATGGAATTGAGACGATATTGTTCTTATATTTGTCTTGGTTGGAGACTTAGATATCTTGATGATCATTCTCATTCCCTACTCTTGGTCTACTCGACAGTTTGCTACTTGAGAGGTATAGCCCATTTTTTCTTTTAGGTGTATTATGTTTATGCTTTTCTTACATGGATATGGATCTTGAGCTATGGTGCATGAGTTAGTTCTATAGGGTTCATTTGAGAGATGGTTTAGGATTGGTTATCTCCATTTTCATATGTTGTTATGCTAGTTGAGTTTGGGAGATGGTTTTATATTGGGCATATTCCTTGGATTAGAAATGGTTTATTAGTTTGATCTTCTTGTGAGAGGCTTACATCTGTGACTAGTTGTATGGTATGATTTAGGTGTTGTTGAGGCTTCTTGTTTTGGTTTTATGGAGGATATCATACTTGCACAATTTACATCTAGAGTTAGGTGTAGAAGGAAATGATACAAGTTATGATTTGCACAGTTTCTCTTTGGTCTTAATTATCTTCCTAGATGTTCAGTTCTTCTTACATTCGGTTTGAGATTGGTTGGAGATTGTGATCATTGGTTTGTGCTCATGTATGTCATGTGAGAGATTACATGGTTATTTGTTTATATCTTTCCTCTATTAGTTGTGGAGAGCTTTGGAGACTATTGGAAATTTATTATGATATTTTTTCTTGTAGGTTATTGGTTTAAGTGTTGTGGATATCCTTGATACTACATGGATTCACTTCTTTGAGATGTTGTGAGCGGATTGATTATACATTTGACATTACTTTTGCAATGGAACATTCTTGGGATATATGTGGTAGGTATTTATCTTAAGGCTTGTGATTGTAGGTTTTAGATTGGATTTGTTGATCATGTGATATTCAATTGGTATTTTTTGGAGGTATGGATAGTTGGATGGGTTTAGCAATTTCCATGGGTGCTATTTCATCTATGGATATTTTGACAACTACAGATACATATGATTACCTTTGGATTAGGTTTTTGTGCAAGGCATTTCAGTTGGTATAGGATTTTATGATCTTCTAATATGATAGGTTGGGTGGCTTTCTCTTTAGATGGCTTCTATGTATGTTTGGTGGTAGTGGCATAATAGGAGGTGAGATCATTCATGTTTGAGATGTTGGATACTTTGATTTTGTTGAAAGTAATATGATGGAGAACTTCATGTACTTTGATCCATGATGGTGGATGTGCTAGGAGGGATTGATCCCTTGTTCATTTATGTGGCTGTAGACTAACCCTACACAATGTATACAACAAGTGAGAGATTCTTGAGATAAAGGGTGTTGCACACATTGCATAATATTGTTATATTGTATTATTTTATTTTATTATTTAATGTTCCACCTAAATGGATGTGCAACATGTAAAGATTCCCATAGGATATAATTGATGAGTTGTTTAAAAAGATTGTGATAATGTTTCATGTAATTATTTAATATTCAAGAAAAGAATTATATTTCCAATATTAAATGTGGTGTCAATGGGTTAGGTAGCACATGGTTTTAGCACACGGTTAATGTAATATGACTTGGTGGTTTTGTGAGACTTTCTACTATAAAAGTAGCCACAAGGATAGTTGTAGAGACAATTTAGAAGAGAAAAAGGCAAGATTTGAGTGCAACAAAGCTTGACAAATTAGCCAAGGGAACATTTGTGAAGGTTGGAAGCATGGCATGGGATGTGTGGATTCATGCTTGTTCACATGGATTGCTTGGTTGTGGCTATGGATTTGAAGGCTTCCATGGTTGTATTGCAATGGTATTTTTGCTAGATAATACATGGTGATCGATGCTTTTGGTGGTTGGGTTTTTCCCTCAATGAGGGTTTTCCAAGGTATATCTTATGTCACAATTTTTTTGGGTATGTTGTATATTCTCTTGCATGTGGATTTCAATTGCATGTTTATTTCAAATCTATTATGGGTTATGTGAAAATAGTTATACTCTTTATTGCAAGTTTCCTTATAGCCTATACCTCTATGTGTCCACTTGCCTTCATTTCAAAGGAAATACCTTTAACTTCATTGAAATCCTCTTATTCATACCAAATTCTTTCAAAATTCATTCTATCTTCTTTTCTACATTCTTCTTACTATCTTTTCTATATAGTTCACTATTAACTTCACTCATCTTTTAATCAAAAGTACCCCATCTAGGGCATTCCTTATCTCTGTTACACTCCAAAATGAACTTTTGAATTCCTATTAGTTCTTATTGATATGAAATTTTTTTGAAGTGAAGAACTTGTAATGGAACAATCATTGTTTTGTCACTAATGTGAAATCTACTAGTTGCTAGTAAGACAATTGCTTAGTTTATTTGAGTACTATCATTTGTTTGATAAATGGAAAGGATTTGATCAAATGAGATAACAAGAATACTCAAAGGAAAAGTTGAGTTCTTGTATGAAAGATGAGTACAAAGATCATTTATAATAGTGATGATATAGTGTATTTTTTATCTACTTAAGGTTGTAAAGGATGGATACATTGATTAATCCTAGAAGAAAAAGTAAGAAGAAATAGATCTTCCAAGCTTGATCGAGTGCATAGTAGGTGCCAAGAAAATTTAGTGAAAGCTAAGAAGAAAATTAGTTGGAGCTGAGAAAATTGAAGATTCAGTGTATGCAAAGTAAATATACTCTAAGCTGAGTAAACTTTAGTTGATGATGAGCACCTGTAAACATTAGTGTTTGCCAAGTAAACTAGTGGAACACAAGTGGAAGAATGGTATGGAAGCCAAGTAACAACATATTGATTTCAAGTGCTAGTATTCATGTTAAATCATAGATTTGAAAAATTTGAGTCAACTATTTTGTTTTCTTGAATTGTGTGAATCATGTGGAAGATAACTATGATGAGTTGGTGGCATAGAATTCAAGGTAAACTATTTTATGGAAAATTCAAAGAGGATCGAGGAAGAAGTTTCTAGATGAACCAAATGGAAAAGCGGGTAGATTCACTGTATCCTACATAATCCTAAAATGGAATATTGAGGTTAAATGACAAAAAATATTAAATCTCTATTTATAGAGAGAGTTAGTTAGAAGTAAAGGTTGTCATGTGTGAGAACCTAAGGAAGACAAGGAGTCTAGTGTATTTGCTTCATTTAGTGGCTGAATCGAAGAGACTATAATTGGCATGCAAATAAGGAAGGCTTAAGAGTATGAATTCTTGAAGGGAAAACAAGCTATTAGAGTTGAAGTGTGTGAAAGCTAAGAAAAATGGAGGACTAAAACTAAGATATGCAATCTACAAGTGAGTTGTAATTTGTTATTAGATCAAGCCTTACTATTACTCTCTAATCATTATATCAGTCTAAGGTAAATCCTTTGATTTGTGGAAATTCCAAGTAAATGGTCTAAAGTCCTCTAACAAGGCTCACTCCTAATAGGGTGATTAAAATCATCTAACTTGGTCACATTTAACAATTTGTATCATAACCTTTAATAGGATTGACCTTTCGTAGGGGATCACTTCAAAAGAGTGAGAATTAGTAGCATGTTATTGGTGTTTTTTTTCACATTGGGTTTTCACATAAAATCCATGTGTCAAATATGTTATTGAATCTGTTATGTTTCATGTTTACATTTCCACAAATTTGTTTTGACCTAGGATAGTAACCTAAAAAGTTTAAGTGTTTTATGATCTAATAGATGTCTGCATAATAAGGTTTTATGCATATGGGTTCACTAAGATGTGAAAAAAATTATTTGTACACCTAAACCTTGGATAATTGATTCATTCCCACCACACCCCCCCCCCCTAGTTTTTCTAAAGAATTTCAATAATTGGTATTACAACCATCTACTTAAGAGGACTAGTTTGAAGGTACTAGAAACAAAAGATCAATATGTCAAAAAGAGATGTGCCCACACTTAACAAGAAAAACTTCCCTACATGGAAAAGTATAATGAAGCTACACTTGGGAGGTCTTGGAGACCTTGCATAATCTACCATCATCACTAAGAATGTCGATCATGCTAGAGCCCTAACTGCTGATGATTTGAAAAAGAAGAAAGAACACAATTAGGCAATATTGGAGATTTCATCTTCCCTAAGTTATGTTGAGTTTGATGACATCAAGGACTGTGATTCTACAAAGAAGATGTGGGATACTTTTTACACCATTTATGGAGGAGACATAAATGTCTTAAGAGCCAAATCTAAAAGTCTTAGAGGTAAGTTTGATGATATTAGGATGCAAGAAGGTGAGAATGTTGCCTAATATTGCTCTAGAATAAAATATATTGTTAATGCTATAAGAGGAGCTAATGGTATTATTGATGATGATACTATATTTCGCAAATTATCGAGAACGTTGTTGCCCTTCTATACTATTAGAGTTTTTGCCATACAAGAATTGAAATGTATAGTAGGTTCAAATTTGACTCTAGAAGGTTTGGCAGGTAGGCTCATTTCCTTTGAGCTCTATAATTTTGATAATTTGAAACATGAAAATGTTGAATCTTCTTTCAAAGCTAAGTTTTCATTGAAGGAAAATAAAGAGAAGAAAAAGGTCAAATATGTCTCTAATGATAGCGATATAGATAAGGAGGATGTAGAACATCTTGAAGCATTTCTAGCAAGGATATTTCATAGAGGAAAAGGAAAATTCAAGGTAAGTTACCTATCATGTGTTTTAATTTCAATGAGGTTGGTCATATTTCTACTAGATGTCTAGAGAAGAAGAAGAATAGAAGTGAAGACAAATACATAAGTAAAAGAGATGAGGACAACAAATATTACAAAGACAAAGGATAGAATTCTTGCTAAACTGTAGAAGAGGAAACCAAAGATGGATCCGATGATCATGATGATGAAGTGGTGTATGTTGTGAGGATGGATGATTCTGATTAGGATGAGGCAACTACACTAGTACCTTATGTGACTAAGAGTGATAGATGGATTATTGATAGTGGGTGTCCACATCATATGATTAGAGATAAAAGTAAGTACATTACCCTGAATTATTATGGTGGAAATAGTGTATAGTTTGGTAATTGTGTACCCTATCTGATAAAATGAAAATGATCTATCAAACTCATAGAAAATATTCTGTGTGGCAATGATTATTATGTTGAAGGACTTAGCTATAATTTGTTGAGTGTGTCACATCTAAATAGTTCATGTTGCAAGGTTGAGTTTGAGAATAAGATAGCTAAGATCTATGATATTGATGGGAAACTAATTTTGAAAGGTGATCAAACTAGAGGCAATCTATTTTATGTTGATATGAATGATGCTACTTGTCTTGTTGTAGAATTTGATGATGTGTGGTTATGGCACAAGAGGTTATGTCATGTTAATTCTGATAACTTGGTTAGTATCACTAACATGAGGAGAATAAGAGGTTTTCCTAAATTGAAGAAACCTGATAATATAATTTGCAAACAATGCTTGTTAGGAGAGATGGCAAAATCTAGTTTTAAGAGTAAGAATCACACCTCTAAATAAATTCTTGAGATTGTTCATACTAACTTGTGTTGACCAATCAATGTGAAAAGCCACAAGGGTGACAAGTACATTATTCTATTTGTTGATAATTATTCTAGGATGATGACAGTTATGTTTCTGAAACAAAAATTTGATGCTTTTGAAATGTTTAAGTGGTACTTAGCAAGAGTTGAGAAGGAGATGGGTAAAAGCCTAAAATGTTTGAGATCTGAAAAATGAGGAGAATTTACATCAAATGAGTTTTAGATGTTCTATAATGACATAGGAATCAAAACACATACATCTACACCTAGGACCCCTCCACAAAATGGAATTGCTAAAAGGAGGAACAAATTTGTAATGGACTATGCTAGGACACTCATGATGGAGAAGGATGTCACTTTGAAATACTTGAGAGAGGCTATAAGTACAATTTTTTATACCTTCAACCATGTGCAAGTCAAGAAAGGGACTTATTCAACACCTGTTGAATTATGGTATGGATATTCACCCAATGTAAAATGTTTTAAGGTATTTGGAAGAAAGTGCTACATTCTTAAAGTTTCAAGAATGGTAAATTAGATGCTAAAAGTGAAGGTGTATTCCTTGGCTATTCCACAAGAAGTAAAGCTTATAAGTGTTTAAATACTAACACTAAAAGAGTTGTAAAAAGTGAAAATGTGAAGTTTGATGAATATACAGAGATACATGAGGCTAAACCTATGAAGGAACCAGAGGAATACAAATCTGTTGTATACTTTTATGAAGGTATGCCTATTGATGAAGAAGTTGTAAATCAAGTTGCAAATCAACAACAAGTTTTAGTCACTGCCAAGTCATATATAATGAGTGCCAAGTTGTATTCAAGTTGTAGTTAAGTGTCAAGTTGCAAACTGAAGCTAAGAAACATTCTAATTCTTAGATTAGTGTCCATGAAAAAAATGTTGAATTACTTGATAGAGAAATACATAGTGATTCAAAATTTAACAAACCTAATGAGGAAAGTAGAGAAGACCCAAGATTGTCAAAGTATGTCAAAAGACATCACCCTACTATACAAATTATTCAAGACAAAGAGGTAAAGATGGAATATGTGAATACAAAAGAACAGATAGCTAACATCTTCACAAAAGAATTACCTAAGGATGCTCATGAGTATCTAAGAGGTAAATTAGGGATGATACCCCTATCCAAAGCTACTTAAGAAGCATGAGTAGGGCTCTGCATCAACTAAGATGAATGTTGTATCTTACAACTTGATGCAGTGGATCTTACTTTAAGAGTTGCCTAAAGCAATCAAAGAGATGGAATAGAAGATCAGTCACAAGTAAGGTGATAGAGGGAGAAACTTTGAAATTGTCAACATTTGCATGTTGAGATGACAAGTCTTTGGCATTGTTGTCAAAGAATGAGAGATAATAGAAGGGAGAAGAAATAGTAAAGGGAGAAATAATTGAAATATCTACACATAGGGAGATAGTGTACCTATTAGTTACTATAGAGGGAGAAATTCATAAAAGAAATACATCTACTTAGTAAGAGGGAGAAAGTACTGAGGGAGAATATCAAAAGGAGAAACCTTGCAAGATGAGAAATGAAGGGAGTCATAAGGAAGAGTTTGTTGTCTATTGATTAGAATAGAATTTTGTAGCCTATATAGAAGTTGATAAAGGGAGAGATTTCAATACAAGGAATTATTTTTCTTTTGGTATTGTTGTTGATATTGGTCTTCCATCAATGCCAAAGAAAGAGATTGTTGATATGAGATTTTTTTGAAGTGAATAACTTGTAATGGAATAATCATTATTTTCTCACTAATGTCACACTTGCTACTTACTAGTAAGGCAACTACTTAGTTGATGTGAGCACTATCATTTTTTTGATTAATGGAGAGGATTTAATTAAATGAGATAACAAGAGCACCTAGACGAAAGGTTGAGTTATCATATGGAAAAGAAGTACAAAAATTAGTTAAGATGGTGATGATATAGTGTATTATTTATTACTTAAAGCTTCAAAGGACGGATATACTAATTAAGTCTAGAAGAACAAGTAAGAATAATTGTGTCTACCAAGCTTGACTGAGTGCATAGAATGTGCCAAGCAAAGTTAGTGCAAGCTAAGTACAAAATTAGTTGAAGCTATGCAAAGTGAAGATTTAGTATGTGCCGAGTGAATATAGTGTAAGCCAAGTAAAGTTTAGTTGATGCTGAGCACTAGTAAACTTTAGTGTTTGTTGAGTAAACTAGTGGAGGATGAGTGGAAGAATAATATGGAAGTGGACTAACAATATATTGATACCGAGTGCTAGTATTCATGTTAAATCATAGATTTGACGAATTTGAGCTAACTATTTTATTTTCTTGAGTTGTGTGAAGCATGTGGAAGATAACTATGATGAATTGGTGTCACAAAATTCAAGGTAAACCATTTTATGGAAAATTCAAAGAGGATTAAGGAAGAAGTTTCTAGAGGAACCAAATGCAAAAAGGGTAGATTCATTATCTCCTACCTAATCTTACGTAACCCTAAAATGGATGATTGAGGTTAAACATCAAAAGATCTTAAATATCTATTTATAGAGAGAGTTGGTTAGAAGCAAAGGTTGTCATGTGAGAGAACCTAAGGAAGACAAGGAGTCTAGGGTATTTGCTCCATTCAATGGCCAAAAAGAAGAGACTATGATTAGCATGCAAAGCAAGAAGGCTTAAGAGTATGAATTCTTGAAGAGTGAACAAGCTATCATAGTTTAAGTGTGTGAAAGCCAAGCAAGATGGAGGACTAAAATATAGATTTGTAATCTGCAAGTGAGTTGTAATTTTTTATTAGATCAATCTTTACTATTACTCTCTAATCAGTGTATCAATCTAGGGTAAATCTTTTGGATTAAGGTTGACCTAATAGTCATTTGTAAATCATTTAATCAGGTGACATTCTAAGTGAATGGTCTAAAGTCCTCTAACAAGGCTCACTCCTAATAGAGTGATTGTAATCCTATAATCAAGTAACATTTAACAGTGTGTATTGTAACCTTTAACAAGGTTGGCCTTTCAGAGGGCATCACTTCAGAAGAGTGAGAATTAGTAGCATGTTACTAATGATTTTTGCCAAATTGGATTTTTACATAAATTCCATGTGTCAAATGTGTTATTGAATCTATTATGTTTCATGTTTATATTTTTGCAAATTTTTTTTTACCTAGGATAGTAACCTAAAAATTTTAAGTGTCGTGTGATCTAATGGATGCATGCATAATAAGGTTTTATGGATATGCATTCACTAAGTTGTGAAAAAAATTATTTGTACATCTAGACCTTAGATAACTGATTCACCCCCCTCTCATTTATTCTAAAGAATTCTAATAATTATTTTCTCATTTCATACCCCATTGGTCTATGAGCTTAACTCTAGGTTCTACTGCTTCCATAAAGATGGCATCGATTTAAACCATGAACTATATGTCATCTTTATACTTCTCTACTAGCGAGGGATGAATTATGAATCTCCTTTTCATTTTTGGTTAGAAACTCATCATATTTGTTATGTCCTTAGTAATCCTTTCCTCTAGTTTTCTTCTATAATAATAAGTAATTAGGTTTGTTATGCACTTGTTTCCATTCCATTCATAGTCTATCATACCAAAAAATTTCTAATAACTTGAAAGAATAGGTGAGTTATTAGTGATTTAAATGTGAAATCTTTGTTCTTTACCTTCTTTAATCTCTCAATATTGTCAAGAAAATATTGCTTCATAACTTCACACATATTATCTTCTCTTTCTTGTTGTCATCAGATATGTTGCATGGATGAATCCAAAAGGTATAAAATTTACTCTTGATTTATGATTTATTTTGTAACCTATAATTTTTTTGATGATTCTTACATCATCCTCCTTTATTAGGTCAATTCTCATATTTCTCCCATCTGACTTAGTCTTTAAATTGTTTCAACCAGATTCTTTATATTATTTTCATTCACTTCATTTCTCCCTTCATTCCTTAATCTAGAACCCTTACGGATCATGTCATTGTCAATCATAATAAGACTTTCTCCTACCCAAAACATATCCTAATGAATTTTTCTCAAGATGATTCTAGTCCATTCATGTATATCAAACTTTGTATAAAATGTGTGTCTGATAATGTTCAATCCTTCTAGGTGCTGAAAAATATGGCTTCAAGGATAAATCATTGTTACTTACCACATCCATGTCCTTGTAAATGTCACTATCACCAATAGTCTCATATTTGTATTGAATCTATGCACTTACATCCTCCATATGCAATACAATCAACTAAACTTGGAAAAATGCTCCCAAAGGATCATCTTTCGAGGATACAAAGGGGTGTTTCTTGAATTTACATCATGACCTCTCACTAAAATCACTTACAATAGGATGCGCCATCACTTTGATTCAAAGGGATTGGTAAATTTCAACTATAACTTGAAGAATATTTGTTTCATGCATAACTAGGACTTCATTTACTTTGCACTTGAAAATAATTTAATTTGCTTTCAACTTGATGTCAAATTTCTCTCAATTTCTCTTTAATTATTCACATGATCAAATGGTACATGTAATCTTGTTCGCATACTTTAAATTCTTTTAGATTGAACTTTGCATTGATTGCACAACTGATCAATCTACAAAAATCTATTCTAGAAAATTAGTAAACTTGTTTGAATTTTTAAATATTTGTGTTATTTTAAATGATTTTATCACTTAACTATAGATTCATTATGGTCTTCTTTTCCTTCTGCCAAATTCACAACTTCTATCTCAATATATAACATTTGTTTCATCTTTATGGTATGTTTTCTTTAACGGGAAAGAGCTTAATTCAAATAAGATGAATCACACACAATGGCTGACTTCAATATCTCATTAGGAGCATCAAAATATTGTTCTTCTAATACCACATGTGAACTTGATGGATCTTTAGCCTTCACAAATACCTTGTTAAATACTTCAACATGTTCTTTGAGTTCATCTTTCTGACTTCTATATTGTTGTTGTCATTCCTTCTGTCATTTTTGTTGTTGTTTCTTCTAAAATCTAGGTTCCTATTGAATTTCCTCATATCCATTATGTCAAATGTTGAAATGTGACCAAAGTTATTGCATAACTGACATATAGGTGTACTCCTTAGATTAGGTCCATTTTGATTGACTACTGCTCTACAATTCCTCACAATGTGTCCAAAGTTGTCCTACTTGTAACACACACTATTTCTCCTTGTTCCATTAGCTATTTTTCCTTCATTAGATCTACTTGAGGATCTCCTTCTTTCATTTCCTATAGGGTTAGTATCTCTAAACATTCTACTATTGCCATTATTACTATCAAATTTATGTTTATTGTAATCAATTGCTTTACAATAAAAACCATGACAATTATAACAATAGAGACTAGTAATAGGTTTGAAAGACTAACATGTATGATCTCTCTTCATATGACCAATTTCATTAAATATAAATAATCTAACTTTTAATTTGTATCTTACTTCTTTAGGTGGTTCAGCTTGCTTTGTTTGTTTGGGTTCATCACATTTCTCAGGGTGATTTTATTGCTCAACTTCTTTAGATAGTTCGTCATATTTACTTGACTAAATTTCATTGTGATCATTTTTCTTGGGTTCAGGGGTTTCAACAACTAGATCATATTTCTTTTCTAATTTTTCTGTAATGGGATATCCTAGACTTGCCTTATCATAAGAAGATCTCTAATAGAATAATTGTTCATCAATTTTCTCAATATAGGAATATAAATTCTCTAACTATTTCTTAGCTTGGGTCAATTCTCCTTTCACAATAATATTGTACTTTACAAGTTTCACATGCTTTTTTACAATAAAATCAAGTTTTGATGTCACTTTTGTAAGATGCGATCTTAGATCTACATTCACATATTTCAGATCTGATTCATTTTTTCTCTTATTCTTCTTCAAACTCAATTTTAGTTTGACAATATTCAACTCATGTTTCAAAATATCATTTTCTTTCTCTAAGGTATCTACCTAATTATTATTACTAGTCTTCTCTCTAGGTTCTTTTCTGGATTTGAGACGATCAATCTTATCTTTCACTTTCCCAATATAAAATTTAGCATCTCAATACCTCTCTTTCAAGTTGTCTCTTTCTTCAATAAGAAGATTGATATTCTCAAGGATTTCTTCAAGATTCCTCTTTAACTATTCCATATTCATAGGGATCTTACTCAAGTTATTAAGACTCTTCTAAGTAACTAGGCTTTCATAGCAATTGTTAGAAATAGGTAATACTAAGAGGGGGAGGGGAAATCAATATTCTACATGTTGTAACCCTAAAGTGGCAAAAAATAATTTTATAAAATGGGTTAGGGTTAGATATCTTTTCATTATGTGTGATGCAAAAATTTCTTCCTATGGTAGTATTGAGCTATAAGGGATTATAGATTATAATCAGGTTGTAATCACTAGATTGTAATAATATTGGACTTGATGTTTGGTGGACATAGCCCAGGGTTTGGGTGAACCACATTAAATCTTGGAGTATAGTGTTCTTTTTTGTGCAAATAATTATTTCCTAATATTAGTTATATTTGCATATAATTTTTATTTCTATCTACGGTTAATCCTAACAGGTGGTATCAGAGTGAGGTTATTTTTTCAGTTATCCTTTATAGGAAAGTCTCATGGTTGAGTGGGAGTCTCATGGTTGAGTGGGAGCAATGATAGGCAAGGGTAAGCTAAAGGTTGACAAGTTTAATGGGTAGAACTTTTAGTTATGGAAAACAAAAATGGATGATTATCTTTATCAAAAGGACTTATGAAATTCGTTGGAAGGAAAATCCAAGAAACAAGGAACTATGATAAATCAGGATTAGGAGATTTTAGATAGGAAGGCACTTGGAAGCATTCAGTTATGCCTAGCACCATTAGTGACATTTAACATTACAAAAGCAAAGATGATGGAAGAGTTGATGGAAACCCTAGTGAAATTGTATGATAAGCCTTCTTCTTCAAATACGGTATTTCTCATGAAGCATTTATTTAATATGAAGATGAAAAAAGGTGGATCTATTGAGGACCATTTAAATGAGTTTAATACTATTACTATTCAATTATCTTCTATGGGTATTAATTTTGATGAATAAGTTAGGGCTCTCTTGATTTTGTGTTCTTTGGCTAAAAGATGGAATGACTTGGTAATGGTTGTGAGTAATTCTATTTCTAAATCTAATACCCTAAAATTTGATGATGTGATTGGTTTTATGTTTAGTGAGGAAACTCATAGGAAAACCTTAGGTGAATCTACACTAGGAAGTGCTTTAAATGGACAAAGTAGAGGCATAATGATTGAGAGAGAAAATAATTTTGGAAACCATGGAAAATCAAGAGGAATATTGAAGGGAAAGAGGTCTCAATCTAGAGGACCAAGAGATTGCTGGTACTATGGTAAACTAGGGTATAAGAAGAAATATTTTTGGACACGAAAGAATAATGAAGGAGATAAACCAGAATAGAACAAGGAGGAAAATGTGGTAAGTAACAATTCTAAAGAGGATGCTTTCCTTCTTTCTTTAGGAAGCGTTGATGATTCATGAGTTTTAGATTCTAGTGCTTTATTTCATGCTACACCCCATAGAGGTTATTTTATTGATTATGTCCTAGAGGATTTGGGCTTGTTTACTTGGGGATAATGAACCCTCTCAAATTGTTGGAAATAGAAATGTAAAGATTAAGTTGCAAAATGAAAATTATTGGCTACTACATGAGGTAAGACATTTTCCAAGGCTGAGTAGGAATTTAATTTCAGTAGGGCAACTCAGTGATGAGGGTTATGTATTTACTTTTAATGATAAAAATTGGAAGGTTTCAAAAGGTTCCCTTGTGTTAGCAAAAGGTGTGAAAGTAGGCATCTTATGTGCTTGTACAGGTCACATTGTTCCTCTTACTTTGATTGTTTCAGAGAAAAATAAATGTTCAAGAATAGTTGTTGTAGTTGAGCAGGAAGAGCAAACAATTGCTATAGATTCTAATACAACACTCTAGCATAACAAACTTGGGCACATGAGTGAGAAAGATATGAAATTACTTTATTCAAAGAAAGTTTTACCAGGTCTAAAATTTGTCAATATGAATTTCTATGAAAGTTGTGTGTATGGACAACAAAAGAGAGTGGGAAGACTGGGAAGGAAAATAAAAGTGAGAGATTAGAGCTTGTGCATACAAATGTATGGAGACTAGCTCAAGTATCTTCCCTTGGTGGCTCTCATTATTATGTTATATATATTGATGATGCAACTAGAAAAGTATGGATTTATTTCCTTAAACAAAAAACAGATGTATTTCAAACTTTTAAGAAATGAAAATGCTTGGTTGAAAATGAGACTAGTAAGAAATTAAAATTTCTTAGATCTGATAATGGTGGTGAATATTGTACTCATGAATTTGAATATTATTTCTCCACTAATGGTATTTTTAGACATAAAACTATTCCAAGGACTCCACATGAAAATGGAGTGGTAGAATGCATGAACATGACTATAATGGAGCATGCAAGGAGCATGAGGTTGCATGCAAGGTTTCCCTTAAACAAGTGGGAAGAGGCTATCAATAGTGTTTTATATTTGATTAATAGAGGTCCCTCTCCTTGTTTGTGTATAGTGTTGTATATCGCTATTCCAGAGGAAGCATGGAGTAGTAAGAAGATGAGTTATTCTTCTCTCAAAACCTTTAGTTGTGAAGCATTTTCTCATATAAATTCTAAAAATAGCACCAAGCAGGAAGCTAAGTCAAATAAATGTGTATTTTTTGGATATGGTATTGATGAATTTGGTTATAGGATTTGGGATTTTGAAAATTGTAAAATTGTAAGAAGCAAGGATGTCATATTCAATAAGAAGGCTTTGGGATTTTGAAAATTGTAAAATTGTAAGAAGCAGGAATGTCATATTCAATAAGAAAGTATTGTAAAAAGATCTATTGAAGCATCATGAGAAGAAAGAATATGATTATGTAGTGTTGGATGATACTCCAAAAGATGATTTTCTAGAAATTCCTCATGATCTACAACAACTAGAATAACAAATACCACCCATCCCAGTGAACGTTAGACAATCAACAAGGCTAAGTAGACCTCCTGAAATATTTTCTCCTTCTTTGTACTCTATTTTACTAATAGATGTTGATGAACCTAAATGTTATGATGTGCAAGTGGATACTAAGATTTAGTAGGAGTCTACAATGGCAGATGCAATGGACTCTTTGCTAGAAAATAAGGCTTGGGTTTTATGCAAGTTGCCGACATGTAAATGGGCTTTATAGAACAAGTGGGTTTATAGGTTGAAAGAAGAGGATGGAGGTAATGAAATATTTAAATCCATGTTATTTGTAAAAGGATTTACATAGACAAAGGGCATTGATTTTGATGGGATATTCTTTCCTATTGTAAAAATGACTTCTATTTGTATTGTTTTAAGTATTGTGGCTATTGAAGATTTGCATTTGGAGAATCTCTATGTTAAAATAGCATTCCTTGATGGTGATTTGGATGAAGATATATATATGGTACAACCATAGTGATTTGAGATCAAAGGTCAGGAGAACTTAATGTGTAGACCAAAGAATAGTTTCTATGGATTGAAGCAAGAACCTGGGCAATGGTATCTAAAATTTAGTAGTTTTATGTATGAGCATGTATATAAATTACATGTCATTAATATCATTTTATTTAATTTAAGATTTTGGATGATGAAAAATACATTATTTTATGTTTATATGTTGATGATATGCCTTTAGCTAGGCCTAACATTGATCACATTAAGAGGCTGAAATGCCAATTAGCCAATGCATTTTCTATGAAGGATTTGGGGGTAGCGAAAAAAATCCTTGGTATGAAGATTTGTAGAGATAGGAAGAATAGGAAACTAACATTATCTCAAGCTGATTATATTGCAAAGATGTTGCACCATTTCTCTATGGAAAATGCTAAAGCTATCAACACACCTTTACCTAGTCATTTGAAGTTGACTATGGAGACGTGTCCAAAGACACTAGAAGAGGAGGATAAGATATCCAAGGTACCTTATGTTTCAGCTATAAGAAGCTTTATGTATGCTACGGTATGTGTAAGGCCAAATATTGCACATGTAGTGGGAGTCATTAGTAGGTATATGAGTCATCCAAGGCTTGAGCATTGTAATGTAGTTAAATGGATTCTTAGATATTTGAGAGGAACATCCAATAAGTGTCTACATTTTGGGGGCTCTACTACTAATTTACATGGATATGCTGACTTAGATTTGGTAGGGGATAAAATACTAGGTGGAGTACTACAATGAGTTGGATTTCTAGGTTACTAAAGATGAACGCTTTATCCACTACAGGGATGGAGTATGTTGATGCTACAAAGCCAACCAAGGAGATGATACAACTTTAATTCTTCCTAGAAGAATCAAGACACCCTCCAAAGGATAATTATTTGTTTACAAATAGTTAGAGTGTCATTCATATTGTGAAGAATTCAACTCTACATTCAATGACAAAACACATACAATTGTGGTACCATTTCATTTAGTTAGTTTTGGATGATGGAGAGTTAAAGCTAGACAAGATCCATAAATATTAAAATCCATCATATATGTTTACCAAGGTAGGGACAAGGGAGAAGCTACACTCTTTAGTTTTGGTTGGTCTTTTAGACTAAACAAAATAAAAGAACATCTGAGTCTAGGGTAGTTTGATCCAGTGGGAGCTACATGTGGTAGCGATATTACTATAGGATCAGTCTCTAAGTGGGAGATTGTTTTTTAGTGTGGAGCTTGATTAGTCCCCAAGTGGGAGATTTTAGTTTGTGGTGAGTGATATGTTACAAGCTAGGGTTGTTGTTGCACAAAATGATCAACTCGTTAATGCCCAATACAACCACTAGACTTATAGAACATAGGAGGCGGTTAAGACATGTCATGAATCTCACATTGGTGGTTAGTCCAACAATCCCCCCCTCAACATTACCCAAGGAGATTTGACCTTGTTACCAAGCTCTGATAACACTTCTTACAAGCTAGGGTTGTCTTTGCACCAAAAGATCAACTTGTTAATGCCTGATACAACCACAAGACTTATGGAACATAGTAGGCAAAAAGCCATGTCATGAATCTCAAAGGGGAACGTTGGCACTTAGTCCAACATGATCAAGGAAGTATTGTACATACTTTGTGGCCAATGTATGGCCAACATATGGCTGACATGTTGTAACCTAAAGTGGCAAAAAATACTTGTATAAAATGTCTTAGGGATAGGTATCTTTTCATTATGTGTGATGCAAAAATTTATTTTTGCAACAATATTGAATTGTAAGGGATTACATATTGTAATTAGGTTGTAATCACTATATCATAATAATATTGGATTTGTTGTTTGGTGGATGTAACCTAGGGTCTGGGTGAAGCACATTAAATCTTGGTGTCTTGTGTTCTTTTCTGTGCAATTTATTATTTCTCGATATTGATTATATTTGCATGTAATTGTTATTTTTGTCTATTATTAATCCTAACGCTACAATCTTTTGCGTACAACTGAATATTGCTAATTACTTTATAAAATGCATATGAATGTAAACCAACAATGCTAAATTGTAAATAAATCCATACACAAACAGAACTCATAAGACCATATTTTGAACTAGGGAAACCCTGGCTAAGGGAAAACCCTAGTGGGGATGGTACCCACAAAATGGTCCACTAAACAAAAGTATCATGTTAAGGATGTTGACCCTATTAGGAGTTTATGAAATACATATAGTGTCTTAGTACTTGTTAGAGGACTAGGCCCTATTAAAAGTCTCAACCTTGTTAGGAGATTCTTCAACCCTATTAGGAGTTGGTATTACCAAATATATGAAAGATGAGCCCACTGCACAAATATGCAATTATACAATATAGTTCTTATATACTAAAGAGATAGATACAAAAACTTCTTTGTTGTTGTTTGATGTACTTCAAATATATATGATCACATATCAGAATGTGCATCATATATATCTCCTGTATCCAACACATTCACATAATACACATATTACCACACTACTTCACATAATTCGATCTTTTACTTATATCTAGCTAAAAGCACAAACCTATGTCACCCTTTTGTAATGGAAAAGGCTAACTAAATTATAACTGTTGAGCTTCAATGAGATAAAAATAGTATTATTATTTAGAATTTGAAAATGAAGTAAACTAATGAAATGTGTAGAATTGGATGAAGTTTATGATTATAATTTTTTATAATTATTTGGAATAAGAATTGATATATTTTTTAAATTTTTATAGTTATTTCTGTAGTTGCTAAAAAATGTTGAAATTTACGGGTTTAGTTCCCACCACAAAGCTATATGAAAATAAAATTATTGCTATTTGAACTCAGACTATGTTATAGATAACATATATAGCTAGAACAATAAAAAATAAAAACTGACTTTAGACCTATATTTTCTCATTTATAATGATTCAAATTTTAACTCACCTAAAATAGATAGTTTTCATCTCGCACCACAATTTTTTAAAAAAATCTATTCTAACTAGAAGAAAAATTATACATTTTGGAAGAGGACTCTATCCTCTAGAACGTCATATAATTTTTAATTTTTTTAAAAATAATTTAATACTTTTTTCAATCTCAAAATTGACATCTTTTCAACTATTAAAATGCGTGCTTGTAGAATTTTTTAACTATAATATACTATATCTTATTAAAACACTATAAAATCTATATGAAAATATTCTTGACTTTGAGCTCTATAAAATGGTATTTATATAATATGAAAAAAAATCATAAAAAATAATAAGAGGTATTGAAATGCCAGTTTTCTAAAATATTTTTATTTCTTTAGTAATTGGATAAAAAGTAGTATAAAACATGCATTTAGTAGACATTTCCAATTGGAAAAGTGTTAGATCATATATAACTTAGCTAGAATGAATTTATCTAGATCATATGTTTGAACAAAAAAAAATTTTGGATAGAAATACTTAAATTCATTTGTTCTGATAAGTCAGTCTGAAAGGTGACACAACTTTGTACTTTTAACCATCTTTCCTTTTTACAAAACTTTCCATGTCAGCCTTCAAGAATTCAAATGCTTGGCATAATAAAAAATAATTTCTTGCTACCATAGAGTTAACATCTAGGATGTCATGCCTAATTAATTAATTAATTAATTTATAACTAATATAATTCCTTAATCCATAAATACCAAATTACTTATGTGCTCTATTCTACCCTGTTCACTGCCTTTACCTATTATACTATTATATCTGATGTCGTATTGTCTATACCATACTGTGCTCTTGCACACATCATCATAATAGTCTATACTATTTGTACCCAAGCTCACATGTGCCAAAGATGTCTTTATAGACTGTACATACCAAAACTATCTATGTACTACCAATAAGACTATCTAATACTTAGATAATTTTTTGTCTCTAACTATGAGATCTTTATTTGTATTGTTCCTTCTCATCCTAAGATATATGTTTCCATAAATGACAACTCTAACTTATCCTATTTATCCATAATTATTCCTACAATTTCAACATTCCTTTGCATGTCAATTATGCTTAGTTTTATTAGAAATGTGATGTGAAGATGAAGGAGAATCAACTACCATGGGTTCCTAACCTTTTGATGATATAAGAAATAGAACAAAAAAAAGTTGAGATGTTAAAAAAGGAACCACATTGAGAGGAACCCTACTAGGATTAGACTTCATACTAGTTAGATGAACCATACTAGGAGGATCATGAGATGCAAGAGGTGATTCATTATTATAAATCAAGGAATCAAAAGAAATAGGCAGTTAAGTTGTAGGAAAAGGACCTTGAGGCTTACTTAACTTGGAAATATTGTAATGTTTATACTCTTGATATAAATAGAACATATACTCTAGATGAGTAGGAGGTGTACTAGGAAGAGAAGGCCAAAAGAATTCAATAGTAGCATAATTTTTGTGGTGTAGAACAATGATAAATACTATGATTGTTTGTCTTAATCTCACCATCATAAGGAAATTTAATGCATTGATGAGTAGGAGAAGAAAAAAATTTCATGGTAGTCAATATAGGTATGCCAAGATTCATTTGAAATTGATTAGATGTAGGAATAACAACATAGGTAGTTTTCACCACTTTATCACATAGCTCAATATGGAAAGAGATAGTGGTGCAGGAGCATCTAGGGGAAGGGAAAACCCTAAATCTATTTTTGGTTTGTAAATTTTACAACTAACCATTTGGGTAATAAAGACTAATAATAAATTCCCAAGAGGTGTTTAGGTAGATTGGTTTGATAGGTTTTTTATTAAGAGTTTGGTTTTTGGTCGATTAGGTCTTGATAGTTGAAATTTGGAAAAGTTGCTCTAGATGAAAAAATAAAGTGAAAGGGGGTAATAATTGTGTTAAGATGGTTCCTAGGTGTTCTAAATTCATCCTAGGAGGTTTGGGAACATTCTTTGCAAGTTTGGAGTTTTTAGGAACAAAATTATCAAAGTTGTCAAAAAGTTGCATTGACAACTTTGCAATTTTGCAATTTTGCAAAAATTGCATGACAATTTTTCAAGTAGTTTTTGGAAACCAATGACTGGAAGTAGTTATGGATTGAGCTAAAGTACAAGAGGATAGAGGAACTCTATTTAATACTTTTCCCAATCATTTTCAAGCATTGGAACAACTGGATGTACAGATACCACTTGTAGAAGGACAATTTGTAAGTCTAAAGCATAGTTTTGGAATTTGGTTTTTTGGATTGAATGAAGAACTATTTTTTGAGGGAATAGATTCTTGATTTCATGTTCTGAATTTGTGTATATATATTTTTATTTCAAGTACATTTTTTTTAGGGTCTAGAAAATTATTTGTTTCCTATGAACTTGTTGTCTAGTTTTGTTCTACAATTATGAAATGGGCTATATGGCTTGAGTGTCCTTGGTCTAATCACCATGGATCTTGGAGATCAAGAAATATTTTTATTACATATTGTAAATATTTCTAGTGGAGTGCATGGAAGGCCTTTTTCTATTTTTACAAGCAAGCCCTAGGCAAGTAGGCAAGCTTGGCAAGGTTGTATATGGATCAAGCATTGTAAAGCATTGTGCGAGGAACAATGGATTGATATGGATCAATCTTGAGTTAGAAATTTAGGAGTAGTGTATGAAGGTAGTAGAAATAAAAGGATGAGGATGAACAAGGATTTTTACACCTATAGAAGAAGAAAACTTAACAGTGCCCTTAAAACCCTTAAAAATAAGGTTTTCTAAATCCATACTGTACAAACATCACTGGAGGCCAAGACCCACAAAATATTCAAGGTTTGATCATGTGAAAAAAAATTATATTATATTAAAAGGTTCCTTGTTAATGGATTTTGTGAGTTATGACACTTTCCTTGTTTCTAGGAGGGCTAAAAGGGGCTCTTAGGGCTACAAGGCCTAACTGGGAAAATTTGTGATTTGGGTGCAAGAAACCTAAAAGAATGGTGTAGAATGATGAGGGATGTCTTGAAAGCCTTATTAGGAGTGTTATAAACTATATTTTAAGGTATTGGTGTTCTTCAAAATTTTTGGTACTTCTAAGCCAAAGAAGGCATTTGGAAAAATTGGGAGAATGACATTGGAGTTTTGGATTGGTGGAGAGTTTCTTGAGTAAGGTAGATAGTAAAGAATTCCTCTAAGTTATGGTTAAGAGAGAAGACCCTATAGTGGGCCAATAGTATCCTAATAAGAGTTAGAAAGCTCTTAGTAGAAGAAGCTCCTCATCAAATAGAACCTTTTGGAGGATACACGAAACCATTATAGGTCTGAATCCATGTATCAGTTGAGTTATAGAAGTCACATTATTTCTATTTATTATAAATATTTTCTTGAGTGATGATTTTAACCATACAAGTAGGATGAAAAGGAAACCCATAAGAAATATATTTATAAATCTGAGCAGCAATATAGAGAGGACAATCTAGAGCCTTTAACTTATTAGTATCAGTGAATGTGATAGTATGGTCTCTAGTGTTCTTATAATTTTTTTAGATTGATCACTAGAAGACAAGGGAATGTATTCCTTAGGTGGAGGTGGAGGTTGAAGTACACACTTAGCATCATTAATAGTATTATCATTCTCTTTTTATAAATTATTATAAGAAATATTCACTTCAAGGGGAACAAAAGAAGAACGATTGTGAGCAATAGTGTTTGTAGTATACTAGGGTAAAGGATTAGTATGTATATGAATATATTAATTAAGAGGCACCACATATTTATTCCCACTATCTTGACCCTCAATAGATAATACATCAACATCAAGAAGATCTGAATCTTATGTTTGAAGGAGTAATAGGCTTAAGTATAATGTCCAGGTTGGCGATGAAATTGACAAAAAGTTTAAGGATTCAAATATGGACTTGATTTAGTAGAATCCAAAAGTGGTTTAACAAGTGGAAGCATGATCACATTATCACTGAAAAACCTATTCAAAATGGAATGTAGAGACTTAGAGAGAGAGAGGATTAAACTTATGGTTCATCAGAAAATGAGAGGAAGAAGTAGTGGCACCGCAAGAGGTTGTAGCTTCTTGATCATCTACTATATTCATGGTTTTGTTTATCTTGACATAGTTGTTAGGTTTTTTGATTTTTTTAGGATTAGGTATGGCATCACTATTATCAATAGGTACATGAGCCATTATAGTGGTGCTCTCAAATAGACTCACTCATAACTGATAATGATGAAGTGTTGCAAAAAGTTGTGAAAAAGAGGTAAACTCAATAAGCATAATCTTTTCTCAAATATATTTTTGTAAAATTTCAATAAAAATATGTTGTATATCAATATTAGGCACATGATAATAAATTTGAGCATGCAAATTATTAAATCTACCAATAAATCAATTACTTTTTCTATAGGGCCTTGTTTAAAGTTAATCAAATTAGCCAAAGAAACAGAAGGACCAATATTATTTTGAAATTATTGTATAAAGGAATTTAGAAATTTTATGAAATGAGTCCATGGAATAAAGTGGAAAAGAGAAGTACCATTGCAAATATTTTTCATGGAATGTGCGAGCAAAAAACTCATATAAAATGCTATGGTCATGAGCATAGTCACTACATAGAACTTAGAAAGTCTTAAGATGTGTTATAGGATGATCTTTACCATTATAAGTATCAAGGTGAGGCATATGATCTTGTAAAGGAGCAATATTATGGATAATGGAAAATGAGAAAGGACTACTCATATCACATATAGGAACATTGGACTTAGAATGAGTGAATGAAGTATGTTGTTGTTGCAAAGAAGACATTGTGTGAGCCAAACTAAGGATAGTGGAATCACTAGATGGTACAAATTGAATAGGCACATTTTTCATGATAGGAAAAGTGTATGAATTTGGTATAATGGAAGAAACCACAAGTGGAACACTGGGAACCATAGTAGAAGGATTATGATATGTGAAAGGAACATTGTTATATGAAGGCTAAAGTTGGTAGTAAAATATATAGAACACTCACAAGTACAAAAGGAATAGGAAAACTACTAAGAGGATTAGATACCTAAATAGAAGTAGTCATGATTGGAGGAACATGAGCAGAAATTATAGAGATGGTCACAAATGTTGGAAGCATGAATGTTGATGATATTTCTATGGGGGAGTATTGTAGAAACATCATTAGATCATTATCATGATGATATGTTACATTCAGGACTATGTTTGCCATTGATGTCAACATAGTAGTTTTCTGTGGTATCTGATAGAAGAACAATAGAAAGATCAAGTTGGTACAGATAGATAGTTGAGAATTTTCACTAAGTTAGGTTAAAGGGAGACACTACTAAGTGTCAAGTATATGTAGCTAACCTTAGAAGCATAAGACATTAAGTATAGAAGAAGTTATACAAATTTTGGTGAAGACTTTCTGAGATAGAGTTTACAGAGGCATGTTTTGGTAAACTTGTTATATCTCTTAGCAGATTTGTTAATCTATGAAGATGAAGTTAAAGATCTGAAGAAGATATTCTAGAGATGATGCAGCTAAGCTTGCTCATCATAATGACATGTGTATGAAAAAATATTCAAGTTACAAGGAAGAAGATTAATGTTATCGCTAAGTGTAACATGTTCCTAAATGTGGTCCTATAATAATTAATTGAGAAGGGGTAATACTTGACTCAAGGAATTATTTTATTGATTCAGTATAAAGGAAGGACATTTTCCTTTATTGTGTATGAGATTTATGAATGATTTTAAGTAGCACAAAGAGAGGAATGTGAAGTTAAGCAAAGCATATCAAAGCTAAAGGAAACTTCATTGCCAAGGTTTTATTGTGTGATCCAAAGTTTGATACTTGGATTTGAGGTTCATGACCTAGCCTACAAGGTTAGATAGTGATTCATCTAGATGAAAAAGTTGGAAATTTTATTGAAAAGATCATTGTTGAAGATCAAAGAGGGAGATTGTTGCAAGGAAGTTGGTTGATAAAGAATGTTTTCAATCATTATTTTTTCATTGATGTTAAACTTGCTAATTCTAGGAATGAAAATTTCTTATAAGATCCAAGTACTATCACTTAGTTGATTGATGAAGAGGATTTAATCAACTAGATATAACAAAAGTACCTAAGGGAAAGGTTGAGTTATGGTTTTTTAATGAAGTGCAAGGATCATCTAAGACATTGATAAAATGATGTATTGACAATATACTTGGAAAGAAAAAGGTTGGTCACACTTATAAACTTTAGAAGTCTAAGTTGTAACAAGGTTGACTACAAAGATTAACTAAGTTCATGAGTGAGTGTCGAGCAAGCTAGTTGGAGCCAAGCAAATTTTTAGTTGGAGCTAAGAAAATGCAAAATCTTGTGTGTGTTGAGTGAAGTTCAAGTGCCAAGTAAGATGTAGATATTGAGTGAAATTTAGGTGCCAAGCATTAGTAAAATGTAGTAGGTGCCAAGTGACATAGTGCGTGTCGAGCACCAGTTTTTCAATAGTGCTGAGGTATTGCATTATTGGAAAAGTCAAAGATTTGCCAGATCAAAGTCTACATAATTGTTACTTTGAATTTTGTGAAATAGATGGAGGATAAGGATGATCAACTAGTGGCACAAAATTCAATGTAAACCATTTTTGGACAACTTCAAAAGGATTCTTCAAGATTTTTCTAGAAGGGACAAAATGTGAGTTAGATTCAATGAATCCTACCTAATCCATCCGAATTGAAGTTAAAGGAAGAAAGACTCAAGAAGGAAAGAGGATTCTAGACTTCTATTTAAGGAATCATAGGCCAAAAAGCTAGAGTTGTTGGAGTGGAAAATTTCAAAGTGGTTGAAGGGTTTTAAGGAGAAGGAAGAATAGAGTACAAAGACTACTTTGATAAGTGGTTAGAGAGAGTTGATTGCACTGGTACATTGAGCATGATGACTCAAGGACACAATCAAGCAATGCTAGAAATTTCCTCTACACTCAACTATGCTATATTTGATGACATCAAGGGATATGACACTTAATTCAAGATGTGGAAAGCCTTGTCAGATATCTATGGAGGAGATCAAAATGTTTAAAGAGCCAAAAGAGAAAGTCTCAGAGGAAAGTTTGATGACATGAAAATGGAGGAATGTGAGAATGTTGCCAAATATGCTACTAGAATGAAAGAAGTGGTAAGTGCTATAAGAAGTTTAGGTGATCAATTAGATGAAGATACTGTTAAAAGAAAATACTTAAGAACTCTTCTCCCTATCTATGCTATAAGATTTTCAGCCATCTAGGAGTTGAGATGTGTATCAGGAAATGCCCTAACTTTTGAAAGAATAGTAGGAAGACTCACTACATTTGAATTGTCCAACTTTGACAACTACAAACCTAAGAATATTGAATTTACTTTCAAGGCCAAGTGGACATTAAAAGACACTAAAGAGGCAACATTAAAGAAGAAGAGTAGAAGAGGAAAGCATCCATCCAGTGACAACAACATAGATGAGGAAGATGTGGAAGAATTGGAAGCATTATTGGCTAGAAGATTTCATAGAGGCAAAGGTAAATTCAATGGTAAGCTGCCTATCATTTTTTTTAACTGCAATGAAATAGGTCATATTGTTGCAAGATGTACAAAGAAGAAGAACTACAAGGAAGGAAACAAGTACAAGAACGAAAGAGAAGATGATAGCAGAGATTATAAGGACAAAGGCAAAAGATGCTACATTGTTGAAGAAGATTTTGATGAGAATGATGATGAAGTAGTCTATGTAGCCATGAAGGATGAATCAGATGAAGATGAAGCAATAACACTAGTGACCTGTGTGAAAAAAAATGACAAGTGGATCATAGACATTGGATGCTCACATCACATGATAGGAGATAGAAGTAAGTTTATTAACTTTACTCACTATAATGGAAATAGTGTTAGATTTGGTAATGATGCTCCATGTCAAATCAAAGGGAAAGGTTCTATCAAACTTACAAAGAAAATTTCATGTGATAATGCATACTATGTTGAAGGATTGAACTACAATTTGTTGAGTGTATCATAGTTAGGCAATGTAGGGTGCATAGTAGAATTTGGAAACAAAATTGCCAAAATATATGACATTGATGAAAATCTGATAGGAAAAGGTGAACAAACTAGGAGTAACTTGTTTTACCTAGATAAGGAAGATGTAACCTATCTTGTTGTTAGACTTGATGATGTGTGGCTATGGCATAAAAAATTGTGTCATGTTAACTTTGACAATCTAATTAGCATCAACAAAAAGAAGAAAGTCAGAGGGTTACCAACACTGAAAAAGCCTAAAAACACAATGTGCAAACAATGTCAACTAGGGAAGATGAACAAGCCAAGTTTCAAAAGAAAAACATACACTTTCAAAGAAGTATTAGAGCTAGTCCATACATATTTATGTGGACCAATAGAAGTACAAAGCTACCTAGGAGATAGATACATAATGCTATTTGTAAATGACTATTCCAAGATGATGACTACTATGTTCTTGAAACAAAAATCTGATGCATTTCAAATGTTTAAGTGACATTTGGCCAGAGTTGAGAAGGAAATAGGAAAGAGTCTAAAGTGCCTAAGATCAAACAGAGGAGGAGAGTTTACATCAAAAGAATTTGAGATATTCTACAATGACAAAGGTATCAAAAGGCAAACATCAACACCAAGAACTCCACCATATAATGGTATTGCTAAAAGAAGGAATAGATTAGTGATAGACTATGCAAGAACTTTAATGATGGAGAAAAATGTTTCTCTAAAGTATAGGAGAGAACCTGTAAGCATTGTTGTTTACACCCTGAATAGAGTTTAAGTCAAGAAAGGAACAAATGCAACACCTTTTGAATTGTGGTATGGTCACTCACCTAATGTAAAACATTTCAAAGTATTTGGTTGTAAATTCTATATTCTTAAAGATACTAGAAATGGAAAGTTTGATGCAATGACTGATGAAGGCATAGTCCTTGGATACTCCACTAAAAGAAAAACATATAAGTGTTTGAATACTAACACTAACAAGATTGTGAATAGTGCAAATGTAAATTTTGATGAGCATGTAGCAGTCCAAGTTGATGAATCCAAGCAATCAAAAGATTATAGATCTTTTGTATACTTCTATGAATGAATGACAATTGAAGATAGGGCTACCAATCAAGTTGGGAATCAACAAAAATTTTTAGTATCAGTCGAGTCACAACCAGTGAATGTTGAGTTGCATTCAGAAGCCAAGTTGTAGAATGAAGACAATGTTGATTCTAACTCTAAAATTAGTACACATGGAAGAGATCATGAAATACTAGATTGAGAAGAGAAAAATGAATCTAAAGCTGAAGGATCAAATATGGAAAGAAAAATAGAACCAAGGTTAGCTAAGTATGTGAGAAGACATCAACCTATAGAAAAAATCATTGGTGAAAAGGATGTCAGACCAATGAAAAAAAATAGACTAAGGAATGAATCATGTCAGATGAGCAAGGTTGAGCCTAAAATAGTGAAAGATGCACTACAAGATGATGACTAGTGTAAAGCTATGAAAGAGGAGATAGATAAGATAGAGAAGAACAAAACCTAGACCCTAGTTCCTAGACCAACTGATAAGAGTGTTATTGGTATGAAATAGGTGTTTAGGAATAAACTTGATGAGAATAGTGAGATAACAAGAAATAAGGCTAGATTAGTCTATAAAGGCTATGCACAAGAAGAAGGATTGGATTATGGAAAAACATTTTCCCCTATTGCAAGAATGGAAAGAGTAAGAACACTACTTCCATATACTACCTACAAAGGTTTCAAAGTCTACCAAATGGATGTAAAGTCTACTTGTCTGAATGATATACTGGAAGAGGAAGTCTACATAGAACAACTAGAAGGATTTGTTGATGACAAGAACAAGGATATGATCTGAAAATTGCACAAAGAACTCTATGTTTTGAAGTAAGCACCTAGAGCATGGTATGAGAGACTACACAAATATCTTGTGAATATAGGATTTGAGAAAATAGATGACAATAGTAACTTGTATATCAAGGTAGAAAAAGGTAAATACATTTTGATATCTAAAATCTTTGTTGATGATATAATATTTGGAGGAAAAGATGTCCTATGCAAAGATTTTGTTGATTAAATGAACCATGAGTTTGAAATGTCAATGTTTGGAGAAATCAAATTCTTTGTTGGATTGCAAGTACATCAACTAAAGCATGACATATTTGTGACCCAATCCAAATACATCAAGGAGATACTCAAGACATTTGGATTAGAAGATTTAAAGCCAATCAACACACCAATGGTAATAGGACATAAGTTATTCAAAAATGATGAATCTACTAAAGTGAATCAGACAATTTATAAATCAACGATTGGAAATTTGTAGTATGTTATACATAGTAGACCAGACATTGCATTATTAGTTGGGATAGTAGCAAGATTTTTAGCAAATCCAAGAGAAAATTATTTGATTGCAGTAAATAGAATACTGGGGTATCTAAAAGGAACTGATGACTTTGGTTTGTACTACAAGAGGAGTGAAAAGTTTGAGCGAAGAGCCTACACTGATGTAGATTGGGGAGGTAACATTGATGATAGAAAAAGCACCAGTGGAGGAGCACTTTTTTTAGGTAAAATATTGATCACATGGACCAACAAAAAGAAAAGTTGTACCTCACAATCCATAGCAGAAGTTGAGTATGTTGCAACTACTATCAATTGCACCAATATTGTATGGATCAAACACTTGTTGCAAGGTATGAAGGAAAAGGTAACTAAACCTGTGATACTCTATTGTGATAACACAAGTGCTATCAACGTATCAAAGCACCCTATAATGCATGCCAAAACAAAGCATATTGCAATCAAGTATCACTATGTAAGAGAATTGGTGGAAGACAAGCAAGTGAAGATGGAATACATTAGCTCAAAGGAATAGATTGCTAACATATTCACAATAGCTCTACCTAAAGATGCTTTTGAGTATCTTAGAGGTAACTTAGGAGTGATACCTCTAGCTACAACTACTTAAGTAACAACAAGGATTGCCCTACATTAAATGAGTTGATTGCTGAAATATTCCACATTAATGTAGAGGATACTTACTTTAGGATTCATGCCTAAAGTAATCACAGTGAGAAGTTCCAAAATAGTCACAAGCAAGGTGACAAAGGGAGAAATTGAAGTACCTATAAATGCTCTACTTGCATGTCAAGATGCTGAGATAATATGTCTTTGTCATTATTGTGAAAGAGGGAGAATGAGCTAGAAACTGATTGCATTTGAGGAGATTTGAAGATTTGAGGGATAATGAGCTAGAAAGGACTGATCAACAACATTTGAAGATAAAGAGAATTTTTAAAAAAGGTACAACAACTAAGAGGGAGAAGTGGAAAACGAATGGTAACATATTTCTTTTTTCTATTTGACTTATTGTTCTAATCATGGTTGAATAGTTTGGTCGAATGGTTAATCAATTTGGTTTGCCATCAATGTCAAAGAGGGAGATTGTTGGAAATTTGATTGAAAATATCATTGTTGAAGATCAAAGAGGGAGATTGTTGCAATGAAGGAAGTTGGTTGACAAAGAATATTTTCAATCATTGTTTTGTCATTGATGTCAAACTTGCTAATTGTAGGAATGACAATTTCTTATAAGATCCAACTACTATCACTTAGTTGATTGATGAAGAGGATTTAACCAACTAGATGTAACAAAAGTACCTAAGGGAAAGGCTAAGTTATGGTTTTGTAATGGAGTGCAAGGATCAGCTAAGACATTGATAAAATGATGTATTGTCAATATACTTGAAAAGAAAAAGGTTGTTCACGCTTAGAAACTTTAGAAGTATAAGTTGTAATAAGGTTGACTACAAAGCTTAACTAAGTTCATAAGTGAGTGCCAAGCAAGCTAGTCGGAGCTGAGCAAATACAAATCTAATGTGTGTCGAGTAAAATTCAGGTGCTAAGTGAAGTTCAAGTGCCAAGGAAGATGTAGATGCCAAGTGAACTTCAATTGTCGAGCATCATTAAAATGTAGTGGGTGCCAAGTGACATAGTGTGTGGCAAGCACCAGTTTTTCAATAGTGTCGAGCTACTGCATTATTGGAAAAGTCAAAGATTCACGAGATCTGAGCCAACATAGTTGTTACCTTGAATTTTTTGAATCAGATGGAGGATAAGGATGATGAGCTGGTGGCACATAATTCTATGTAAACTATTTTTGGGTGAATTCAAAAGGATTCTTCAAGATGTTTCTAGAAGGGACAAAATACGGGTTAGATTCAATGAATCCTACCTAATCCATCCGAACTAAAATTAAAGGAGGAAAGAATCGAGCAGGAAAGAGGATTCCAAACTTCTATTTAAGGAATCATAGGCCAAGAAGCTAGGGTTGCTATTGTGCCAAATTGTAAAGTGGTTAAAGGGTTTTCAGAAGAAGGAAGAACAAAGTATAGAGACTTTTCTTTGATAAGTGGTCAGAGAGAGATGATTGCACTAGTACATTGAGAAGGATGACTCAAGGAAACTAAGCTTGAAAGAAGGGCAAGTTGTCAAGAGTTGCAAAGATTGAAAGCCAGGCAAAGTGTTATGAGTTGAAAAGTGATTTGAAATCTGCAAGATAAGTTGCGAATTGTAATCATGTCAAAATCCCTTATTGTTACTCTCTAGCAATTGTATCAGTTAGGGTAAAAGGAAATCCTATGGACTTAGGTTGATTTAATAGCCATTTGTAAATCTTTTAACAAGGTGACATTCCAAGAGAATGTTCTAAAGTCCTCTAACTAGGCCCACTTCTAATAGGGTGGTTAAATCCTTTAACCAGTTCACATTTAACAGTATGTTGTAGCCTTTAACTGGGTAGGCCTTTCACAGGGCATCACTTCAAAAGAGTGAGAATTGAGTAGCATGTTACTGGTGGTTTTTTTCAAATTGGATTTCCATGTAAATCATTGTGTTATGTGTTGATTTTTCATGTATTATTCTAAAGCATTTTTAACAGATAGGATAGAGGAAAGAAGTTAAAGCACAAGGTCAAACAGTGATTCATTTGGTTGACAAGATAGAGGAAATAAGTTAAAGATTAGTTGGACAGTGAGTTTGGTGATCTTGCCCTAGAAGTTGTTTGGACAGTGGGTCCTTTTGTCTTCTACAACTCCTAACATGATTGGAATCTTCTAATAAGTATTCAAAGTCTCCTAACAGGGACTCATATGTACTAAATGTTGTAATAGACTCCTAACAAGGTCCATCCTCTAAAAAGAAATATTTATATTAGTACATCATCTTGTGGGTATCATTCCCACTAGGGTTTTCCCTCCGATCAAGGGTTCTCCTAGTTAACATATCTAGTATAATTGTGTTTATGTATCTTTGTATGGTTGTTAAATTTGGTTGAATGGTTAAGATTATCTTAGGTGGATAAATGTTTTAATTATTGGATAACTGATTCAACCCCCCTCTCAGTTATCTTAGTGGACTATTGTTTCTAACAATTGGTATTAGAGCATTAGGTCATTGAAGATAAAGTTTAACAACTTTGGGACATCCATGGTGAACATATTTATAAAGGATAGTCCAAAGTTTGATGAAACAAATTATGATAGTTAGAAGGAAAAGATGAAGACACATCTGCTATGTATAGGTCCAAGGTATTGGATTTTGACAAAATTAGAAAAGACAATCATTGCTAAAAAATATTTGGAAACTTGTACCAAGGAAGAAAGGGAACTCTTCATGCACAACATGAGAGCCAAAGAAGCACTATTGTCTACACTTCCTTAAATTGAGTACAACTAAGTAAAGTCACTTGTTACTTCTCATATGATTTGGAAACCTTTGAAAATTTATTTTTGAAGGTGATGAACATTCTAAGAAATTGAGGTTACAAAGCTAGATTTGTGCATTTCAAAGTTCTAAAATGATGGAAGATGAATCTCTAAGGACATATGTAGGTAGGATATCAAAAATTACTATAGGTATTAGATCTCAAAGAGGAACCACAAAAGATTATAAGGTGATATGGAAGATAATTAAGAGGTTAACACCACCATTGCAACTAGTAGTCCAAATGATATAGTTGTTGATCTCTGTGATGACCTCTTTTTGTCCCCTTGACCTAAAATACAAAATTTAGGCATAAGTTAGGGAATCATCAAACTTTGGCAAACCTATGACCATCATTGTTATTAAAATGTTTGAGGAGTTGAGTATTTAATCTAATTTACTTAATTCATTGGAAGATTTCTCCATATGGTACATAGACAACTTTCTCTCTCCTTATTATGATCATCTTGAGATGGTAGATTTATGGTGCAAAGGGCACGTGAAACATGCTACAAGCATTTTCCTGGAGGATATATGTCATGTGCTTGAAATTACTCCGCCTCTCCCTCCACCAACTCCTTATCTTAAGATTTCGTAATTCTGATGAGAGAAATTATAATGGAAATGTATTCCTAATATTATTTTAATCCCTTAAGATAGCATCTTAATACATATATTCTTTTAATCCAATAGTTATTATATTTCACCATTTCATTGTGTCTATATACTGATACATACATATATATTAATAACATGTAATTTTTATTAACTTAAATGAAATTTCTCATTTTACTCCTTATGTTAGAAATTACTATGAAATTGCTTTGATTCCATGTATCACTTTTTAAAATTAACTAGATTTTATTTTAGATGCCCAAATGTAAATACAAGTATCTCAAACATAATGGTTCCTGACCGTGTAACATGTATGAACTAATTTAATACATTCATTTAAAAAGAGGGTCAATATGTCGAGCATACTTTCCTATGTCCTACATACTGGTGAATAGTACCAAGCGTACAGTACATTGCATAGAGACTGAGAGTACCAGCTGACCCAAGCCTGTTCACGGTACCTCTCTGACACAAAACTTAAGATGTGGCGCATGTCTTTGCTAGATGTGCAGATAGTATGACTTTATTTCTGTGTTTTCATATCCTTTTTCTTCTCCCATTTCGCGGATAGCCCTAACCCAAATAAATAGTGTTGGGAGCAGACATGAATGAAAAGTCGCACCCTCATATATTTTTATTTTTTCTTATGTTATGTTTATTAGTTATCCTTATATACATTGATTGCTCTAGCATAGTATATTATATTATATTTATTTGAAAGTGTTTATATTATAATTTACGGTAAGGATATCAAAACATTATATATAAGAGTGTTAGTATGTTAATTAGAAAGTATTTGTAGTTAATTGATTAGGGTATTTAGGGTTAATTTAGAGTGAATAATAGTATTTATTTGATTAGTGTATTGTGAATGAGTAATACATTTGTAATACAATTATGAGAGATGAATTATCAACATTTTTGCTCAGTGATTATTAATTCAACATTAATACTATTAATTATAATTTGTATTCTATTGATTGATATAATTGAACAATAGTGCTATATTTAAAGTACTAACTCAAATAATCAAACAAATATAAGCATATATTTTATAAAAAAGGAATACATTAATCATGGCTCATGATAGTCCCCCCTTCCTAAATTTTCTTATCCCAAAGCAATGTTTGAGTGAGAAATGACTTCTTCTCCCACCCATGTAGCATCTTCCCTAGGGAGATTTTTCCATTTCACTAAGTATTCTAGAATAGTCTTGTTCCTTGTTCTCCTGTCACACCTATCAAGAATGACCTCAAGCTCCAAGATGAGTTTTCCTTCACTGTCTAGTGGTGGCAGATCAATACAAGGGCTTATATGTTTCCCAAGGACTTTCTTAAGCCTAGATACATGAAAGATATTATGAATCCTTCTATTCTCAAGTAATTCTATCTCGTAGGCTACTTGTCCTACCCTTTTTAATATCCAATATGGTCCATAGAAACATGGTTTTAATTTCTCTACTCTATTGAACTTGAGTGAAGATTGTTTGTAGTGTTGGAGTCTTAAGAATACTTGGTCTCCAACTTCAAACATCCTTTCCACTCACTTCTGATCAACATATATTTTTTGTTGGTTTTAAGCATGGTGGAGATTATCCTTGAGAGTTCTCATAATGTCAATGTCTTGTTGGATGAAATACTTGGCTCCTGGTACCTTTCTTTCTTGAATAATCAGATCTTCGAATGTAGTGGCCTCATATCCATACAACACTTTAAACAGAATCATCCCAATTGACATGTGATGGGTGTTATTATAGTGGTATTCACCTAAGTATAACCATTTGGTCCATGCATTTTATTGTCCTATCACATAGTTTTTGAGATAACCTTCTATCCATTTGTTAACAATTTTGGTTTGTCCATCCATTTGGGGATGATAACTGGTGCTAGGAGTTAACTTAGTTCTTGCTAACTAGAAAAGTTCTTTCCAAAATAGACTAAGAAATTTTCTATCTCTATTACTAATAATATTCTATGGTAGCCCATGCAGCCTAAAAATTTATTTGAAGAATAATTTTTCTATTTATGGTGCCTTATAATGTGTGAAGATTGGAAAGAAATGTGCATATTTGGTCAACCTATCCACTACTACCAAGATAAAATCTCCTTCTTGTGTTTTTGGTAACCCGGTAATGAAATCCATGAAAAGGCTTTCCCATTTTTGGTTTGGAATGGGTAACGATTGTAATAAACCAGCTGGGTAGTTCTATTTAGAGTTATTATTTTGGCATGCCGTACATTCTTAGACATATTTCATAATGTCCTTCTTTTGGCCTTTCCAAGAGTACCTCTCTCTTATCTTCTTGTAAGTCTTGTAGAATCTAATGTGTCCAAGTAGAGGGTTGTCATGATATTCCTTCATAATTTTTCCTTTAACCTTGGAATTTGCTGCAAGTAGTATTCTTCCCTTATATAGTATGAGTTCTTCAATGATTTTGAATTCATCATTGGGTATATTTCCCTCCATGATCTCATTAGTTCTTTTATCCTTAGCATATTCTGCAACAATTTCATTTTTCCAATCGCCTATGATACTAGTAAGGGTATTCAATTGGCTTTGCTGAGCTAAAGCATCTACTACCACATTATGGGTTCCTTTGATATACTCAATATCAAAATTATATGCTTGGATTTTACTTACCCATTTCTACTAGTGATCATTAAGGTCTTTCTGATTCATGAAGAACCTTAAGCTATTATGGTCTATATTTATATTGAACCTTCCACATACTAGGTATTGTCTGAATTTTGCCAATGCGTGCATGATATCCAACATTTCCTTATCATAGATTGAGTAGTGTCTTTCTATCTTTGAAAATTTCCAGCTCTCGAAAGCAATAGGGTGTTTGTTTTGCATTAGTACTACCCCAATTTCTTCACTAGAAGCATCACATTGTAATTCAAAAGGTAGTGTAAAATCTGGAATAGCTAAGACTAGTCAAGAGCTCATTTTTTCCTTTAACTCTTCAAAAGCTTCCTATGCTACCTCATTCCATCCAAATTTTCCCTTTTTTGTTAAGTCTATCAAAGGGGATGCTAACTTGGAAAAATTCTACACAAATCATTTGTAGTAGTTGCATAAGCCTAAGAATCCCCTAAGTTGAGTTAGGGTTTTGGGTTTTGGCCATTCTCTTATTGCTCTAACCTTTTCTTCATCCACACTTACACCCTTGGCACTAATTTTATGACCCAGATAGAGAATTTCTTCTAACCAACATTCACACTTTGATGTCTTTGCAAATAAGGATTCAGATTCTAATATGCTTAGGACTTCTTTTATGTGTTGGAGGTGCTTCGACCATGACCTACTATAGATAAGAATTTCATCAAAGAAAATAAGGAGAAACTTCCTAAGTTTTTTTCAGAAGATATGGCTCATGGATGATTGGAAGGTGGCCAAAGCATTAGTGAGCCCAAAGGGTAGAACTAGAAAATTAAAATGCCCATAATGACGTTTAAATGCTATCTTGGGAACATCCTCATTCCTCATTCTGATTTGGTGGTATCCCGATTGTAAATCAATCTTAGAAAAATACACTAATCCATGAAGTTCATCTATGAGTTCATCCACCCTAGGAATGGCATGCAATTCTTAATAGTTTTCTTATTTAGTGCTTGATAATCTATACAGATTCTCATTGTCCCATCCTTATTTTTCACAAGTACCACCGATGATGCAAAAGGACTAGAACTAGGTTGAATATGTCCCATTGCTAGGAGTTCTTGAATGGATTTTTCAATTTCATCTCTATATTTTTGAGGATGTTAGTAAGGGGTGGTAATCATTAGTTTAGCATCCTTTTCCAATTCTATAATGTGTTCAAATCCTCTTTAGGGTGGTAATCCTAGTGCAATTTCTTCAAACACCCTTCGATGTTTCTTAATGATGGGTTCAATATCTATATGGATGGCTAATTCTTGTGGAGTAGATTTGTTTACTACTAAGAATTGTGCAACCCACTCTCCTTGACCATCCGTAATATTCTTTCTATTTTTTTGCATGAGACTAGTTTCGTAGAACCATCAGGTTTTCCTTTGAATGTTATTTCTTCCCCTTTTTGCTCAAATTGGATCTTCAAGTTTGGAAGGTCAAATTTAAAACATCCCAAAGAAAATATCCATGGAGCCCCCAAAATTATATTCGAGTCTAGTGGAACCACATGTAGGTCCTCTCTGATGGTGTGCTTTCTTCCTAATATGATTTCTTGTTGTGGGATCATCTTTGTACATTATACCAATGATCCTATGGCTTGGGCAGCAGTAAAACCCTTGATCTTTTCTATTTTTTACTTCATTTTATTGACTAGCTTTTCATCAATGTAGTTATGGGATGTTCCACTATCCACTAGTTCAATGACCTTTTTCCCATTGAGAGTGCTCTTAATTCTTAAGAACCGATTCTTAGAGGATGGAGTAATAGTGGCTATCACCCCATATTCTTCTCCTTCTTCCATTTCATTACTTTCATCATATTTTCCCTTCTTATTGACATTTTCTTCCTTAGGATCTTCTTCCATTCTTTGGATGTGACCCCTCTTTCCACATCCATGTCCTGGTACCCAGTCTACACCACAATTACAACAAAGGGTTTCTTTTTTGGTTGCAGCTATGGCCTAGTCCCCATGACTCTTGACATTTGAAGCATACATTCTTTTTCTTTAGCTCCTCTCAGCCCTTTGTAGGAATGAATTTGTTGGATAATTTATCTTTTTTGTGAAATTTTGAGTTGGGTTTATTCCATGATTTGTTATTCATGGTTGAGACCTCTAGTCTTAGAGCTATTTCAAAAGCATTGTCTAAGGATGAAGGCTTTAGGGCACTTACTAGACCTTTAAATGAGTCTTTTAATCCTTCTATGAACAAGTAGGTAGAGTGTTCATCATTTACTCCTCTAACTTGGACTGAAATCTTTTAGAATTCTTTAATATAATTCTCCACTATTCTTGTTGCCTTGGTCGAGTTAATTTCTTAAAATTCTCTTAGGGATGTCGTCTATCAAATCTCTTAATAAGTTTTTGAGAGAATTCTTTGTAAGAAGTGATATTTTGATGCCCTTGAGTAACAAAGCCATGGTGCCACCAATCGTATGCCATGCCCTCTAAGTGAAGAATCATGAATTGAAGTGTGTCTTCTTCTATCATCGAACTAAGGGTAAGATAAGTGTTCAATTTTTGTAGCCAAGCACGTGTAGTAGACTTTTCTAATCCATCAAAATTTGGAAGTGTTACTTTATTCACTTTACTTTTGAAGTCTTGATTTTGATGTCTTCTTTCTCTCCTAGGGGTTTCTTGCCTATTGGCTTCACAAAATTCTCTAAATGTTACTAGCTCCCTAATTTTTGGTTCAAGGCTAACATAAGCTCTTGCATTCTCAATAGCATTATTTATTGTTGGTCCCTCTCCTTCGATCGAGGGGCCCTCCCTAGGTAAGAAAGGGGATTTGAGTACCTGTGATGATGAAGCTCCATTATTGTCTAAGTGGTTTGAACTTATGTCTCTTCCACCAAAATTATTGTTTTTAAGATTGTTTATGGAATTTCCCATGTTTTGCAATGCTTAGAGAAGTGCTTGGTTGGATCTCTCTATTTTCTATACTAAAGTTTGGTTTGTCTATTCCATAATATTCCTAAGTTCATTAGATAATTGTTCACTCATTTTTGCTCCTTTTCTCATTTGCTATATTTTTAGGATGGTAGGGTTATGCTCTGATACACTTGTGATGACCCCTTTTTGTCCCCTTGACCTAAAATACAAAATTTAGGCATAAGTTAGAGAATCATCAAAATTTGGCAAACCTATGACCATCATCGTTATTAAAATATTTAAAGAGATGAGTATTTAATCTAATTTACTTAATTCATTGGAAGATTTCTCCATATAGTACATAGACAACTTTCTCTTTCCTTATTATGATCATTTTGAGATGGTAGATTTATGGTGCAGAGGGCACGTGAAATAGACTACAAGTGTTTCCCTGGAGAATATTTGTCATATGCCCAAAATTACTCTGCCTCTCCCTTCACCAACTCCCTATCTTAAGATTTCGTAATTCAGATGAAAGATAGACTCTCTATACTATAATGAAAATGTATTCTTAATATTAATTTAATCCCTTAGGAAAGCATCTTAATACATATATTCTTTTAATCCAATAATTATTATATTTCACCACTTCATTGTGTCTACATATTGATACACATACACTTATATATATTAATAACTTCTAATTTGTATTAAATTAAATGAAATTTCTCATGTTATTCCTTATGTGAAAAATTACTATGAAATTGCTTTGATTTCATGTATCACTTTTTAAAATTAACTAGGTTTTATTTGAGATGCCCAAACGTAAATACAAGTATCTCAAACATAATGGTTCCTGACTGTGTAACGTGTATGAACTAATTTAATACATTCATTTAAAAAGAGGGTCAATATGTTGAGCAAACTTGACTATGTCTTACATACTGGTGAATAGTACCTAACGTATAGTACATTGCACAGAGGCTGAGAGTACCTCTCTAATGTGGAAGTTAGGATGTGGTGCGTGTCTTCCCTAGGTGTGCAAATAATTTGACTTTATTTTTATTTTTTCATATCCTTTTTCTTCTCCCCTTTCATTAATAGCCCTAACCCTAATAAATAGTGTTGGGAGTAGATGTGAATGAAAAGTCACGCCCTCATATATTTTAATTTTTGCTTATGTTATGTTTACTAATTATCCTTATATACATTGATTGCTCTAGCATAGTATATTATATTATATTTATTTGAAAGTGTTTATAATTTATGGTAAGGATATCAAAATATTATATATAAGAGTGTTAGTATGTTAATTAGAAAGTATTTGTAGTTAATTGATTAGGGTATTTAGGGTTAATGTAAAGTGTATGATAGTATTTATTTGATTAGTGTATTCTGAATGAGTAATACATTTGTAATACAATTATGAGAGATGAATGATCAACATTTTTGCTCAATGATCACTAATTCAACATTAATACTATTAATTACAATTTGTATGCTATTGATTGATATAATTGAACAATAGTGCTATATATAAAGTATTCACTCAAATAATCAAACAAATATAAGCATATATTTTATAAATAAAGAATATATTAATCATGGCTCATGAAAATCTCTTGTACCAAATATTTCACAAAGGAAACATTACTTGGAAGACTTGAAGTAGTTGAGAATGAGCTTGGATAGTCTTGAGAATCAACTAGAGTAGAAACAACCTTCAATTCCTTGAATATTTGACCTAATTTATCAAGGAGCACAAGTGCTAGAGGAGACTTTGCTAGTAGTAGTAGATCTGACGAGGATAGAAAGATAGAAGGAGTAGCCCTTTTGGTAAGAAGAGAAAAGGATGGTAAGAAAATCTTTAAATGTTGGGGTTGTAATGAATTTGGTCATTATGCATCTAAGTGTCCTAAAAGAGAGAAAAAGTATAAAGGTAATTTAAAACTAAGAAGAGATAAAGAATGTTTATATGCAAATGAAGAAGATGATTCCAATGAACAAGCAGTAAGTGCTAGTGATGATGAAGTTGGATTTGTAGCTATTAAAGAAGAAATTCCAAGAAAAATGGATTTGGCATCATAGGTTGAAAATAAATATTATTAGATAATTGACAATGGTTGTTCATATCATATGATTGGTGATATGAACAAATTTGTTAACTTCAAAAGTCTTGATGGAGGCATTATCAGAGTTGGAAATAATGTAGCATGCCAAGCTAAAGGTATTGGATCTATAACTCTTAATGGTAAGACTAACACTAAGGATGTATATTTTGTTAATGGTTTGAAGCATAATCTTTTTAATGTTAGAAAACTAGTGGATAAAGGTTATTAGTTACAGTTCACAAAGAAGACATGCATGATTAGAGACAAATATGGAAAGGTAATTGGAACAGGAACCTGATCTAGAGGTAATATATTTTTAGTTGAAGCCTAATCAAATGACATGTTTCGTTGCAAAGGTAGCTGATAGTTGGTTATGGCATAAGAGATTTTTTAATATAAACTAGGATAGTATTATGAAGACTAGTAGTATGTTTTTAGTTAGAGATTTTCCTAAAATTATAAAGCCCACTAACACAATTTGCAAGGGGTGTGCTTTGGCAAAGCATAAAAGAACTTCTTTTCTTAGCAACAAGCATATTACTATGGAAAAATTGGAGATTATACATATAGATCTTAGTGGTCCTAAAAAGACTAAAGGATTATATGGTGAAAGGGATTTCATGATTTTAGTTGATGACTTTTCTAGAATGACATGGGTTGCATTTCTTAAAGAAAAATGAGGCATTTGATAAGTTCAAGATATTCAAGAATAGAGTTGAGAATGAATCAGGTATGAAGATTAAATATTTAAGATTAGATAGACGAGGAGAACTTACATCAAATGAGTTTAAAATCTTTTGTGAAGCTAATGGAACCAAAATATAGTCATCAGCTCTGAGAACCCCTGAATAGAATGGCGTTGCATAAAGAAGAAATAGATCAGTAATAGAAGTTGCAAGAGCTATGTTAGCTGAGAATGATGTATCCAAGGTATTTTGGAGAGAAGCTATGAATACAATAATCTACACTATTAACAGAGTGCAAGCTAGGAAAGACAAACACAAGACCCCTTATGAACTATGGTTTGGTCACTCACCTATAGTCAAGTATTTCAGAATTTTTGGTAGTAAATGATATATCAAAAGAGATGATGATATTGGTAAGTTTGATGCTAGAAGTGATGAAGGTATGTTTCTAGGTTATTCATTGAAAAAAAAATCTTATAGATGTTATAACTTAAGAACTAAGACTATTATGGAAAGTGAAAATGTGAGAGTTGATGAGAAATTCAAGATACAAGAAAGAATAGTTGATTATAATTTAGATGATGAGAATGTTGTTGCTAAACAACGGAATGATTAAGTATTCTTTGAGACTAAAAATGATTTTCATAATTAAGGAGAGCCAATGTAGGAACAAAGCTCAGAACCTTCAATAGAGCTAAAAGTTGAGATAACAACTCCTACTTTGGGTAAGAGTACGACAAAGAATCATCCACATGAGTAGATCATTGGAAGCAGACATAAAGGTGTGATGACAAGAAGCATAATAAATGAATAACTATGTTTGATATCTCAAGTTGAATCAAAGAATGGAGATGAATCATGTAAAAATGACTATTGGAAACAAGCTATGAAAGAGGAATTGGATCATATAGTAAATAATGAGACATGGAAATTGATCCCTAGACCAATAGACACAAATGTGATAGGAACAAAATGGGTATTCAACAACAAGATGAATGAACAAGGTGAAGTTATAAGGAACAAAGAAAGACTAGTATGTAAAGGTTACTCATAGAAAGAAGAAATAGACTACGATGAGACCTATGCTCCTATGGAAAGAATAGAAGTAGTAAGGTTATTCTTAGCATATGCAACATATAAGAAATTCAAAGTATATTAGATGGATGTCAAGTCAACATTTTTGAATGGAGAACTTGAAGAAGAGGTGTACATAGAACAACCTAAAGGCTATCCTTTTATAGTTGACAAGGACATAGTATGCATATTGAAGAAAGCATTGTATGGCTTGAAGCAAGCACCCAGAACCTAATATGCAAGGTTGGACAAGAATTTGACAAAGATTGGATATAACAAAGGTATGATAGATAGTAATCAATATTAGAAAGAAATTGATGATGGATTGATGATCATCATAATATTTTTTGATGATATCATATTTGGAGAAAATAATGATGAAAGTGACAAGTTTGTAGAAGAAATGAAGAAAGAATTTGAAATGAGCATGATAGGAGAAATGGAATATTTTCTAGGATTACAAATTGTGTAGGACAAAGAAGGAATCCTTATTTCTTAGACTAAGTATTTGGAAGATTTGCTAAAAAGGTTTGGTTTGGAAACATGAAAACCCATTGGAACACCTATTGTAATTGGACACAAGTTATCTACAAAGGATGAGATACATACTGTTGAACAATAGAAGTGCAAATCTATAACCTAAGGATTGCAATATCTTACTCACACAAGGTTAGATATAGAAAATGCCGTTAGAATTGTTGCAAGATTTGAAGAAAACCCCAAAGAAACACATTCTACAACACTCAAAAGGATATTTAGATACCTAAAAGGAACACCAAAGTTTGGATTTTGTATGATAGATCTAATGATTTCACTCTATATACTTATATTGATGCTAATTGGGCAAGTAGTATGGATGACAGAAAGAGTACTAGTGGTGGAGCCTTCTTTTTTGGAGGAAGATTGGTTTCTTCACTAAGCAAGAAGTAGGATTGTACCTAACAAAGTATAGCAAAAGAAAAATATGTTGTAGTAGTAAACAATTGTAATCAAGTTGTTTTGATGAAGCAAATGTTGAAGGATACAATGATAGAACTCAGTGAACCTATTGTCATACATTGTGAGAACACAAGCACAATAAATATGATTAAGAATCCACTATTGCATTCTAAGACTAAGCACATTTCTATCAAGTATCACATGTTGAGAGAGAAAGTTATAGAAAAGGAAATTAGATTGGAGTATGTAAGCACTAACGAGAAGATTGCAAATATTTTCACTAAGCCTTTTTCCCAAAGAAACTTTTGAGTACTTCCAAGGTATGCTAGGGGTTATGCCCCTTCCTACATCAGATTAGATGATGCATGAGTGTATCAGTCTAGTGTGACAAAACACTATTGTTTGTTTGGACTAAATGTTGATGCTTCCTATATGGAGGAGTATCTGTGATGGATAGAGTCATCTAAGACTCTTTTTGGATGTTGTTTTAACAAAGTCTTTGGACACTTGAGTAGGTCAATGATAGTTGTTGGAAAGATTGTTCATTGCTAACACCTTTGACAATGTCAATGGGGGAGAGATTTAGCATAAATAATATTTTGGAAATAGTATGATAGTTTAGCATGGAAAATAGTTTGAAAAGTATAGCATGGAAGAATGATTGATGAAGAGAATTTGAAAAGAAAGGTTAACAATCTTTTGTAGTTGGTATTCTTGGAACTAGATGTTTTTCATCTATGTTCCCATCAATACCGAAGGGGGAGATTGTTGAAAGCATGGATGTTGATGATATTCCTATGGGGGAGTATTGTAGAAACATGATTAGATCATTATCATGATGATATGCTACATTCATGACTATGTTTGTCTTTGATGTCAACATAGAATTTGACAGTGGTATCTGACAAAAGAACAATAGAAAGATCAAGTTGGTACAGATAGACAGTTGAGCATTTTCACTAAGCAAGGTTAAAGGGAGATAGTTCTAAGTGTCTAGTATATGCAACTAACCTTGGTAGCATAAGTTATTAAGTCTAGAAGACGTTATGCAAGTTTTGATGAAGATTGTTCTGAGATAGAGTTTACAAAGGCTGCATGTTCTAGTAAGCTTTTTATATCTCTTACAAGAGTTGTTATTCTATGAAGACAAAGTTAAAGATGTGAAGAAGACATTCTAGGGATGATGAAGATAAGATTTTTTGTCATAATGACATGTGTAGAGAAAGTTATTCAAGTTACAAAGTGAAAGATTAATGTTATCACTAAGTGTAACATGTTCTTAATGTGGTCCTAAAATAATTAATTAAGGAGGTGTAATAGCCAACTTAGGGAATTTTTTTATGGATTTGGTATAAAGGAAGGACATTTTCATTTATCATGTATGAGATGTATGAATGATTGTAAGTAGCACAAAGAGTGGAATGCAAAGTTAAGCAGAGTAGAGTGAAGGTGAAGGAAACTTCATTATTGAGGTTTTATTGTGTGATCCAAAGTTTGATACTTGGATCCGAGGTTTGTGATCTAGTCTAAAAGGTTAGACAATGATTGGTATAGTTGATAGGAGAGAGGAAAAAAATTAAAGTGCATTACATACAACTATTGTACAAGGAATATTTGAAAGATCAGTTAGATAGTGAGTTCAGTGATCTTGTCCCAAAAGCTATTTGGACAGTGAGTCCTTTTGTCTTCTACAACTCCTAACAAGGTTGACACAACTCTTAATAGGGTTGGAATCTTCTAACAAGGATTCTAAGTCTCCTAATAGGGAATCATATGTACTAAATGTTGTAATAGACTCCTAACAAGGTCCATCCTCTAAAAATGAATATTTATATTAGTACATCGTCTTGTGGGCATCATTCTCACTGGGGTTTTCCCTCTGATCAAGGGTTTTCCTAGTTAACATATCTGGTATAATTGTGTATGTGCATCTTTTTATGGTTATTATTTACTTTGGTTGAATGGTTAAGATTATTTAAGGTGGATAAATATTTTAATTATTGGATAATTTATTCACCCCTCCCTCCCCCCTCTCAGTTATCTTGGTGGACTATTGTTTCTAGCAACAAATACAAGCAAAAGAAACTCAAGAGTAGATATAGTAGGAGGTAATTGAGCTTCAAAATAAAATTGAGGTGAAGCCTTAGCATAAGTATTAAATGTTAGAAGGTAAAGTCCACCAATATAACTTGGGGGGTGAATCAATTATAAAACTATTATAAAAATTATCAACCTTATTAATCCTTAACCATGTGAGCAATATAATCAGCAACCATAACAAGATACTCATACATAATGACACTAGATTTGTTGACTAGGGAAACCCTTGATTAGAGGGGAAACCTTGATAGGGATGATACCCACAAAAGATGTACTTAAATAAAATTTCCTCATTAGAGAATGGACTCTTGTAAGATCCTATGAAATACAATTAGAACATATCAGTCACTATTAGGAGACTTTGAATCCTTGTTAGGAGTTGTGCCAACCCTATTATGAGTTGTAGAAGGTAGATAGACCCACTATCCAAACAAATTTAGGGGCAAGACCACTGAATTCACTATCCAACTAGTATCTGTATTATTCCTTGCAAAATAAATGAAATGAATTATACCTATACTTCCTCTTCCTCTATCTTATGAACCATACTTCTCTTCTTGTAATCTTGATACCAAATCACCAACTTTGCATCCAATAATTCCTTGGATCAATCAAACATCACAGATGTTTCCAAACAAGGAAAACATCCCTCCTTTATACCATGTCCTCACAATAATACCTTGAGTTAACCTCGATGATAATTTTTTTTTTACAATTACAATAATGTCAACTCATATGCTTTACAACTTCTCACACATGCAATCTCAGACCTTAAGTGCTCATTGACATTATCATCAAACTATATACTATGACTATCTAAACTTACATATCAATTTTCTATCTCTATTAGGAGATAAAATCAAAACATTAGAAAACTTCTTCTCAAGACTCTACCTTTATACCATTCTCTACAAAACTTGAATATCTTCTACACATCTTTGACTTTTTATGTGTGCACTTAACTACTTCATCAAGACATAGTGTGGAACATGTCCTTAACTGCACTTGACCTAATCATGAATACTTTTTTTGTATGATCTCATTCTTTGTTTGTTACTCTTCTACTCCTCAAAGAAATAGTTCTATGTTGACATCAATAATAAACATAGTCATGAATGCAAACTGTCAATCATTAAAAATCTCTCCAATGCTTATGATAATCCCCCAAAGGAATACTATATGAATGCACGCTAACAATCTCCCCCTTTGGCATTGGCGACAAAATAGATGAAAAAAATATAAGTTCAAGGAATACTAAACCAAACTATGTTTCTATTATTGTTCTCTTCTTTTCAAATCATTTTCATTAGTCATATCTAAAATAGACTAGAATACTAATATGTTTGCATCTCTTCTTTAGATCAACATCACCAATTGTTCACACTTTGACTCTTAGTAATAACTCCCAATTATAGGATCTTCCCACCCATTCATGTTGCTTCTTTCTCCTCATTCATAGTAGATGTTTTTCATTCAATCTCTATTGAATATAATTTATTAATTGTGTATTGTCTTTGATGCTACATAAAATTTCATATCATTTCTAGTTAGTTTATGCTAAACTCACTTGGGCATTGAAGACAGTTTCCTATGTCTACCAAGCATTCCAGAGTTAGCCTAGTTTAGAAGATAGTGTCTACCAAGTTCACTCGAGTATTAAAGGAAAGTTTATGAAAGTTGAGTGTTAATCGAACTCACTCGTTTAATGAAGGAAATGTTGGATGGAACTAGTGTTAACTAAGCTCACTCGGTTACCAAAGGACCTTTGTGAATATGTAGTGTTAGTTGAGTTAATTTGATTAACATAGGAAAATCATTTATGAGTTAGTTTCTACTGAGAAGGGTCGACTAATGAAGGATTTTCTTGTTTTGGCATATTAAGTTCAATTGATTTGTCTATTGGTTCTAGCCAACTAAAAAGATGAATATCAATTATTCTAAGTTGTATTCAAGTTGACTTGACAATATGAAAGATATAAATATAAGGTCAAGTTGAGGATTAGAAGTAGAAATATAGTAGAACATAAATGAAGATTTGATGATGCCAAGAGGAAGTGAATTAGAAGGATATGCATAATATCCTTCTTGAGATGCAAAGATGCATTTGATCAAGAAGGATCAAGAATACAAGCTAGAATTGAGATCTGTAATTAACAATTTAGTTGCATCAGGAATCAGGTCATCTCATTATTACTCTCTAACCATTGTAGTAATTATCTAAATCTCTTAGCAGAGTTGGCTTAACAACTATTTGTAAATCCTCTAACAAGGTGGCATTTAGATTGAATTGTCTAAAGACCTCTAACAAGGCCACTCCTAATAGGGTCACACTTAATGGTGTGTTTTGTAACCTTTAACATGGTTGACTCCTAATAGGACTCACTTCAGAAGAGTGAAAATTAGTAACTAGTTGCAATTGGTGGTTTTTCCCAAATTGGATTTCCTATTAAATCTTGATGTCAAGTGTGTTCATGCTATTTATCTTATGTGTATGAAACTAAGTTAAATTAATATTAATCATAGATAATATCTTAAGATTTTCATGTTAAGCATTTCCCAGGCTATTTCAGTATTTATTGAGTTACAACATTTTGTCTATGTGTTTGTCGAGCTTCAACAGAGTTGAGTTTTCATAGAGTTTGTTTTGTACTAACATCTAAGGGATCTAGGATTTATTTTAGTAGTAACTAATTCACCCCTCCCCTCTTAGTTACTCCTCTTATATTTCCAACAATCTCTCCCCCATTAACATCAATGAAAATGACTTCATTATGTCAATCATCTTCTCCAAGTCTTTAACTAGATCAAGTGTTTAAATATAATGTATGCAACCATCTACGAAGAGTCCTTGATGAATCTATTCATTTCAAATCTTCCCCCATACAAGAAACATCACCATTAAGTTTAGTCAAACAATAGTGGTCTCTACTATAGGATTGATACAATCTCTGCATCATCTACTCTAAAGTAGGTAGGGGCATAATCCAAAGAGTTCCTTGTAAGTACTCAAATGTATCTTTAGGAAAAGGCTTTGTAAAGAGATCTATAATCTACTCTTTAGTACTTTCATACTCTAATCTAATTTATTTTTCTACAACTTTATCTCTCAAGACATCATACTTAATGGATATATGGTTAGTCTTCAAATGCAACACAATATTCTTAGACATTATCACTAAACTTGTATTATTAAAATGTATGATAACAAGATCTAAAAATTATATCTCAATATATTTTAGCATTATCTTCATCCACATCATCTAATTATGATTGTTTGTTGCCGCAACATACTTTGCTCTAGTTGTACTATGTGAAATTGTTGGTTAATAGTTTGTCTTCCTTATCTTTTTGGTTTATACCTTTACTCTTAACTTTCCCAATGGGATATGCAGGACAAAGAAGTTAGGAACATAATGGGTCAATAAAGTAATTTATCAAGGACCCCTAAATTGAAAAGTACAACTCCCTTTTGAATGCAAGATATGAAATGAATTTTGTTTTTTGGGTTTCAAGGGTATGTTCTTAGCTAGAGAGAAAAAGTGAAAAGCCCAAGTTTCTCAATACTTTAAACAACCTAGGAAGTAGAAAGGGGGACAAACTCACAACATGCAATATATTATGACTTACATGCAATGAATGGAAACATGCATAACTAGCTATGACATAAATAGAAAAGGAAGAGATGGCGAAATATGTAATTCCTAGATTACACATTTAACTAATGTTTTTACAATACTTGGATTGCTTATCCCTTAGCTACTCCATCCATTGGTCTCTAGCTTCCTTACACAACAAAATAAACTAACCATACAAACTAAGACATACAACATAAAGAAAAAAATAGATACTTATGCTGAAGAAAGTAAAACATACAATCTATTGAAGGAAGGAGACAAAACCAAGTTCATTTACATTCATTTAGTCATAAAAAATAGGACATTCATTCAATACACTATACTAAAACTAAATGAATAGCAAAACTAGAAATGGACTTAGAGTCACATGCAATAGTCCTCGCTATAGGAGTTTGTCCAAAATTAATTTTATCAATCTTATTAACTTCTTCAAAGGTTACATTTATAGGTCTTCACAAAATGGTCAGTTACACCAGATGATTGCTTCATAGAGCATCTATAAATATAATAAACTAAAAATAGGACAATCTTGAATCATTGTCCATTATAAAGACTATTAAAATGAAATTGATGATTGCTTCATAGAGTATCTTTGAATAGAATAAACTAAAAATAGGACATCTTGAATCATTGTCAATTACAAAGACTAAAAAAATTCCATGAATGGCTACAAAAAGAAAGAGAAGAGGGAGAATGACAGGCCTCTAGAAAAGCATCAAGACATCATGTCTTCTTAGGAGTAACTGCCTTGTCTCTATAAGATTTCATAGCATCAATTATTTTTTCTATTTCTTCGACATCTATAATGATGGTGTTGTTAGCTCAAACCATCCAGTAGTCAGGCATCTCAATCAATTCATCTATTCTGGAAAAACTTAACTAGAATTTATCTAATTCTCTCCTTATGATTGTTTCCACTATTGAGAGTTCTTGAATTTTGGACAGTTGGAAGTTGTGTGGGTGAATGGCTTCATTGAAAAATGCCAAGAACTTTGATTTTACCCTCTCAACATCCACAAGCTTTCCATTAGTGAACACAAAAGACTCTATGTGCAATATCTTCAAATATTGAAATAACTTCTCAATGACCTTTTGCACCAGATCATGTACATCCTTGATCTCATTTGTAGACCTCATAGAGCTTTCTATAACAAACTCAAAGGAGTTTTTCTAGTAAAATAGTGACTCCTTGCCCACCTTGAGGATCCAATGACTAATGACAACATTTGTCTTCATGTCAAATATTTCTTATAGAAGGGCCCACTACTCTGTTAATTTTTCTATTGTCTTTTGTATTGTGGTCTAATGATTTGAAGCTGCCTCCCTAAGCTTGTTAGCATCCAAAACTAAGCTTCCCAAGTTTTCAACTAGTGGCAGACCTTAAGCTTTCATTTATGTTGGAAGCATGAATGCTAATGATATTACTATGTGGGAGTGTTATAGATATGTTACTATGATGATATGTTACATTCATGAATAAGTTTGTCATTAATGTCAACATAGCAATTTTCTATGGTATCTAACAGAAGAACAATGAAAAGATCAAGTTGGTATAGATGATTAGTTGAGTATTCTCTATATCCAAGGTTGTGGGAGATACTTTTGAGTATCTAGTGTATGCAATTCACATTGGATGAAGAAATGATAAGTTTAGAAGAAGTTATGTAAGTTTTGGTGATGTCTATTCTGAGATAGAGTTTACACAGGAATGTTTTGGTAAACTTGTTATATCTCTTAGCAAAAAATTTATTTTGAGAATCAATTTTGAGGATGTGAAGAAGACATGTTGGTAATGACATGGCTAAGTTTTCTCATCATAATATTACATGTATGGAAAAATATTCAAGTTTCAAGGTGGAAGATTAATGTTATTGCTAACTATAACATGTTCTTAATGTGGTCCTAGAATGATCGATTGAGAAGGTCTAACAACTAATTCAAGAAATTGTTTTATGGACTCAGTATAAAGGAAGGACATTTTCCTTTATCATGAGGAAGATATCCATGACATGAAGAAGTAATTGTAAGTAGCAAAGAGAGAAGAAGTGAAGAAAACTTCATTGCCAAGGTTTTCCTAAGTGATCCAAGGTTTGATACTTGGATCTGGGGTTCTTTACCTAATCAACAAGGTTTGATAGTGATTGGTTTGATTGATAGAACAAAGAAAAGATGAACATAATAGTAAATTTCATGTTTGAGTAGTGAGCTCTTCTTGTAGTTGAAATTGCATGCTTGGGAAGTGGGCTCATCTTGCATACATTGTACTAACACTTCTAATAGGGTTGGAATCTCCTAATAAAGATTCAAAGTCTCCTAACATGGACTCATATGCACTAAATTTTGTAATAGACTCCTAAAAGGGTCCATCCTCTAACAAGGAATATTTATATTAGTACATCATCTTGTGGGCATCATTCCCACTGAGGTTTTTTCTCTTATCAAGGGTTTCCTTAGATAACATATCTGATGTAACTGTCTATGTACATCTTATCATAATAGTTGTTTACTTTAGTTGAATGGATAAGTTTGTTTAAAGAAGATAAATGTTTTAATTTTTGAATAACTGATTCACCCCCCCCTCTCCTAGTTATCTTGGTGGACTATTGTTTCTAACAATTGGTATTAGAATATCAAGTCCTTGAAGATAAAGCTTAACAACTTTGAGAGATCAGTGGTGAGTTATTTCATAAAAGATAGCCCTGAGTCTGATGGAGGAAATTTTGACACCCAAAAGATGAAGCTTCTTGGTGAGAGATTAGAATTATGTACAAAATTGAGCATTGAGTTTTTGGATAAAGGCATGGGTAAAGAGAAATTCAAATCCGACGAAGAGATGAAGATCAAAGAAGGTATTGATCTACTTATGAAAAGAGAGAAAGAAGGTATGGAAGTTTTTGCTTGTTGGACATGTAATGAATTTGGTCATTTTTCATCTACATGCCCTAAGAGAGTAAGGAAAACTAGAAAGAGTTTTCTTTCTAATGAAGATAAAGAATTTAAAACAAGTATGGAAAGATTCTTAAATGATTATGATAAGGATAATTTGGTTGAGAAAGAGGAAGTATTAGAAGAGATAGGTTAGGTAACTATTGTTGATCTAGAGGCTAACCATGAAGATGTGGAAGCTATCAATAAGAATGGTTTGTAGAATGGGAATTGAATTGTACAACAAAGATATAATCCTAGAGAAAAAGAAAGAGTTGAGTTGAAAACCCCTGAACATAATGGTATAGTAGAAAGAAGGAACATGCTAGTTACAGAAACAAAAAGAGCTATGTTAGCTGAGGATGATGTATCAAAGATGTTTTGGAGAGAATCTATGAATACAACAATCTACACTATGAATAAAGTGCAAGTTAGGAAAGACAGAAACAAGACCCCTTATGAACTATGGTTTGATCACTAACCTATAGTTAAGTATTTTATAATTTTTGGGAGTAAGTGTTATATCAAAAGAGATGATGATATTGGTAAGTTTCATGCTAGAAGTGATGAAGGTATGTTTCATGGTTATTCATTGAAAAGAAAGGCTTATAGATGCTATAATTGTTGGAAATATTCAAGATATAACAGGTTACTGAGAGGGGAGGGGTGAATCAATAACAATACACCTTTTAATCAATTCAACATAAACCAGTAAAGTATTCATTCACCTAATTTGCAGCATGTAAGAGATAAATAAACATCCAAAACATATATACACAAAGATTTTGGTGACCCAGAAACCTTCCAAAATAGAAAGTAAAACTGGGGTAGGGATGAAACCCACAAATCTTCTTTACTGCAGTAGGAAGTTAGCCGATTAAGGCATACAATGATCACTTCTGGTGATCTGCCCTATTAAGAACATGAAGGATTGCTAGATCCACCTTGTTAAAGGATTTGAAACACACTTTATAAGTATGCACTCTGTTAGGAGATTTTATAAAAAGAATGTTAAGTCTACTTGGTTAGAGGATTTACAAGATGATTCACCTGTTAGGATGAACCAATCAGATCTATATATGACTTGATTAGATCTTTTACAATTGATCACCTCTTGTGATTGATGAAGTCTTTGCTGCACCTTGTAGACCTTGCTAATATACTGTTCTGCTGCTATATTTGCATCACACATCCTTTCATTGTTATTATTATTGTTGTTGTCTTCTTTTTACAAAATGTAAAGCATTATTTATACCATTCCAGTAATAATAGATGCAAGGTCGGCTGAACACAAGTAAACAAAATACAATTGAGTCGACCAAATGGTAAAATAAACTCGGGTTCTTCAGACAGACATGATGACCTTCTAATACACGGCAACCACCACGTTACACGGCATCATCATGCACTAGGTAGAGGTAGGGGCGCAGTTCATACTAGTCATACAACATTGCTTGGAACTCGGTAACCATTGGTGACTTGGTAGATATAGTGTCACTCGGCAAAAACTAACTTCTTTGCTTACCGATTGAGCTCGGTTAACATTGAGTCCTTCTTTACTTGGTTAATACTACTTCCATCTTCACTCGGTTAATACTACACTCGGTTAACACTGCTTCTGTCTTCACTCGGTTAATACTACGTTCTTAATTAACTGACTGAACTCGGTTAATACTGAGTTCTATGTTAACCGACTGAACTCAGTTAATACTGAGTCCATCTGCTCGGTTTGAACTGTTGTCACCGAAGCTCGGTTTGAACTGAGTCTTCAACACTCAGTTTGAACTGTGTCTTCGATGCTTGATTTGGACTGGGAGAAAAGTGTTGTCACTAATGGCAAATAACTTTATGCCAACAATCTCCCCCTTTGGCATTAGTGACAAAAACAATTATGAATCAGAGTTTATGTACAGAAATTGACATACAGTTCAAAAGTTTTAAAAAATGCAAATCTTATTAGATGTGTCTACATATATGTCTCCCCCATACAATATGCACAGTATTTACTAGTCAATACATATGTTGTTGCATAGTTAGCTCTTGAAGTTCTATCTCCCCCTTTTTGACAATAATGCCAAACAATTTACATAGAGATTCCAAAATGAGAGATAAATCCTGAATGTACCTTGAGAATAAAAGCCAAAGTCTTATCCCAATTTTCTTGCAAAATTTTGCTGGTGGAGAGTGCTATTTGAATTTTTGTAGAAAGTTCAATCATATGATCTGCAATTGAGAAGTTGTTGTCATGGATCAATGTTTTGGAATGGGCAATATGCTTCTGCATTGTATCCATGATAGGAAGAATCATATTCTGGATATCAATCAGAGTAGACCTGATTCTTGCTTCCTCTCTCAGCAATTCTGTCTGTTTCTCTGACAAAAATCTTATTTTATGATGATGGGATGAACTTGCACTGTGGTCAGATTGCAGCATTTGGGCACTGACCTTCATGTCCTCGTCAACTTTTTTCAACTTTTCTTTGATTTCTTTGGTATACTCAGTAACATCACAAAGTTTGCCAAAAAGTGAAGTTACATTATTAAAAGAATTCTCAAAATTACTTAGAATTGTAGACAATTCTACCTATTTTAATGCAATATGCTGAGCAATGTGCTCAAGCACCTTATTGTCAAATTTCTTCTCTGCCTTTTCAATCAATTTTTCTTGGCCGGAGGTATCCTCATTGAATTTATATACAACCTCTTCCAAATGAATCAAAATTTGTTGAGTAGAATCTATTTCAACACCTATAGCCTCTGTTATTATATTTTTAGCACTTTCAATAATGCTATATTCCTGGTCTCTTTCATGCCTGAGCTGTTTTTGCCTAGCCTTCTGCTCTAATAGCTGACTGAGCATTCTCATTTCATCAATGGATGCTGTATCTAGATCTATTTTAGGAATGACAATGTCCTTATCCAAGTCAATTTCCTCATCCATTGTCTTGCTGGAAAACATGTATCTTTTTGCTTTTCCTGCAAAGACTTCACCTTGACCCTTGGAAACTGAGATTATAGTTGATGAGGCAGGGCTGGCTGACAAAACTGGAATAGGACTAAGTAGAGGAAGACTGAGAGATGTGCTAATCGTATAAAAAATTGATGTTACTCCCAAAATTGCTATACAGGATGGAGTGGGAGAACTAACAGTTGCCAAAATTGGAGCAAGAGAAGTCAAAATTGTAGTACCTGTAGGTACACTTACTATACACTCTATAGTAGAAGTTGATGTGCTTGATGATCTTACTGTTGTGACTGAGGAAGACTCGGTCAATGAAGGTGGCTGCATCTCGGTTGATGAAGTGGTTGACACTTGCATAGATGGTACCCGGAGCTGAGAGGAGACAGGTGAAGATTGATCAATTGATGAGGTCAATGAGCTCACAATCTCACCATTAGAAGCTGTAACTATTTTAGGTGGAGAGTGTGGAAGAGATGCAATGACTTCAGCTACAATTTTTACTGGATCTTCTTCCTCTTTGTCTTGTTCATCTTCTTCCTCCATTTCTTTTTCAGCTTCTTCTTCCTCAATTTATTTTCTAGCTTCTTCTTCAACTTCTAACATTATTGAATGGAGATCCCCTAGAATATCTTCAATATCATCATCATCATCATCATCACTATTGTCAATGTCCTTGATTTCAACAGTATCATCACTAGATTTGTGTAGATGATAGATATTTTTCCACATGTTTGTTGCATCATTTACCACATGCTCAATATCTTTGACAAGTATCAAACAGGTGTGGAATCTAATCATCATGTTACCTTCGTGGTCTTTCAGTGATGTCTTCACTTCAGCATCGGTGAGACTCGGTAGGAGATTCCTCAGGGTTTGCTCATAGATGTCTTTGACAGTCTTGGTTGCAGCTTCCCATCTTGATTGCAACCTCTCCAATAGTTCTTTGGAGATCTGAGAGGCTATCTGATCCAGTGAGTATTTCCATTTACCCATCTTGTTCAGTACCAATTCCCCAATCTGCATCTTTTCCTGTTCTGTTCTGGTTTCAAACTTCAATGCTTTGAAGTTTGTGAAGCTAGCACCTGCTTCTAATTGCTTCAATCTTGCCTCAAATGTGAGTGGAGGCTTAACGAGTACAAGTTCCTTCTTCCCCTATCTTGTTCTCCTGGAGAAAAATACAGAAGTTTCCCTTTTAGGTTTGGTGATGATCACCTTACCTTTCTTTCGTTGAGGCTCTTTTTCTTTTTCTGACTCGGTTTCCTCTTCTTCTTCATCATCTTCTCCTTTGCCTTTTGTTATCATAAGAGAACCAACTTCTATTTTTATTTGGGCTACCCTTCTCTTTCCTTTGCTAATGGCCTGAGGGATTTTAATTTGAAGCTCAATTCTAGCCTTAGCTTGATCATATGTTCCAAAAACTGGTTGCCTTGGGTCTACTGGTTCATTCACCAGTGCTTCTATGATGTCCCTGGTTTCATCAATATTTACCTCATAGGGAAGAGGTTTCACCCATGCTACCCAAGGCCTGACTGCCTATATGTATACCTTGTCATAGTCTACCATGAAGCATACTTCTTCCTTGTATTCTTCAACAAGTTTGGGTGGAATTCGAAACCTATGGTTCATTCTTTCCTTAAAATCTTCAAAATAGTTATCCAAAACACTGTCAAAATTTTTGCCTAATTCTGCAATGAACTCATTTATCTGATAAAGAATTGGAATATCTTTACTCCATACTACTGACCCCTTTGATGGAAAAGACTTTTGAATATAGAAAAATAAACAAATCAAAAGCGAACCGAATTTGCAGGGATTGTTTTTGGAAGTTCTTATGCTTTCCATATTCTTATTGAATTGGGACAAAAGCAATTTCGATAAATCAAATTCTACATTCTTCTTTACTATTTTGTATGGCAAATACATAGCTTCACAGGATACACTGTTTGGACGGCTTGAACTGTAGATTTTGTGAGCAATGACGTGAATACCAAATCTCAATTCAACGTCAGCTACTGTACTGAGCTTAAGTCCCCTACCATCCCATTCTGCTTGGGTTAGTCTCTGCAATTCTTCCCGACCTAGGGTTTTGGTAGTCTTAGCTTTTCTCAACATAGGGAGTCCAGTAATTTTGCTAATCATTTTCTTTGTGATGGGCATTGGTTGCTCTAACCACAATTGGCCATTGTGAACCCGACTGAGTACATACCTAACCCATTTTACATGAAATTTCCTTGGCAAGTGCAAAATGTGGGTTAACCCTTTTGTTTCAAGATGTTTATGTTCAGGTTTCAGGTTTCCATTTATGCTCATTTCACCTAGGGCATTATCAATTTCTAGGTTTCCAAGTTCTTGAATGGAGCATTTGGAATGAGAGCGGATATCATTAATAAGAAGTACCTTTGTAGGGATTTGAGATTGAGCACTGTTAGGGTCCAGTGATTCTGCAATAGCTGGTGCCAATTTGAAGTTCGGCGCCTTCCATTCTTCTCCTTTAACCAGCATTTATGAACCTTTCTTGGTCTTGGAGCTGCCATTTCTGGATGCCATTGCTACTCGATAGGTGTAGAAGAATTCTAAACTGATTCTTTCTCCCTTTTGAAAAATTTGCTCGAGAATGTTTTAAGCTCGCTCTGAAATCGCAGAAGATAACTTAGCTCTTTGTTCACAGTAAAAATTAAGATCAAATTTTGCCCCTTTTGATAACAAATTTGCCATAAATGTTTTGGTACGATGGTAGATGAAATGACAGGTTATCATCCACTAGCTCAGTAGATATTATCAACTCGGCGATCGAATGAAAATATTGAAGTACCGACCTAACTCGGTTAGGTCACGAACTAAGCTTGCTCGGTTGACACAACTTGGTTAATGAAAATTTGTTGCATCCGATCGAACTTGGTAAAGTCTCTGACCAAATCAACTCAGTAACTGCTACTCGGTTAATGAAGCTTTGTTACAACCAACCGAACTCGGTAAAGTGTTGAACAGACTTGGAATCAAAGTGTATTTGAAATACTGATTTGATCATTCTTCTTCCTTTGGAGCTGCTTAGGATAAATCTTGGAGGATGCAGTTCCAATATTTCTTATATGAATATTAATTGGAAATTGTGGAGTCACCCATTTCTTGAGTGACATTTCTATCTGACTTATCTTGCTCGGTAGATTTTGGAATCCATTCCTGTTTCATTTGCTTTCGAATGTTGTCTACTTTGATTTTCTTCTCATCTTCAATTCTTTTGATATTCATGCAATTTTTAGCTATATGACCAGGTTCTATACATGTATAGCACCTTACAGTAGTGTCCTTCTTCCTTAAGTGATTTCTAGCACAATTTATGCCAGTATGTCCATATTCTCCACAATAGTGACATCTGCACCAAGTGTTGTAGTCCCATCCGAATATCGCTTTGACAAGTTGTTCAGCTGGATTGAATGATTTGGATTTGCACTGGAATGCCTTATGACCATGCTTTTTGCATTTGTGACAATTGCCCTCAAATTTTGGTTTTTCTTTACACTCATTTGCCTTGTGACCATGCTGACTGCAGTTGAAGCATTTACCATTGAATTTTGCTTTCCCATTGCTCCAGCATTTGTTTGATGTATGACCTAACTTGCCACAGTGATTACAAGTGAGTCTTTTATTCCTTTGTTGACCTTGTTTGGAGGATTCACCAGCTTCCTTGTATCCAAGACCAGCTTTGCATGTTTGTCTGTGAAGATTCTACTCATTTAATTGATTCACATCTGCCTGAGATTTCATCATCCTTTCATTGACTTTCCTTTCAGAGATTAGGTCATTTTCCAAGCTTTCATTGATTTTTCTCTCAGATCTTAAGTCACTCTGTAGACTTTCATTGATTTTCTTTTCAGTGTTTAAATCATTCCTTATTCTTTCATTTTGTACTCTGAGAATCCTAATTTCTTCATTTGCATTGGCAAGTTGGTCTATAAGATCATCATGCTGATGAGATTGATTGTAGATTTCATGACTTCTATCTTCCAGTTCTTCTTGTGCTTTGTTTCTTTGATCCAAAACTTCACATAGCCTAATTGACTGTATTTCTTGTTCTCTCTTAAGCTTTCTTACCTCTTCTTGCAGAGATCCATTCTTTCCTAGAAGTTCTTTGATTGCTTTGTCAGCTTCTTCTGAATTGCTTGATGGTAACAGATCTTCAATCCTTTCTTCAACATAAATATGGTCATTCATTTGTTTTGGAAGTTCCTTTCTTCTTTTTAGGGATTGAGAAAGATGTTCCTTTGCTTCTTTGAGTTGAACCATAGCCATTTCTAGATCTAACTTTTCATTTTCTATAACTTTCTCCAGTCTGAATATCTCCATTGACTTTGATCTTTGCTCAAGCTGTCAAGCTTTGTGCTGAGAACCAAAAAAGCTCTGATACCAATTGTTGGAAATATTCAAGATATAACACGTTACTAAGAGGGGAGGGGTGAATCAGTAACAATACACCTTTTAATCAATTCAACATAAACCAGTAAAGTATTCATTCACCTAATTTGCAGCATGTAAGAGATAAATAAACATCCAAAACATATATACACAAAGATTTTGGTGACCCAGAAACCTTCCAAAATAGAAAGTAAAACTAGGGTGGGGATGAAACCCACAAATCTTTTTTACTGCAGTAGGAAGTTAGCCGGTTAAGGTATACAATGATCACTTCTGGTGATCTACCCTGTTAAGAGCATGAAGGATTGCTAGATCCACCTTGTTAAAGGATTTGAAACACACTTTATAAGTATGAACTCTGTTAGGAGATTTTATAAAAAGACTGTTAAGTCTACCTGGTTAGAGGATTTACAAGATGATTCACCTGTTAGGATGAACCAATCAGATCTATATATGACTTGATTAGATCTTTTACAATTGATCACCTCTTGTGATTGATGAAGTCTTTGCTGCACCTTGTAGACCTTGCTAATATACTGTTCTGCTGCTATATTCGCATCACACATCCTTTCATTGTTATTATTATTGTTGTTGTCTCCTTTTTACAAAATGTAAAGCATTATTTATACCATTCCAGTAATAATAGATGCAAGGTCGGCTGAACACAAGTAAACAAAATACAACTGAGTCAGCCAAATGGTAAAATAAACTCGGGTTCTTCAGACAGACATGATGACCTTCTGATACACGACAACCACCACGTTACATGACATCATCATGCACTAGGTAGAGGTAGGGGCACGTATCATACTTTTCATACAACGTTGCCTGGAACTCGATAACCATTGGTGACTCGGTAGATATAGTGTCACTCGGCAGAAACTAACTTCTTTGCTTACCGATTGAGCTCGGTTAACATTGAGTCCTTCTTTACTCGGTTAATATTGCTTCTGTCTTCACTCGGTTAATAATACACTTGGTTAACACTACTTCTGTCTCCACTCGGTTAATACTACATTCTTAATTAACCGACTGAACTTAGTTAATACTCAGTTCTATGTTAATTGACTGAACTCGGTTAATACTGAGTCCATCTGCTCAGTTTGAACTGTTGTCACCGTCGCTCGGTTTGAACTGAGTCTTCAACACTTGGTTTGACCTGTGTCTTCGATACTCGGTTTGGACTGTGAGAAAAGTGTTGTCACTAATGGAAAATAACTTTATGCCAACAATAATATGAGAACTAAGACTATTATGGAAAGTGCAAAAGTGAGAATTGATGAGAAATTCAAGATACAAGAGAGAATAGTTGATTACAATTTAGATGATGATGTTGTTACTAAGCCAAGGAATGATGAGATATTTCTTGAGACTAACAATTATTTTTAGAATCAAGGGGAGATAAGGAAAGAACAATGCTTAGAACCTTCAGTAGAGCCAAGAGTTGATATAGAAACTCCTACTTCAGGAAAGAATATGACAAAGAATCACCCATTTGAGAAGACCATTAGAAGTAGAGTCAATGAAGAACTATATTTTATATCTCAAGTTGAACCTAAGAATGTAGATGAAGCATGTAAAGATTATTATTAGAAACAAGCTATGAAAGAGGAATTTGATTAGATAGTAAAGAATGAGACATGAGAATTGGTCCCCAGACTAGCAGACAAAAATGTGATAGGAACTTAATGGGTATTAAGGAATAAGATGAATGAGCAAGGTAAAGTTGTAAGGAACAAGGCAAGTTTGGTATGTAAAGGTTACTCACAACAAGAAGGAATAGACTATGATGATACCTATGCTCCAGTGGCTAGAATAGAAGTAGTAAGATTATTCTTAGCCTATGCAAGACAAAATAAATTCAATGTGTATTAGATGGATGTCAAGTAAGCATTTCTAAATAGAGAACTTGAAAAAGAAGTGTACATTGAGTAGCTCAAAGGTTGCTGTTTGACATATGATAAGGATGTAGAATGCAAACTAAAGAAAGCATTATATGGCTTGAAGCAAGCACCCAGAACCTGGTATGCAAGATTTGACAAGCATTTGACAAAGCTTGGATATAGCAAAAGTATGGCATATAGTAATCTATATTGGAAAGAAATTGATGATGGTTTTAAGATTTTGGTAATATTTGTTGATGATATCATATTTGGAGGAAATGATGATGAAAGTGATAAGTTTGTAGAAGAGATGAAAAAGAAATTTGAGATGAGTATGATAGGAGAAATAAAATACTTTCTAGGATTATAGATTGTACAAAATAAAGAAGGAATATTTATTTCTTAGACTAAGTATTTGAAGCATTTACTAAAAAAGTTTGGTTTGAAAACATGCAAACCCATTGGAACACCTATGGTAACTAGACACAAGTTATCTACAAAGGATGAGACACCTACTCTTGAGTAGAAGAAGTATAGATCTATGGTTGGAGGATTGCAATATATGACTCACATAGGGCCAGGTATAGAAAAAGTATTTAGAATTGCTGCAAGATTTCAAGCTAATCCTAGAGAAGCACATTATGCAGCAGTCAAAAAGATATTTATATATTCTTAGCTATGTTTTCTGGGTAGATTATGTTACAATTTTTGCATCAACATTTTAGATCACACTCTGTGATCCATCATCAGGATCAGAGAGCTGAAGGAAAAAAGTGTGATGATGGATCAGAGAGCTGAAGGAAAAAAGTGTAATCACACTTTTTTCCTTCAGCTCTCTCATCCTGATGATGGATCACAGAGTGTGATCCGAAATGTTGATGCAAAAATTGTAACACAATCTACCCAGAAAACACAGCTAAGAATTCTAATGGATTGTGGAAAACTACTATCTACAATATTTAGATATCTGAAAGGAACATCAAAGTTTAGATTGTGGTATGAAAGATATAATGATTTCACTTTATGTGCCTATACTGATGTTTCTTGGTTAGGCAATATGGATGATACAAAGAGCACCAGTGATGGATCCTTCTTTCTTGGAGGAAGATTGGTTTCTTGGCTAAGCAAGAAGTATGATTATACATCACAAAGTATAGAAGAAGTAGAACATGTTGCAGAAAAAAAAACAATTGTAATCAAGTTGTTTGGATGAAGTAGATGCTTACGGATATAAGCATAGAAATCAGCAAACCTATTTTTATACATTTTGAAAATACAAGTACAAGTAAGATGTCTAAGAATATAGTGTTACATTTGAAGACTAAGCACATTTCTATTAAGTATCACATGTTGAGAGATAAAGTTACAAAAAAGGAAATTAGATTGGAGTATGTGAGCACTAAAGAGAAGATTGTAGATATATTGACTAAGCCTATTCCCAAAGAGACTTTTGAGTATTTGTGAGGTATGCTAGGGGTTATACCCCTTCCTACATCAGAGTAGATGATGCAAGAGTGCATCATTCTAGTGTAACATAGAACTACTATTTATCTAGATTGAATGCTAATGCTTCCTATATGGGGGAGTATCTATGATGGATAGAGTCATCTAGGACTCTTGTTCAATGTTGTTTCGAATAGTAACTTTGGAAACTTGAGCTAGTAAGAATCAGTTGTTGCAGAGTTTGATGGTTGTTGAAAACTTTGACATTGATGTCAATGGGGGAGAAGTTCGATAGGAAAAACATCATGAGAAAATCATGAGGAAAAAAATCATGAGGAGAAGATAAGAAAGAACTAGTACACCATGTTTGAAATAAGTACAATATGGAATGATAGCTTGATTGAAAGAAAATTGAGGTGTATCAATGGGGAGAATGATTGATGAAGAGGACTTGATAAGAAAGATGAACATTCTTTGGTTGGTATTCTTGGAACTAGATGTTTTTCATCTGTGTTGTCATCAATGCCAAAGAGGGAGATTGTTAGAAGCATGAATTATGATGATATTCCTATGGGGAGTATATTATAGATATGTTACTATGATGATACATTACATTCATGACTGAGTTTGTCATTGATGTCAATGTACCAATTTTTTGTGGTATCTGATAGAAGAATAGCAGAAAGATCAAGTTGGTACAGATGACTAGTTGAGTATCCTCACTATCTAAGGTTATGGGAGATAATTTTGAGTACCTATTATATGTAGTTAATGCTAAATGAAGAAATGATAAGTCTAGAAGAAGTTATGTAAGTTTTGGTGATGTCTATTCTAAGACAGAGTTTATAGAGGCATGTTCTGGTAAACTTGTTATATCTCTTAGTAGAATTATTATTCTAAGAATCGAGGTTGGGGATGTGAAGAAGACATCTTGTTAATGACATGGCTAAGTTTCCTCATCATAATATTATGTGTAAGGAAAGATATTCAAGTTGCAAGGCAGAAGATTAAAGTTATCACTAAGTGTAATGTGTTCTTAATGTGGTCCTATAATGATTAATTGAGAAGGTCTAACAACCAACTTAGGAAATTGTTTGATGGACTTGGTATAAAGGAAGGACATTTTACTTTATTTTGAGGAAGGTATGCATGACATGAATAAGTAATTATAAGTAGTAGAGAGAGTGAAATGTGAAGTTGAGCAAAGTAGAGTGGAAGCAAAGGAAACTTCATTGTCGAGGTTTTGCTAAGTGATATGAGGTTTGATATTTGGATCTATGGTTCTTGACCTAGTCTACAAGGTCTGACAATGATTGGTTTGGTTGACAGAACATAGGAAAGAAGAACATAAAGTAAAGTGCATGTTTGAATAGTGAGATCTTCTTATAGTTGAATTGCATGTTTGGGAAGTGGGCTCATCTTGAATACATTGTACTACAACTCCTAATAGGGTTGGAAACTCCTAACATGGATTCAAAGTCTCTTAATAGGGACTCATATGTAATAAATTTTATAATAGAATCCTAACAAGGTTCATCCTCTAACAAGGAATATTTATGTTAGTACATCATCTTGTGGGCATCATTCCCACTAGGGTTTTCCTTCTGATCAAAGGTTTCCCTAGTTAACATATCTAGTGTAATTATCTATGTGCATCTTATTATGGTTGTTGTTTACTTTGGTTGAATGGATATGATTGTTTAAAGAAGATAAATGTTATTATTTTTGGATAACTAATTCAGCCCCCCTCTTAGTTATCTTGGTGGACTATTATTTCTAACAATTTGATCTAGTCATGCTTAGCTAGCCTGCCCGAATTTCTTTTCTTATTTTAGCTTTAGGAGTAGATTTTTGTTCTCCTTTACATCTAGGTCAAATTAACTTGAAAAAGTACTACTGAGTGTAAACCTTATATACTCCACCAAACATTGATTTGAGGCCTTCAAGATTTCCTTTTCTACTCTAAGCTCTTCCAGCTTATCTTCAATTTTCTCGTGTGTGTACTTCCACATGTTCACAATGATGTCATGAATTGGGTTGCTAAGATCCATTGTTTTGATATGGAATTCATCTTCAAAAAGATCATGAAATCTTCCTTCCTTTTTTGGCTCAATGATATCTACTAGCATATGGCTAGTTGTTGAATCAGTAGCCAGTGCAACAATTGTCTTCTACTTCTTCATCTTCTTGGATGGCTAAGTGGAGGTGACTTCTATGATCAAGTCCTTTGATGGAGCTACTTCCTCATATCTCCTCTTCTTCCTATTAATGGTCTCCTCAAGCCATGACTCTGTAGAGAGCACATTGTTGGGGACTGCAAGGTAGTGAGATCCATTAGCTTCCTCAAAATTAATGGTGTTTTCTTTCTTTGAGAAGCAATAGATAAGTCAACAACCTTAGTCATAGAGACGGATAAGGTATCCCCTTGCTGAGATGCATGTTGTTCCTGGCCATCCATGGGGTTAGTGTTGCCATCCAAATTGATAACTTGGATAGGGGAAGATGGCTTGGCCACTAATTTTTTGTATTCTTTCCCTTTATCCTTGTCATCCTCCTTCTCCCCAACTTTCTCAATCTTTGGAAGAGAGCCATATTTGAAGGTAGGAGTGATTGGCACATTCTTCTTTGGAGGCTAGTCTCCACCTTGACCAATAGATTGTAATGGCCCTATAGATGTTGATGTAGTAGTTGTGGTGGTTGTTGTTGTAGTTGAATGGGTAGCTCTAGCAAATACTCCACTCGCAAAACCAATGCTCCCAGTCCTCTTTTTCCTTGCTTGGGTTCACTCCACCCATTTATCTGTTATTTTGATTATCCCCTACATAAGAATCTTCATAGTGTAAATGGTTGGACCTATAGGTGGGTTGGACAAAATTGGGGTGCCTTTGATCTTCTCATAGGATGTGGGATGTATGTAGGCTCCATCATCTACACGGTTATAAACATCAACATAATCATTATAAAATTTAATCTCATTAATTGTTAGCCTCAATGAAAACTTCTCCCAAGTTTGGTACTCATTGAGACTCTCAGACCAGAAGTATTCAATATCTAGAACATGGATGTATCCATATCCCAATTTCAGGTGAACCCTTATAAAATTGATTGGATTGTATTGAGCCTTAAGTATCTCATAGTCTACAAATTTGATTTTTCTCTCAAAGCTCTTTACCAGATTTTGAGCATCAGATCTAGAAGCACATGAATATGGTCCAACCACTATAGGGAAAGGAATCCCAACTATCTTCTTCACATTATAACACAAGGTATTCACTTCTAGGATCTTTCAACACAATTCAACTAGAACCACATTGTCTTCTAGATACCTTAGAAGCCTCTTAGGAAAGATTTCATAAGATCCTATCTAAAAATAAGAGAAGTTTGGAAATTGGATGAATGAGCATCTGAATTGGCTAATGGCTAAAATGGCCTCTAGTGAAAATCTTCTTTCAAGGAATCCGTGCCATTCTTGACATATCCTCATTGTGAAGGCATCATTAACATCCACATATTCCTCAAAATGTTTTTGCAACTATAGATGTGGGTAGAACTCATATACTTTGGTGTGCTCATTGTAGTTTTGGATGCTAGGCCACAAGTGGTAAATTGTCTAGGCATAAGTCAGATATGAGGACATTTAAAATTATATAAATGCTCTGGTTGAATTCAACCACAAGGAAAGCTCATCACAACTAATCTATGCTCAATCAATCTTCACATCATTAGTACATACTTCTTGTACTAGAAAGAAATGTTTCTTGATGAACTTCAAAATCTCCTCTTTTCCTTTTAGTTTGAGGAGAAGTGTGAGGATATCCACTATTTCTCTTTTCAAATTTGTGTCAAAAAGGGTCTTTGAAATTTTCCTCTTATCTGAGTAAGCACTGTAGAACCATGTCCTCTACATATCTTCTCATCTAAGGGTCTTTTTCTCATTGAACATAGATGCAGAGGAGCCAAAATCAACATCACAATACCGCTCCTTCATGGGAATGCCAAGCACAAACTGTGTCAATGCTTTGTTGATTGAGATGAGCATATATTGGTTAACAAACAAAATCTACTTTGTTTTCAATTTGTATCTTTGCAAAAATTTCCTCACAAGCTTAGGTGCATGCACTACCATTGGAAAACCAACTGCCTTAATTGGTTCACTCTCTTTAAGCTTTTGAGTAATTGGGTGAATGGGTGGAGAATTGAGTTTTCTATGAAGATCACCCAAATTGTAGAATTTGAAAGATGTGTTTGTTAACTCTTTTAATTCACTCTCCAATCTAATTAACTTATCATAACCAATAGTTCTAATTATCATTCTCCATGATTGGACAGGATATGGTTCTCAATAAATATTCATTTTAATACACTTGAAGAAATCAATTGCAAGAAATTCTAATGAAATAAGTATAGGAATTAGAACATTGGTGACACAAAAATGAAATTAAGTTCGGCCAACTATTATAATGATAGAATTTGCATTTAATTCCTTCTATTTGATAAATTTTATTTTAGGAGTAACCAAACCATCATGGACCATTGAAAGCATAATTGAGGACCTAAAAATGGACTTGAACAAATTTAAAAATTACCACGTCAGCCATGTCTACCGTGAAGCTAACATGGTTGCTGATTGGTTCACAAATGCAGTGGTCACATTCAATTCAGTGATGACGTGGGGAAACAATAATCATTTTTCGACGGCGGCTATGGAGCTCATCCAAAAGGAGCAAATTCAAGGTACCAACTCAAAATCTTTTTTATGATGATGAGACATGCTAAATCATGTTTTAAAAAGGGAATCATTTGGAGTTATGTGAAACCCCCACCGTTTCATAATAACATGTACAGATTACATGAGTAGAAGAAAGCCAGAGTTAAACCCAACAACACGCGCATTAAAGCTCTCGTCCTTAGCAATTTTTTCATCTTTGAGCTCTACAACTTAGTTAAGGGTTTAGGGTTAGAGAGGCATAATATCGCAATGGTGGGAGAAAGGATTAGAAGAGAGCCATGGGGAGAAATGAAGAGTTGGAAAGAAAAAGGGAAGGTTTGGAAAAAACTCTAGAAGGGTGGCATAACCAGCTTCATGGAGAGGCTCCATGGTTTTGACGTGGGGGTTACCAAGATTATGGTTGAAACCTGACACAACGAAAAGGTCAAAATTGATGGTGTCTCCCACCAAATCATAGAGGGTCTCATTGCAGAGGTGATAGGATTCTCCCAGGAAGTCATGAGCTTCTTCAGGGATAAGAAGATGTCTGCCAATGTTGTCAATGCTTTCGTCAAGAATGACAAGGAGAAAAGAAAACTAGTAAAGATTAACACCTACTATGACATTGAGTCCATCAAGAAGATTTGGGGGCATGTTCTGAGGATCATCATAGAGTATGTCACTTTGGAGCCCAGGTTTGATAGAGTCAGGACCCATCATTTTGTTCTGCTTAATCATTTTAGACATAAAGTGAAAATCTCCTTTCCTTTCTATATTTATACTTCTATGACTAAGAATATAGAGAGTTACAAGAAATGTCTTGTCAAGAACCCTGCCCTTCATGAAGGTCTTTTGCTCCTCATTTTTGAGTTTCTTGAAACCCACACAAGAGTCAAGTCCATTGGGGTTTCGGGTGGCTCCTCAGAGGACACCGCTAGCTCAGACTTAGGGGAAGTGCACATTATGAAATCTGTCAAGTCTGAAACCCCAAAAGCCAATCCCTCTCTCTGCTTCCCTAGAAAGAGGAGCCCCAGGTGCCCTCCCCCTAATCCCCCTTCCCCTCATCCTAAGGAGTCTAGTGATGAGTCGGATATGGAGTCAGAGGAGGCGGATTAAATGGCAGAGAAGGAAAGTGAGTTGGAAGATGACAAGGAGAAAGATAATGACAAGAAGGAGGTGACCCCCTTGGTAACCCAGGATAACCCCAAGAAAATAAAATTGGACCAGACTCTAACCCATGATCATCTCAGTGACCACGCCGATTTTCCCCCCAGCCCTATTGCGCCCACCTCCCCCTTGGAGGTCCCCATTTTGCCCCTCGAAGAGATGATAGAAATCATGGTTGAAAAGGGGGGGAGGCCATTAGGAAAAATAAGAGAAGAGCGTAGAACAATTTCAATGTGGATAGGGTCAGTATGGGCATTGTCAGAGAACCTGCTAAAATCCAAGTGTTGGGGGATCTCAACAGTAGCACCCACTATGACGAGCTCCTTGACCTGACTCTTCTGGTTCTCTCTGACAATGCTTGTGAAATGGGTTTCAACTTTCTCAACAATGCAAAGAATAGCCTAATTGACAATTTTTGCTCCATTAAGTGGCTTTTTTAGGAAATTGAGACTCTAAAGGATAGGTCCAACCAGACCAACAACAGGGGGGATGTCAAGGATCATGAGGCCAGAGGTAGTAAAGATCAGGTGGGCAACTAGGAAAAAGATAGAAGCCAGGACCCTAGAGACAATCAAGAGGACAGAATCACCCGGCTCAAGCAGAAGGTCCAAAGGCTAGATTCTATCCACCAGATTGTGACTAAATAGATTATGGATACCCTCCTTACCTTGAATGAAAACATTGTTAATCTGGGAGACTATCTAACCAATGCCAGTCTTTTGGGGAATGTGGAGCAGAGTACAAAGCACAGAACCAGTTGGAAAGATCCTTAGAAAGAGACTGGAATCCAGGAAAGTCATGGGGACCAAATGCATTTCCTCCCCATGATCTAGGAAGAAGAGGCCAACCAGAAGGAAAGTGACGCTGCAGAAACCCTGCAGGAAATGGAAAAGAAGGGACGCTAGTCTGCCCACCAGGCTCTGTTCCTGGCCTTTGTTTCTCAGGCTTCAGGCCTTTTTGTTTCTAGCCTTTTGAGGCAGCTTTTTTCTATCTTTTCTGCTTTAAGTTGTTTTTTTCTATAAAAATTTGGGTTTTAGGATCCCTGTAAAACTTGTTTTCCTAATCAAAAACAACTATTTGAGCTTTCTATTGTGTTGTACATCAAAATTTAAATTCCCAAAAGCTCTATTACTTTACTTGGAGTAAAGTCATATCACCAAAAATAACTTAACAAAACAAGACTTTAAGTTTTGTGAGGGAGAAAGAGAAACTTATCTTTTTTTCAAAGAAACTTTCCTTCTATTTAGAATCATAGCATGGGGAGTAATCCTTTTTTAGCTTGTGCACTTCATTCTTTCACTTTCCACCTAAAAATTTTAACATTACATTTTCTTTATATCAGGGTCACATTCCCACTACTTAATTCTCTGGAAGTATCCTTCAAGAATATATGAAGAATATTTGTACTTTAAAGTTGCTTTTGTTTCTATTCCCAAAGCCTCTAGATAAGTCACCTTTTTCATTTCCTTGGAATAGTAAACCCCTTCCTCAGTAACATTTCCCAAAAACCCCTTTAACTTCAATCTAATGGCCTTAAATCTAGGTCTCAATCAAGTCTTACTCATGAAGAGCTTTCAACATCTTGCCTTTATTTCTTGTATGTAAATCCTTGGATATCTTCACAAATCATTGTGGCCTAGAAGCAGAACAAAACACCCTCACTTCCATTAATGCACAATGGAAAGTTTAAAGATCCAATTTTTTCCTTCTAAAAGTAGAATCTAACTCTACAAAATGAATGATCTTCTTCCTAAACTAGATTTGTAGATTCATGGGTCTTTCCATTATGCCATAATTATATAAATAGGTTCTATATTAATTTCTTAGCTTTCTCTTCTAGATATGCACTTTATTAGGTTCACCAATTAGGAAAAATAGCTCAATTTATCAAAACCAATAGGAGAAAGGATGTTGAGGAAAGATAATAGATTGAAAAACACAAATAAATTACTTCTCATCAAGAAGATGCTAGAACCCATCCAAACTATGCCTAGATCACCTAGACACCACACTCATTAGAGAAACGAGAAACCTACTTAGAATGATTAGGTAAAGGTAATGCAAAGGGGGACCTAGAAAATAAAGAAAGGAAAGCACTTGGGAAAGATGAAAAGTAAGTAACCTAAAAGATACATAGGCATCACACCTAGACACAAAGTCACTTTCATACCATTGAATTTAAGTTTTACAAGGATAGGACTAAAACTTGGCAATAGAAATACAATCCTATTTCTTGATGACCCAAGAAACCAATCTTCCTTTAAGAAAAAATGCTCCACCACTAGTTCTTTTTCTGTCATCCATACTTCCTACCCAATCAACATTAGTATAAGCACACAAAGTGAAATCACTCGATCTATCATACCATAATCTAAAATTAGATGTATCCTTTAGATATCTAAATATCCTCTTCACAATTGCATGATGAGAATCCTTAAGATCTACTTGAAATATTACTACAATATAAACCAAATTTTCTATATCTAGTCTTGTCTGAGTCAAATGTTGCAAACCTTTAATTATAGATATATACTTCTTCTAGACAATTGTAGTTGTCTCATCTTTGCTAGATAACTTGTGACTAGTTATCATAGGTGTACCAATAGGCTTACAACTTTCCAAGGTAAATATTTTCAATAAGTCTTTCAAGTACTTAGTTTTTGATATGAAAACACCATTTTTTTTTGCACAATCTGTAAACCTAAGAAAAAATTCATCTCACTAATTGTACTCATTTCAAATTCATTCTTCATTTCATTAGAAAACTTATCACTTGCTTTATTATTACCTCCAAATATTATTGTTGGAAATGTAAGAGTATAACTAAGAGGGGAGAGGTAGATCAGTTACCACAAAAAAAATTAACTTTCATTTATTATTCAATATTATCTAGTTGGGTTAACACTAGAATATAAGTGATACTTGGTTAACAAGGAAATATTATGATTATTAATCTATTTTAACCTTTAGTAACTTATTTGTAGAAATATAAAGCATAAGAAAATAATATGAACACAGATGACACCAAGATTTTGTTGACATTAAGGTCAAATTTTTTTTATTAGTGACTCAAACTTAGCCAATTGGTTAAGCTATTACCAAGCTTATCTTGCAGCTTACAGTGTTAACTAAGTAATCTAGTTACTATTGAGTTCTACAGTTGCTGCTAAGTTCTAGAATCATTATGCAGTTCATGAGGAGCAATATCTACAGAGTTGATCAACAATAGTGCTAGTTGAGCTTCACAATATTAACCAAGTTGAACAAGGTCAACCACGGTCTTCAATATTTATCAAGCTGTAATATCAATGATGTGAATCTAATATTGACCAAACCAAGGTGTATCAACTAGGTGACTCAATTTATACCAAGCTCATAATGTTAGTGTTTCTCGAGCCATGGAGCATCAACCAAGTGATTCAATTTATATGCCAAGTTTCATAGTGCTCACTAAGTCATGCAAGTGTTGACTGAGTTCAAGCTACTTAGAAGTAATTAGTATAAACCATGCTTCTACTTCTATCGAGTAAATGATGATGTCAAGCATTGACAATGGTTGCCAAGTATTAGAACATTACCAAGTTTGTCCTTAGAACCCAAGTGCTAGTAGTTGGGACAACTTTGTGATCTTTATAGAAACCTCTACTATAATTGACTTTGATGAATTATGATTTGGATTGGTATACATGTAATGTATTATATCACATCCAAATATGATGAAGAAAAGTATGACGTGAATATAGAGAGCATAAGTGCAAATTAAGAAGGCTACAAGAAGTATAAGGCACAAAAAAGATTTATCTATCACAACAAGGTGATCTTTACATTTCAAAGGAATCTCAACTAGCAAATCAAAGTTGCAAATTAGACATTAGTCATTGGTTCATCTTGATAGGTGTATCAGTTAAATCCTTTAACTATGTAGACTCAACAATCTTTGACAAATATCTTTACCAAGTGCATACTTCATTGTATGTTTTGTAAATCCTTTCACAAGGTGGACCTAGCAGTCTTGAATGCTCCTAATAGGGCAGATAATCAAAAGTGATCAATTGTAAGTCTTAACTAAACAATTTTATACTACAGTACTAAAGCTTGTGGGTATCAGCCCAACCCTAGTTTTATTTTCTATTTGGAAGGTTTTTGGGTCACCATATCCAATGTCAAAGTGTTATGAATGTTTTACTACTTTCATTCTCTTATGCATGCAATTAGATTATAATATTATATGAAGAATTAATTGGTGAATTAAGTTAAAGTTCTATTGGTTCCTAATTCACCCCTCCCCTCTTAGTAACCTTTCATATCTAATATTTCCAACAATTGGTATCAAAGAATTATGGTACTTAGAGAAGAAATTTAGTACCTTGAGAAAAGATTAGAGGCAATAGAGGTATACAAGCTAGATAAGGCTATTGACAATGTAAACTTATGTCTTGAATTGGCCATTGGGCATTTCAAGAAAGAAAAGGAGAAACTCTCTCAATCATTGAAAAGAAGGAAAGATCTTCCAGTACAAATGAATGACAATCTCTACATTGAAGAAAGAATTGAAGATATATGTCTTGAAATAAATTCAGACAAAGCCAATGGAGAAATCAAAGACCTAGTTGAAAATAATTCCAATCTTCCATAAGAAGTTAGAAAGCTTAAAAGAGAATAGGAAATCTAGTCAATAAGATTATGTGAAGTCATGGAAGAAAAAGACAAAGCCAAAAAAGAGATAGAAGAAAAGAACAATGAAATTTAGCATCTATCCCTTTAGTAAGAAGAGTTCATTGATTAGCTCACTAATGTAAATGAAGAACTCATGAACCTAAGATCAGAGAATGAAAGATTAAAGAATGATCTAAATACTGAAAAATAAAACAATGACAGGATGATGAAATCTCAAGAAAGCATGAATTAATTGACTGAGAAAAGTCAGTATAGATAGAAAGGAAAAAAAGGAATAGGATATAGAAAATAAGGTGAATCATCCAAGTAAGGAGCTCAAAAGAATCAAAGACCTACTTGCAATCATTGTGGTAAGTTAGGTCATACATAAAACATATGTTGGAATAATGGTAAAGAAAAATTTAATGGAAAATGTCACAATTACAAGAAACAAAGACACAAATCTTCTGAATGCGAAACCAAGATATTTAATCTAGTAGAAAAAATTGTAAAAGTTATATTTGGATGGGACTATAACACATGGTGTAGATGCCACTATTTTAGAGAATTTGAGCACACTGGAGAATATTGTGTGAAATATCACATGAGGGAAAGAGACACCACTAGAAGATGTTTCATTTGTACAGAACTTGGACATCTTGCCAAGAACTGTATGGACACTTGAAGGAGTGAAGATGAAAAGAAAACTAAAGATGATAATATTAGAAAGAAGATGAAGAAACAATGGATATCTAAATTTATTGAGAATGAAAGTTAGACTCATGAAGTAGATGTCACTCAAGAGTTGGGTGACTCAAGCATCTAAACTTGAATTCCCTATGAAATGACTCAAATTGAGAGTCTAAAGTAGAGATCTCACATCAATTATAGCTAGCTAGAAGGAAAGATCTATATGAGCATTTAAGATGCACTAGGATCATTGAGTGGTTATGGAAATCAAAGACCTTACCGAGCTAGGTCAGGTTGCAAGACCCTATTGAGAAAGGTCAGGTTATATTGAAGTATTGTGTGGACACCGACTTGTTGAAGACTCTACCGAGTAATGTTGAGACTACTAAGCTATGAATATCTACCAAGTGAAAGATAGTCTATCACCAAGTGAGTGGTCATCCAAAAGCATTTATGGTGATTGAAAAGTAAAATTATTTAAAAGGAAGGAAATTGAATTCATTTTTCATTGTGAATTTTTGAAAGCTATTTGTGAAGAGCAATTTTTGTGCTTCCAAGTGATCTATATGTTTGTTGTTGGAAGAATTCTCAAATTTTTTGAAACCCTTCAAGACCCTATCGAGCATGGCTTCTTCTAGTAGGAAAGAAAATAAATGATTAGAAATGTTGATTCAAGGAGCATAATGCAAGCTTCTAGCATTCAAAATCAGTCCAACGATTATTGAATCACTGGACCCAATAGGTACACAATCACAAATTCCTTCCCAATTATTACTCATGTATGATATATGCTTGTATTATCACTATTCTATTCAAGAACTAGGCACACATGAAATGCATGAGGCACTAAATGAATTAAGCATGAATGACACTCTAAAACCTGAGCATTGACATTTGGAAGAAAAGGGTTTGATGCATATTTCACATATGCAAAGGGATTTTAAGGAAAAGTGGATAAGATTCATTCTAAGTTGTGTTCATAATGGGAAGTTATGGTTGGATCAATCCATATTTATAAAAAGGAAAATGATTCATCGAATCACTAGCCTTCTTATGTTAAAGAAAGCAAAGGTGACCAAAACCCTGGGTCAGACTGAACTAGCAAGAAAACTCTTGCCAAGTGGGATGGTAGAGGAATGAAGATAAGTGGGATCACAAACATTGAATTGAAATTTGAAATTCATGTGATTGGCCACAAAATCTATACCTCTAGTAATCTCAACAATGTGTCATGTGAGGTAGTAGATTAGGCTATAAAAGTTGTGAAGAATAACTGCTCATTTGACCTTGCCAAGTTGTTATTGAATCAGTTCAATAAGAACATGGAAAGCATCATAGGTTCCAAGAACAATCCATGTAAGTTTGGTTCACTCATAACTTTTTTATTTTATTTTTGTAAAATTTTTTCCCTTATAAAGGCACATTTGTATGGAGGAAAGATGTACCTATTCTATAATAGATAAATGAATACATAACAAAGATGGGTGAAAATTTTGACAGTATATTGGATAAATACTTTGATAAATTCAAAGAGAAGATGAATAATAGATATAGGATACCAAAGAAATTTTTAGAAGACTACAAAGATGATATTTGTTTCATGGTAGACTTTGATAAAGTGTACATTCAGGTAGTCCAACTAAGAGTAGAAAGTGTTAAGCCTCTTGAATATTAGGTTAACATTGATGATACAAAAGATATCAACGAGGCTCTACTAAATGAGCCTATGGATCCTAAAGTACCATATTTTGGAACTTATGAAGAAGCCAAGGAAATAATAGAACTTTAAATTAACAAAGGAAGAAAGAGGATAGCAAAACTGAAGCAAGAAAGTTCTACTCTTCTATTGATAGAGGGAAAGGGAGATAATGTGGAATAAGATGAAATAGAGAATGAAGTAGAAGAAACAAAATCTAAGGAAGAGGAGCCTATAAGAAAGAAAGGTAAGGTTATCATAACGAAACCTACCAAGTCATCCATTGTAGTATTCACAAGAAGAACAACAAAATCTAGAAAGAAATTGAAGTTAGGTGGGGAGGATGCGAAGAAAATTATCTTCAAGAAGCCTCCACCTACATTTCAAGGAAAATTAAAAGAGATAGGAGGAGCTAGAATGGAAAAGTTCTAATCTCTCAGATATGAAACTAGAATGTAGATGAAAAAAATAAGATCGAGGACATGATGATGTCAAAATTGAGTAAGTGGAAGTACTCACCTAATCATCTTGTTTAGTAAATTCCTAAGGAGCTTTTACAAGCACTCAAACCTAGATGGGAGAATGCAAGGATGATAGCATAATACATATTTGAATAGACTCTAAGGAAACTCATGTTGAGTTTTAGTGAAAAAGAGGTGAAGGAATCTTTGAAGAAAAATGAAGAAAAGTTCACTCTCAAGTTCAACACGTCTTGTGCTAATGAAAGACATAGAATTTGTGGTAAAATCTTCCATTGCCACATGGAAGAATATTTACAACCTACATCAATTGAGTGACTTCATTGTTCATGTTAGTGAAAAAGATGATGAAGGTGACAAGGAAGATGATGACAATGATGATCAAGAAGATGTGGAAATAGAAGATGTAAATCTAGATAATGAGGAGGAAGAACATGAAGATACAGAGGAAAATCTCCCTAAGATTTAAAGTATTGAGGAAACTAACCCAAAGAAGATTGCAACAACAGTAATGACCTCATTTCCTCACTCTCTGAGAAAATATTTAATGCCATCAAGCTTTGAGAAAGCTTTTGATGAGTTTGTTGTGGCAACCACTGCAACACCATGCACCCAACCAATCTTTGCACTTGTTCAACTAACTACTACATTAAGCAGTCAGTGCCTCCATCATGATCAAATTTGATAATGCAACAACAAGGTATTTCTATTATCAATGCAATGTCTACTTTTGTTGCTAGCCACTCAATTTATACTATTGTTTCTATTACACATTCAACTAGTACAAGGATAGTTGAGAACAAGTCTCAACCGAGCACTAAAGTTTCAATTAAGGATAAGGGTAAAGAAGAAGACATTGATCTAGCTAAGGATATAGTTATCCCAAATTGGGATATCTCTACTCTGAATCTTGATCAAATGAACATCATGGGGGAATCATTACAAAAGAGAGCTAAGCAACATAAGCTTAGAGAAGAGAAGATCAAGGAAATCCAAGTGCTTGAAGATGTAAAGAACATAATTGTAGATGCATTGAGTATTGAGGTCTGAGTATTGAGGTTGATTGTAGACAACCTATTTTGGATCACTTAGTAGAAGTTGTCTAGAAATTCAATGAATATTTGAATGGACAAGATAAGTTTCTACAAAGAATAGAAAGGAAATTTGAGAACAAGATATTGGAACAAGTGACAAAGAAAATTTTAATAACTCAAGTAGAATTCTCTACTATTCTATGTTCATTGGAAACATCTACAAATAATGTAACTTCATTATTTAGTAAGTTGTGTGATCCATCTATCTTCACCCAAGGAATCAAGGAAAAATATCTAAGATAGATGAAGACTTGAAGGCAAGTGCACACCAATTGTCACTTGACCCAAGCTATAGTTCAATTCACTATTCAAAGATCATATATCTGATAAATTTGCAAGTAGAATTATTAAGGAAGAAGACAAGATTAGTACCGCACTTGTAGACATCCAAGGCACAATTATTCCAAACATGGGTGCATTGCAAGAACACATTGCACATACCAAAACACTCATCCATGACAATAGCTTCTCCATAGTTGATTATGTGATGGAGTTATCAGCAAAAGTACAAATTGTATGTCATGCAAGCAAGGTGTTAGAGGAAAAATTGGTCAAGATGATGGCATTGATATATATATATATATATATATATATATATATATATATATATATATATATATATATATATATATATATATATATATATATATATATATATATATATATATATATATATATATATGTATGTATATATAGGGGAGAAGCATATAGATGAATGTATATATGAAGAGTATTGGGGATAAGTATAACATGAGATATATGTATGGGGGAAAATCATAGTTAGATAATAAAAAAAAATCTTTTACAAAAGTAATTTTGAAAAATCTTTAAAACATAACATGTTACTGAGTTGTAGATATAGAAAGGAGATAAAGAATATTTTGGACATGAAATTTTGAGCATTCACTTTTAGATTGATAAGTTTTTTTGTCACTAATCCCAAAGGGGAAGATTGTTAACATTAACCTCAAAGTTTTTTTTATTAGTGACTCAAACTTAGTCAATTGGTTATGTTATTACTAAGCTTATCTTGCAGTTCATAGTGTTAACCGAGTAATCTAGTTACTACTAAGTTCTATTGTTCCTACCATGTTCTAGAATCATTATGTAGTTCATGACAAGCATTATCTACTGAGTTGATCAAGGAAAATGATAACCAAGCTTCATAGTGTTAATTGAGTTACAAAGTGTCAACCATGGTCTCCAGTATCTACCAAACTTGCAGTATCAATGATGTGAATCTTGTGTTGACTGAGCCAAGGTGTGTCAACCAAGTGACTCAGTTTATACCAAGCTTGTAGCATTAATGTTGACCGACCCATGGAGTGTCAACCAAGTGATTAAGTTTAAATGTTTATTTTTGCAATTCTCGCCAAGTTATGCAAGTGTTGATCAAGTTCAAACTACTTAGAAGTGATTAGTATGAACTAAGCTTCTACATCTACCGAGTGCATGGTAATGTCAAGTGTTGTTAATAGTTGTCAAGTATCAAAACATCAGCAAGTTTTTCTTTAGAACCTGAGTGCTAGCAATTGGGCCAACTTTGTGATCTTGATGGAAACCTATGTTGTATCTTACTTTGATGAATTGTGATTTGGATTGGTATATATGTAATGTATTATATCATATCCAAATATGATAAAGAAAAGTATGAATAAAATATAGAGAGAAGAAGTGAAAATTAAGAATGCTACAAGAAGTATAAGGGATAGAAAAGATTTATCTATCATAGAAAGGTGATCTTTACATTTCAAAGGAATCTCAACTAACAAATTAGAGTTGTACATCAGGCATTAGTCACTGGTTCATCATAATAGTTGTATGAGTTAAATCCTTTAACTAGGTAGAATTAACAGTGTTTGAGAAATCTCTTTACTGAGTGCATACTTCATTGTATGTTTTGTAAATCCTTTCACAAGGTGGACCTAGAAATCCTAATTGCTCCTAATAGGGTAGATCATTAGAAGTGATCAATTGTAACTCTTATCTGGCCAACTTTATACTGTAGTACTAAAGCTTGTGGGTATTATCCCTATTAGAAGCATGAATATTGACTATAATTATATGGGGGAGTATTTTAGAAACATTATTAGATCATTATCATGATGATATGTTACATTCAAGGTTGTCTTTTTCATTGATGTCAACATAGCAATTTTTCGTGGTATCTGATAGAAGAACAACGATAAAGATCGAGTTGGTATGGATAGATAGTTGAGCATTTTCACTAAGAAAGGTTAAAGAGAGATGATACTAAGTGTCTAATATATGAATCTAATCTCATAAGTATAAGATATTAAGTCTAGAAGAAGTTATGCAAGTTTTGGTGAAGACTATTCTGAGATAGAGTTTACAGAAGCATGTTCTGGTAAACTTGTTATATGTCTTAGTAGAGTTATTATTCTGAGAAGACAAAGTTTTCATGGCCTAAATTTATGAGACAAAACACTAAATTTTTCTTTTTCAAATTTTATTATTATATATATATATATATATATATATATATATATATATTATTATTCTCTTTTTTTTTGCCTTATTTATGATTTTTTTTTCATTATTCATTCAATAATTAATTTGTTTTATCTTCTCTACAAATTTAACCATTGATTATTACCTTCGTCATCCTATAGAATGATTCTTACAAATGCTATAATCAAATCTTTCATTTCAATGTATATATGAAAAAAGGGCCATTCTAATTATTTGCTAATTTTCCCACTGTTTTATTTATTTATTATTTATTTATTTAGATCTATTTTTAAATAATTATTATCCCTCTCACCAATTTAATTTCATTAACCTTGACTATAATTTTAACCATTAACACAAGACATTAATCATAACCCATTGGTAAAAATTCCTACTCACATAATATTAATCAAACCACTAGATTGAACTAGACTTAATACTCCTAACATTTAAAATCTATTACATTACAATTCTAACAATGATGGATGCACACCATACCCAAATTCTTATTGCACTATATCAATACCAATCAATTTTCATGCCTATCTACTACCCTTACATATATCTTACCTCTATATAAATTATTTTCCTTATGACTTCTATATTTTTCTTATAACCCAAATGGTTTCACTATCACAGAGTTACTTAATAAATTAATTAATAAATTCTCATAATCCAAATTAACATAATACATCTCCCTTAATTCCATGTATATTACATACCTATGATTGTTAACTTTATTTAGTTTCTAAACATAATTTAAGTCCTTCAAAACATTACTAACAAATGTTTATATTCTAACTTATACTACACAATCCCCACTCCATCCTACACAAATGAACCCTCATAAAGATTTAAAATCCTATATAAATATTTAACTTCACTTATTTATTTAAATTAACACCCTAAATTATATCTTGTTAACCTTACTCCATCTTAAATCATCCCATAAACATAAGAGTTTTATATATCCTACTCATCTCCTAACCCCTTTAATTATAGAAATCTAGGTGCCTAGTCTAATGTAAAAATAAATAAATTTTAGTTACTAACTCTTTCCCTAACTTATTTTAAAAGACCCTTGTCCCAAAAAAATGATATCTAAACATCCCAAATATTAATACATTTTTCAACTCACATGCCTCCCTTTTCTTTTTACAAAGTCTAGCTCACGTACCATGGATGTTTTCTTTTCCAAGGCAAGGTGGTCAAATCAGCAAGAAATATCATGTGAAGGAATAAATCCCAAGGCAAAATCAAATTTTCCTCCATCATTAAACTTGGAATACTCTCCAAATTTTTTCCCTTACTCCTCCCTAGGCGTTGGCTAGTGGGAATGAAATTTTACTAAGCTCAAGTTACTTTTTCCAAGTAGCTAATGCCTAGATGAGAGGAGCTAACACATGTCAGAGAGTGGGGGTCATAATCTTAATTGGTTCCTAGCTACTAACAAAGGCATGAACACTTAAGTTTATGGGTTGGGAAATTTTTAGTTCTTGTACTTTTGCAACCATCCACCACCTTTAGCTCATTTGGCCACTTTGAATTTATGTCGGTATTGCAAGGGATTTTCTTGCAGTTTATGTTGGATAGAATGAAGGTCATGCGGAGGTTGAAATCATCAATGAGAGAGATGTTATAAAAGTCCAAGTTTTGCAACTAATTTAGAGCATTCTTGAAGAGAGTTGAGGGAATGCCTCCCAATCCCTGGTAGTTAAGTAAACCACCATAGTCATTGATGTTGCATCTTCCTTGACTGCTACCATCAAAAGAGCAGCTAGTGCAGCCCCAAAATCATCCCTGTGCATTGCCTGACACATCCACTTGCCATGACTATCCCCTTCCCAACTTTTTGCCCACTCCAAATGGAATCCCTTCTGCCCACACTATGCAAGGGCATTGATTCTCTATGTCAAAGCTCACAATGTTGTATGGACCAAGCATGGGCAATGTGTAAGCATTCAGCCTAGGGTGTGATGGTATTACATTAATTATTTAGTGCAAAAATGGTAAGTAAAATTTTAAAAAGAAATATTTAAGAAGAAAGATAGGGCTTCTAAATGTATGCAATAAAGGGTTCAAAAAAATTATGTGGAAGGCTATATTCCAAGCCTCCTAAAGACACTGTTAAATTTTTAAAAAATAAATTTTCCCCATAGCAATAGTCATTAAAAGAATTATTTAATTAATTTATAAATTATGAAATAGTACTTTTAAAAATTATTTAATTTAATGAATGATTTTAAATGATTTAAAACATAAATAACTTAGTTCTTGTCTGTTGAGTAAGAAGCAATATATGTCTGGCTTTTTATTTTTATTAATATAATTTTATAAATACTTATTTTAGAAATTTATTTTTAAAAAAAAATTATACTTAATGTATTTTTTTAAGACATTTACAAGGTAGGGACTCTAGCTCAATCAGAGCTCTTGTTTTGTTTCAGTTTATTTGTAAGATGTTATCCATTTATTTTGGCAAAAGGTGTTAGGTACTTTTCTTTTCTTTTTAAATATGTCTTTTCTCTTGCCATCCCATCAAGGACTTAGGATAGGCTTGTTTTAGCTTAGTTTTATTTACTTTTTTTATTATTGAAAATAAGTATGATGGTGACATGAAAAGTCACATGTTTTCATATGAGTCTCATTTTGCAACATATAGGATAGGTATTTGTTATGGTTATATATATATATATATATATATATATATATATATATATATATATATATATATTCTTTTAATATTATTTGGTGTGCTAGATGCTAGAGAATATTTTGAATGTTATTTTATTGCTATGTATTATGGGGAAGGAATATTTTTTCTTCCCCATACATTTTCTAGAGAGTAAAAGGATACCTATGAGAAGATTTCTCATAGATTAGAATTTTAGTGATTGAGCTAATGGAGTGATGGTGTTATCTATTAGGATTTTTTCTTGATCTTAGAATCCAAGGAAGAGATAATCATGCATTTAAAATGAGCTATCAACATAGAAATTTTCTTCCATTTTATTTAGTGTACATAAACTTGCAAGCTTACAACTGTGTTTTAGATTGATCAATTACACCCTAAAGTATTCTTCCACATAACATTTATAAACTATGGCTACCAATCATCTACAAATAACTAAAGGAGAAGGAAACTCTTACAAAAAAAAATTCATAACACATCAAATTTCACCAAGAAGATTTCCTTACAAGTAGAGTATATGTATACATCTTATCAATATATATTTTTTCCTCCACAATTTTAGATGATACACAAAGATACCAATCTATTTTGAAACTTATACTAATCCTTTCATAACTCATAAAACTTCAAATGATCATTTCATTACAAGTATAGATATATGTACAACTTCTTAAATTCTCTCTTCCTCAATTTAAGATGATAACAATGATACAGCCTCCTTACATCACAAATGAGACAACAATAGGGACTTTCAAAGTCACACCCACTGAAGAAAACATGAATATTGAATTTTCTTTACACACTTGGATTTTGTCCACTTTAACAAGGGTGAAACCCTAATACTTTATGGTATACATCTTCACAAACCTACACACAACACACAAAACAAGTACTAGGGAGGCTCACCTCCCACTAAAGGCTTTCATGAAGCCACCCACCAAGTAGAGGAAACAAGACCCAAATAGGATATACTCATACAATGTATGCTTATGCATGAAAAAAATTATAAAATAACACATAAGACTCCCTTTCAAGGTTTACACTTTGATTCACCATTGGAACCATTGAACATAGTGTGAATGTGTGCTTTCAAGAAGGAGACTTGCCATATCATAACATATATAAAATAAATGATTTTCATGCCCTTTTGGGTCTTTCATAGTTCAATAATTTCATGCCCTTTGGGGGCTTTCAAAAAAATCCTCCACATACTACCATAGAATCTTTCAATTCCCATACTCCATAATCTTCCTTTCTACACCATTATTTTCCTTATCACCCCTAAAGAAAGATATGAATGAATATGGCATACAATGGAGCACATACTCCAAGGTTCTCAACTATATTTCAAGCCCAACTAAACCATTCACCCCGGAGATCTCTTCCCTTCTCAAAGGGTGAGTGAAGCCCTCAGACCCATATCAATACTTGACATTCAATTCAAACAACAATATCAAGAAAGAAATTCAAGAAAACCACATGAACACAATACTCATTCACAAAATAGCACAACACAATGCCCAATTCCACAATACAAGATTAAGAAATGTCACAACATAATGTCCAAATCCACAATGTAAGATTCACAAATACCACTTCACAATGCCCAAATCCACAATACAATATTTACAATACATTGCATGAACCCATAACATATTCCTCCATACTTGCAGATTCATTATGCAACACAAAAGAAGGAAATGATAATGTTTACGAAAACACTAACATTGGTCCAAGCTAAGGCAAAATTTTTTTTTGTAGAGCCCCCTTAATCTCCCTCCATAACCTAACTGACTCTCAACTTAGAGAGTGGGTGAAAACCCACTAATTTGACCAAGGCTCTCTAATAAGGACTTCCTCTAACTATTTCTAGCAAGGACATCAGGCCACTCACTCTTACAAACTTGTTTCCCTCTAAGTTTGCTATATTTGGCTTAGTGGAAACATAGGAGAATTGCATCTGACAACTCAAATTTCGAATTGGTGGAAGAATGCATTGGTCAAGAGCCCCCCTAGACTATCTAGGTACTTACATGGTCAAAATTAGGTCCCTAACATGATGTACTATCATATGGGTAGCTTATTTTCACCTAAAAGACACTTTGGGACCACCTAATGACCCCTAAAAACCCTAGCCAAGCCCAATTTCGAATTTCCTTTGATTGAGACCGATCCTACCCCTAGTCAAGTGGGTTTACTCACTCATTAATAATATAATTAGTTTTATGGTAAATTTCCACCATAAACAAAAACCTTAATTGACATGACATTACACACAAAATCAACAAGTGTCAAGTGACACATAAAAACACATTCCATATCATCCTAACATGTCCCTAATGCATAAATATTTCCACATACAAGGAAACATACATTTATGAAATAAAATACATCACAATGAGTCTTTCAAATCTTCCAAGATTTGCCTTGGTTAAACTATATTCACATAGGTTTGGATCTTGTTTCCCCCAAGAATTTCCATGGTTCTACTTCCTGCACATTAAACTTGAGCATCAAGTAGTCCAAGGAGGTTATATGAATAAATATCATAAATGCATATAATTTCAAATGTTTCATAATCTTATTAACATAATTCAAATAAATTTCCTTTCCTAATCATTTCTAATAAATCATTCAAACTATTAAAATATTAGGGTCTACATATCACAAACCATAAAATCAACATCATTCTACGTATCACATTAAATCATAAATCATCATAATTGAATTAACATTTATGTTTCTTATCATAACAAAATTACCATTCTAAAACCTATCACCATACTTATAATCATGAAACATTGAAATCGTATCTACTAAATCATTAAAACATATAAAATGGATCTACACATATATGTCCTAAGTGAAAATCACTAATATTCAGACTTGTTAACTAGTATCCTTTCAATCATGTTAAATATAGAAAAATTCCTAGAAATATCCCTTTATCACATTATGAGGGGTTCATTTGTGAGTTTCTGGGGTTAATTCCTCAAATAGTTAGAACGTTTCCATAATTATGTCATCAAAATTTAAAAACCAATTTCTGCATGTAACCATATGTCTTGTTGTCATTATAAACTACATTGATTGTTGTTCTCACTAGAGTGAATGTTAATTTATCTTTCCTAATTACCTTGTAGATCATTCCTTGAATCTCGTGACCAGGTTCCTAGCTTGAACATACTGAGTCTCATTTTCAAGTGGTCTTGTCTTATCGACCTAATGTTATTGGATAGGGTGTCAACCTTATAATAATAAAAATCTACATCAGTCTCTAATAGGATCTAATAAACCATTGTTAATAATGAAAATGTTGATCATGACCTAATTAACTCCTAATCATATTCATTCCTTATGGTTAATAATAGGGTACGAGTGTGGGCCTTACATCCTCCCCCCTAGCTATTGACTTCCTCCTAGAAGTCTCTTGTAATTTGGGACACAATTTCCATATTTAGGGTTTACCTTGATTTGGCATAAGTGTTCCATTTAGGAGCCTTGGCTTGAGATCACCTCACATTCCTAAAATTTTTACAAATATTCAAGATGTAGACTATAAAACATTGTCCCATAGCTAATAGAGGAATGATTTTTCTTAAAATTGATTAACTCACCATTCCATTGTTTTGGTATCATCCCAAGTTAGGATGCCTATCAATACCTAATATAAATATATTTGTACTAACTTCCTCCTAGATGCATAGGGTGGATGTCATTTATATCTAGAATGTTTGTCTCATTGTAGAATTCCCAATCTCTTGGCTGTTAAGAATAGTTTGTCAAAAATAATATATTCAATAGCTATTTCTGTAATATACCTCTTTGGTTGTTAGATTAGTCCTTTTTTTGGAGTAGTCTCATTACCATTTTTCAACTTGTTTAATTGGTGCCATTTCCATTTATAGGTCGGTGTTACTTGTCTACCTATCTCCTCCTATTTTATACCTTAGTTGGCATACTTACTTGATTTCCTCCCTCTCGCTTGATTATTCTAATTTTAGTGTTTTCTTTCTATGTTGGTAGCTATTCATTTACCATTGTCATCATATTCTTCATTAGTTCTTATCGACTATCTTACTCCTTATTAGGTTTCAAGTGACTCGCTCACCTTAGCACTAACTAGGTCTATGATAATAGTCCAAGATCAATTTATCGGTGAAGGCTTGATATCTTTGATAAAAAAACTCCAAGAATTCATTGGTTTTATTTTAACATCAAGATCCATTTGTAAGTCCTCAATCATAGACACTTGGTAGTTATGGTGTTCTTTTGGTTACATCTTAATTGAGAAACCTAGCCATTACAATATTGGTTTGGCATACTTATTAGATATTAGTCAAAATAGAATTGTGTATCATTTAGCTTCCAAGCCTTATAGTCTTATCACTTTCTATGCCTTTACCTAAGCTCCTTAGCATTGTGTTCTATTGGGGTCTATTTGTTCGAGGATTAATGTACTTCCATGTTTATAGGGTTGAATTAAATCACATCTAATGATGATGAAAAGGATGGTATTCAAATTTCCTCATGATGGTTGTCAAGAATTCTCCCTAATATGACCAAATTAAAATGATAAAATAACAAACTTATAGAAAAATGCCTTAGAAAATAACTTTAAAAAAAATAAAATCACCAATTAAACATAAGTGTGTCCACAATGGTAAATTTTTTACTAAAACAAGTCACGTCCCAAGGAAAAAGGGGACCATACCAAGAAATCCTCATTAATGAATGTTCCACAAAATTACCAAAATATGCAAAAACCAAAAACAACAACAATTCATAACAATTCAAATTCTCATAAGCATAGTGGTTGTACCAAGGTCCTACTGATGGAAAGAAGAGGAAGGGTTGTCCTATAGTTACATTGTAAATCAATGACATGAAAAAATAATTCCCTTATATTTTTAGTCCTTTCTGAGAATAAGTCACGAGAGTGATGTACACCCTCATTGCTTATGTGTTGTTGAGTCTTAGAAATTCACTCTTTTATTGCCTATGTTTCCTTACCTACCTACCCATTACCATCAAGAGTTGTTAGATGTGGTCTTGGGGTAAGGTTTCTAATAACTGGTCCGAAGGTTGCACCATGGTCAAAATGGATAGAGTTTTTACTCAATTTACACTAGTGGCCCTTTGGATAAGAACAAGATTATAATCGGTGCCACTTACCTAGAAATAAGATATAGTATGTTGTTATTAGAAAGATTGATGGGGTGTCTCTTAGACACCTATCAGACCTTCTTTCTAGCATTGTTTAGGTGTATCAATAACTCTTAAGAAGGGTCCCACCATTCAATCTCATGGAAGATTATAATTCGTTAAAGTATTGTTGATGTGGTGAGAACTATTCAGTCTTGCTTAGCTTTTGTATCTTTCGAGTTGTAGTGCAAATCGAGCAAAATGTCGATGAATGAGCAAATGTTATCACCAATTTGCAAGATGTTGATTAATGACAATGTTCTGAGGGAAAAACATGGCTTATTAGTTCCATTGATTGATATTGAAAAACCTTAATGTTTTATAGGTTACCCAAGCTAGTAAGTATATACAGTCATGTTGCCCATACAAATATAACGGTGTCATAGGTGGTGAAGGGTTCAATAGGAGACTTATCTTTATCAAGCATCACTTCCAATGTGACTCTTCATGTGTGGTTTCTATCACTTAAACTATAGAGTTTGTATCAAGATAATCAAGGTGTAAGATATTACCTTATTGTATAACATATAAATCCTTGCACCCTAATACTACATCATGGGGATTTCTTGTCACAATTCTATAGGTTGCCATTCTTATCATTTTGGTTACCCTAATTAAGAGCATTTTCCCAAAGGATCAAAGTCCACATTTTACAAGGGTTTTTGAGCTCTTACTAATACCTAAACATCGTCAAAATGAGCTACCACCCATTCAATCCTGAATGTTGGTATGGTTTAAGAAGAAATATTATCATGTGTGCTGAGATCTAGAATCATTAAGTCTCATAGCTATCGAGAGGGGGTTACATATAGATCCTTTTAAATTTAAACTTCACAAGGTCAAGATAATATCCTATCATATCTTAATCCTTAGTAGTTTTAAATTTTTACCACAACTAATTAGTGTCATCCATTTAGGGTGTTCAATTCTATTGCCAAATAAGTAATAATATTTATTACGAGTTGATAGCCTAGGAGACCTATCTCCTTTGCAATATGGTATTATGATATTATGATAACTTACAATTGTATATTCATTTGTGGGCTCATTAACGCAAAGTGTTCGATAACTTAGGGCTCTAATACCAGAATGCCATACACTAAATTTATGAGACAAAACATTAATCTTTTTTTCAAATTTTATTATTTATATATATATATATATATATATATATATATATATATATATATATATATATATATATATATATATATATATATATATATATATATATATATATATATATATATATATATATATATATAATTCTTTTTTCTTTTCCCTTATTTATGATTTTTTTTCATTATTCATTTTATAATTAATTTGTTTTATCCTCTCTACAAATTTAACCATTGATTATTACCTTCGTCACCCTGTAGAATGATTCTTACAAATGTTATCATCAAATCTTTCATTTCAATGTATATATGAAAAAGGGCCATTCTAATTATTTTCTAATTTTCCCACCATTTTATTTATTTATTATTTATTTATATTGATCTATTTTTAAATAATTATTAGCCTTCTCACCAATTTAATTTCATTAACCTTAACTATAATTTTAACCATTAACACAAGACATTAATCATAACCTGTTTGCAAAAAATCCTATTCACATAATATTAAACAAACCACTAAATTGATCTAGACTTAATGCTCCTAACATTTGAAATCTATTACATTACAATTCTAACAATGATGGATGCACACCATACCCAAATTCTTATTGCACTATATCAATACCAATCAATTTTCACACCTATCTACTACCCTTACATATATCTTACCTTTATGTAAATTATTTTCCTTATGACTTCTATATTTTTCTTATAACCCAAATCATTTCACTATCACATAGTTACTTAATAGATTAATTAATAAATTCTCATAATCCAAATTAACATAATAAATCTCCCTTAATTCCTTGTAAATGACATACCTCTGATTGTTAACTTTATTTAGTTTCTAAACATACTTTAAATCCTTTAAAACATTACTAACAAATGTTTATATTCTAACTTATACTACACAATCCCCACTCCATCTTACACAAATGAACCCTCATAAAAAATTTAAAATCCTATATAAATATTTAACTTCACTTATTTATTTAAATTAACACCCTAAATTATATCTTGTTAAGCTTAACTCCATCTTAAATCATACCATAAACATAAGAGTTTTATATATCCTACTCATCTCCTAACCCCTTTAATTATATAAATCTAGGTGTCTAGTCTAATCTAAAAATAAATAAATTTTAATTACTGACTCTTTCCACAACTTATTTCAAAAGACCCTTATTAAAAAAAAAACAAATATGAACATCCCAAATTTGAATACATTTTTCAACTCATATGACTCCCTTTTCTTTTTACAAAGTCTAGCTCACATACCATGGATGTTTTTTTTTCCCAAGGCAAGGTGGTCAAATCAGCAAGCAATATCATGTGAAGGAATAAATCACAAGGCAAAATCAAATTTGCAACCATCATTAAACTTGGAACACTATCCAAAGTGTTTCCCTTACTCCTCACTAGGCGTTGGTTAGTGGGAATGGAATTTGACTAAGCTCAAGTTACTTTTTCCAAGTAGCTAATGCCTAGAAGAGAGGAGTTGACACATGTCAAAGAGGGGAGGGTCATAATCTTAATTGGTTCCTAGGTACTAACAAAGGCAAGAACGCCTAAGTTTATGTGTTGGCAAACTTTTTTGTTTGACTTATATTTGTATGATGTTATCCATTTATTTTGGCAAAATGTGTTAGGTACTTTCATTTTCTTTTAAAATATTTCTTTTCTCTTTCCATCCCATCAAGGACTTAGGATAGGCTTGTTTTAGCTTAGTTTTATTTACTTTTTTTATTATTGAAAATAAGTATGATGGTGACATGAGAAGTCACATGTTTTCATACGAATCTCATTTTGCAACATATAGGATAGGTATTTGTTATATATATATAATTTGGTGTGCTAGATGATAGAGAATATTCTAAATATTATTTTATTGCTCTATATTATGGGGAAGGAATAATTTTTCTTCCCCATACATTTTCTAGAGAGTAAAAGGATACCTACAACAAGATTTCTCATAGATTGCCTTATTTTTATTTTTTTTTCTCATGCAAACTTCATTTCATTCCATCATAGAATTTTATTGATTGTGTTAATGGAGTGATGGTGTTATCTATTAGGATTTTTGCTTGATCTTAGAATTCAAGGAAGAGATAATAATGCATTTAAAATGAGTTATCAACATAGCAATTTTCTTCCATTTTATTTAGTGTACATAAACTGCAAGCATACAACTATGTTTTAGATTGATCAATTACACCCAAAAGTATTCTTCCACATAACATCTATAAAATATGGCTATGAATCATCTACAAATAACTAGAGGAGAAGGAAACTCTTACAAAAAAAAAATTCATAACACATCAAATTTCACCAAGAAGATTTCCTTACAATTAGAGTATATGTATACATCTTATCAATATATTTTTCTTCCTCCACAATTTTAGATGATACAGGAAGATACTAATCTATTTTACAACTTATAATAATCCTTCATAACTCATAAAACTTTAAATGATCATTTCCTTAAAAGTAAACATATATGTACAACTTCTTAAATTCTTTCTTCTACAATTTCAGATGATAACAATGATATAGTCTCCTTCCATCACAAATGAGACACCAACAGAGACTTTCAATGTCACACCCACTGAAGAAAACATGAACACTAAATTTCCTTTACACACTTGGATTTTTTTCAACTTTAACAAGGGTGGAACTGTAATAATTAATGGTATGCATCTTCAAAAATACACACACAATACACAAAATAGGAACCATGGAGGCTCATCTCCCATCCAAGGCTTCCATGAAGCCACACACTGAGTAGGAGAAACAAGACCCAAATAGGATACACTCATACAACATATGATTATGCATGAGAAAACTTACAAGATAACACATAATACTCTCTTTCAAGGTTTACAATATGACTCTCCATGGGAACCATTGAACATAGGGTGAAGGTGTGCTTTCAAGAAGGAGACTTGCTATATCATCACATATCTGTAATAAATGTTTTTCATACCCTTTCAAGGCTTTAATAGTTCAATAATTTCATGCCCTTTTGGGGCTTTCACAAAAATCCTCCACATACTAGCATAGCATCCTTCAATTCCCATACTCCATAATCTTCCTTTCTACACCATCATTTTCCTTATCACCCCCAAAGCAAGGTATGAATGAATATGGCATAAAATGGAGCAGATACTCCAAGGTTCTCAACTATATTTCTAGCCCAACTAAGCCCTTCACCTTGGACTTCTCTTCCTTTCCCAAAGGGTGAGTGAAGCCCTCACACCCATATCAATACTTGGCATTCAATTCAAACAACAATATCACAAAAGAAATTCAAGAAAACCACATGAACACAATACAAGATTCACAAACATCACAACACAATGTCCAAATCTACAATGCAAGATTCACAAATGCCTCTTCATAATGCCCAAATACACAATACAATATTTACAATAAATTGCATGAACCCATAACATATTTCTCCATACTTGTAGATTCATTGCACAACACAAAAGAAGAAAATGGTCATGTTTTTGAAAACACTAACCTTGGTCCAAGCTAAGACAAAGAAAGTTGTTGTTGAGCCCCCCTAATATCCCTCCAAAACCTAACTTTCCCTCAACTTAGAGAGTGGGTGAATGCCCACTAATTTGACCAAGGCTCTCTAATAAGGACTTCCTACTAATTATTTTTAGCAAGGATGTCAAGCCACTCTCTCTTAAAAACTTGTCTCCCTCTAAGTTTTCTATATTTTTCTTAGTGGAAACATGGGAGAAAAGTGTGTGACAACTCAAATTTCGAATTGGTGGAAGTATGCATGGGTAAAGGGGCCAGCTAGACTATCTAGGTACTTACATGGTGAAAATTAGGTCCCTAACATGATGAACCATCATATGGGTAGCTTATTTTCACCTAAAAGACACTTGGGGACCACCTAATGACCCCTCAAACCCCTAGCCAAGCCCAATTTCGAATTTTCTTTGATTGAGACCCATCCTAACCCTAGTCAAGTGGGTTTACTCACTCACTAAAATGGTAAGTAGTTTTAGCGTAAATTGCCACCATAACCAAAACCCTAATTGACATGACATTACAAACAAAATCGACAAGTGTCAAGAGATACATAAAAACACATTCCATATCATCATGAAATGTCCTTAATGCATAGCCATTTCCACATACAAGGAAACATACATTTACAAAATAAAATACATCACAATGAGGGTTTCAAATCTTCCAAGATTTTCCTTGGTTAAATTGTATTCACATAGGTTTGGATCTTGTTTCCCCAAAGAATTTCCATGTTTCCACTTCCTGCACCTTAAACTTGAGCATTAGTAGTCCAAGGAGGTTATATAAATAAATATCATAAATGCATATAATTTCAAACAATTTGTAATCTTATTAACATAATTCAAATAAATTTCCTTTCCTAATCATTTCAAATAAATCATTCAAATTGTTAAAATATCAAGGCTTGCATATCACAAACCATCAAATTAGCATCTGTCTATGTATCAAATTAAATCATAAATCATCATAATCGAATTAACATTTATCTTTCTTATCGTAATGAAATTACCATTCTAAACACTATCACCATACTTATAATCACGAAACACTGAAGTTATATCTACTAAATCATTAAAACATATAAAATGAATCTTATCATATATGTCCTAAGTGAAAATAACTAATATGTAGACTTCTTAACTAGTATCCTTTCAATCAAGTTTAACATAGTGACATTCCTAGCAATATTCCTTTATCAAATTATGAGGGGTTCGTTTGTGAGTTTCTAGTGTTAATTCCTTAGACTATTAGAATGTTTCCATAATTATGTCATCATAATTTGAAAACCAATTTTTGAATGTAACCATATGTCTTGTTGTCATTATAACCTACATTCATTGTTGTTCTCAATAGAGTGAATGTTAATTTATCTTTCCTAATTACCTTGTAGATCATTCCTTGAATCTCATGACTAGGTTCCCAGCTTGAACATATTGAGTCTCATTTTCAAGTGGTCTTGTCTTATCAACCTAATGTTATTGGATAGGGTGTCAACCTTATAATAATCAAAATCTACATTAGTCTCTAATAGGATCTCATAAACAATTGTTAATAAAAAAAATGTCGATCATGACATTAATTCCTAACCATTTTCATTCCTTATGGTTAATAATACGATATGAGTGTGGGCCTTACATCCTCCCCCCTAGCTATCAACTTCCACCTGGAAGTCTCCTATAATTTGGGATGCAATTTCCATATTTAGGGTTTACTTTGATTTGGCATAAGTCTTACACTTAGGAGCCTTTCCTTAAGATCACCTCACATACCTAACAATTTTACAAATATTTGGGATGTAGACTATAAAACATTGTCCCATAGCTCATAGAGGTATGTTTTTTCTTAAAATTGATTAACTTACCATTTGATTGTTTTGGTATCATCCCAAGTTAGGGTGCCTATCAATACCTATCATAAATATATTTGTGCTAACTTCCTCGTAGATGGATAGGGTGGTTGTCATTTATATCTAGAATGTTTGACTCATACATTCCCAATCTCTTGGAAGTTAAGAATAGTTTTTCACAAATAATATATTCAATAGCTATTTATGTAATATACATCTTTGGTTGTTAGATTAGTCCTTTTCGTGGAGTAGTTTCATTACCCTTTTTTAACTTGTTTAATTGGTACCATTTCCATTTATAGGTCGGTGTTACTTTTCTACCTATCTCCTCCTATGTTGTACCTTAGTTTGCATACTTACTTGATTTCCTCCCTCTTGCTTGGTTATTCTAATTTTATGGTTTTCTTTTTGTGTTGGTAGCTTTTCATTTACCATTGCCATCATATTCTTCATTAGTTCTTATCGACTATCTTACTCTTTATTAGTTTTTGAGTCACTCACTCACCTTAGCACTAACCAGGTCTATGATAATAGTCCAAGATCAACTTATCGATGAAGGGTTGATATCTTTCATAAAAAAATCCAAGAATTCATTGGTTTTAGTTTAACATCAAGATCCACTTGTAAGTCCTCAATCATAGACACTTGGTGGTTACAATGTTCTTTTGGTTACATCTTAATTGAGAAACTTGGCCATTACACTATTGGTTTGGTGTACTTATTAGATATTAATCAAAATAGCATTGCGTATCATTTAGCTTCCAAGCCTTATAGTCTTATCACTTTCTATGCCTTTACCTAAGGTCCTTAGCATGGTGTGCTATTGTAGTCTATTCGTTTGAGGATATAGGTACTTCCATATTTATAGGGTTGAATAAAATTGCATCTTATGATGGTTGTCAAGAATTCTCCTTGATATGACTGACTTATAAATCATAAAATAACACACTTATAGAAAAATGCCTCATAAAATAACTTAAAACAAAATAAAATCACCAATTAAACATAAAAGTGTCTGCAATGGTAAATTTTTCACTAAAAAAGGTCATGTCCCAAGGAAAAAGGGGACCATACCAAGAAATCATTATAAATGAATGTTCCACAAAATTACCAAAATATGCAAAAATTGAAAACAACAATAATTTATAACAATTCAAATTCTCATAAGCGTAGTGGTCATACCAGGCTTTTACTGATGGAAAGAAGAGGAAGGGTTGTCCTATTGTTACATTGTAAATCAATGATATGAAAAAATATTTCCCTTGTATTTTCAATCCTTCTTGAGAATAAGTCACAAGAGTCATCTACACCCTCATTGCTTATGGGTTGTTGAGTCTTAGAAATTCATTCTTCAATTGCCTATGTTTCCTTACCTACCTGCCCATTACTATCAAGAGTTGTTAGATGTGGTGTTGGGGTAAGGCTTCTAATAATTGGTGCTTGGGTTGCACCATGGTCAAAATGGATAGAGTTTTCACTCAATTTACACTAGTGGCCCTTTGGATAAGAACAAAATTATAATCGGTGCCACTTACCTAGAAATAAGATATAATATGTTGTTATTAGAAAGATTGATGGGGTATCTCTTATACACCTATCACACCTTCTTTCTAGCATCTTTTAGGTGTATCGATAACTCTTAAGAAGGGTCCCAACATTCAATCTTGTGGCAGATTGGAATTCCTTAAGGTTTTGTTGATGTGGTGAGAACTATTCAGTCTTACTAAGCTTTTGTATCCTTCGAGTTGTAGTGTAGATTGAGCAGAATGTCAATGACCAAGAAAAAGTTGTCATTGAGTTGCAAGGTGTTGATTAATGATAATTTTTTGAGCAGAAAAATTGTCTTATAAGTTCCATTGATCGATATTGGAAAACCTTAATGGTTTACAAATTACCCTAGCTGGTAAGTATAGACGATCATGTTGCCCATCCAAATATAATGGTGTCATAGGTGATGAAAGGTTCTCTTTTGCTTTGGGAGTATATACTATAATGAAATCAATGTACCATATTATACCTATCACTATCTATCCTAATGTGTGTTGTTCTTTCTGTTATTTGAATATTGTTCCTTATTGTTCCCTTGTAGGTTTAGTAGGAGACTTATCTTTATCAAGAATCATTTCCAATGGGACTCTTTGTGTATGGTTTCTATCAATTAAACTATAGGGTTTGTATCAAGATAATCAAGGTGTAAGATATTACCTTATTATATAATATATAAAGCCTTGCACCGTAATACTACATCGTGGGGATTTCCTATCAGAATTCTATAAGTTTCCATTCTTATCATTCTCGTTACCCTAATTTGTTGCATTTTCTCGAAGGACCAAAGTCCACACTTTACAAGGGTTGTGGAGTTCTTACCAATACCTAAATATTGTCAAGATGAGCTACCACCCATTCAATCCTAAATGTTGGTATAGTTTAAGAAGAAATATTTTCACGTGTGCCAAGATCTAGAATCATTAAGTTTCACAGCTATTGAGAGGGGGTTACATATAGATCCTTTTAAATTTGAACTTCACAAGGTCAAGATAATATCCTATCATATCTTAATCCTTAGTAGTTTTAAATTTTTACCACGACTAATTAGTGTCATCCATTTAGGGTGTTCAATTTCGTTGCCAAATAAGTAATAATATTTATTATGAGTCGATATCCTAGGAGACCTATCTCCTTTGCAATATGGTATTATGATATTACAATAACTTACAATTATACATTCATTTGTGGGCTCATTAATGCCCAGTGTTGCATAACCTAGGGCTCTAATACCAAAATGTCATGCCCTAAATTTATGAGACAAAACATTAAATTTTTGTTTTTTCAAATTTTATTTATTATATATATATATATATTATAATAATAATAAAAAAAAAAAAATTATTATTCTTTGTTTTTTGCCTTATTTATGATTTTTTATTATTATTCATTTCATAATTAATTTGTTTTATCTTGTCTACAAATTTAACTATTGATTATTACCTTCCTCATACTCTAGAATGATTCTTAGCAATGCTATCATCAAATCTTTAATTTCAATGTATATATGAAAAAGGGCCATTCTAATTATTCGCTAATTTTCCCACCATTTTGTTTATTTATTATTTATTTATTTTGATCTACTTTTAAATAATTATTAGCCTTCTCACTAATTTAATTTCATTAAACTTAACTATAATTTTAACCATTAACCCAAGACATTAATCATAACCCATTGGTAAAAAATCCTACTCACATAATATTAATCAAGCCACTAAATTTAACTAGACTTAATACTCCTAACATTTGAAATCTATTATATTACAATTCTAACAATGATGGATGCACACCATTCCCAAATTCTTATTGCACTATATCAATACCAATCAATTTTCATGCCTATCTACTATCCTTACATATATCTTATGTCTATGTAAATTATTTTCCTTATGACTTCTATATTTTTCTTATAACCCAAATCATTTCATTATCACATAGTTACTTAATAAATTCTCATAATCCAAATTAACATAATACATCTCCCTTAATTCCATGTAAATGACATACCTATGATTGTTAACTTTATTTAGTTTCTAAACATAATTTATATCCTTTAAAACATTACTAACAAATGTTTATATTCTAACTTATACTACAGAATCCCCACTCCATCCTACACAAATGAACCCTCATAAAAATTAAAAATCCTATATAAATATTTAACTTCACTTATTTATTTAAATTAACACCCTAAATTATATCTTATTAACATTACTCCATCTTAAATTATCCCATAAACATAAGAGTTTTATATATCCTACGCATCTCCTAACCCCTTTAATTATATAATTCTAGGTGCCTAGTCTAATCTAAAAATTAAAAAATATTATTTACAAAATCTTTCCCCAGCTCATTTAAAAAGATCCTTGTCCCAAAAAAAACAAATCTGAACATCCCATATTTTAATACATTTTTCAACTCACATGACTCACTTTTCTTTTTGTAAAGTCTAGCTCACGTACCATGGATGTTTTTTTTTCCAAGGCAAGGTGGTCAAATCAGCAAGCAATATCATGTGAAGGAATAAATCCCAAGGAAAAATCAAATTTGCCTCCATCATTAAACTTGGAACACTCTCCAAAGTTTTTCCTTACTCCTCCCTAGGCATTGGTTAGTGGGAGTGGAATTTGACTAAGCTCAAGTTACTTTTTCCAAGTAGCTAATGCATAGAAGAGAGGAGCTGACACATGTTAGAGAGGGGAGGGCCACAATCTTAATTGGTTACTAGGTACTGGCAAAGGCATGAATGCCTAAGATTATGGGTTGGAAATTATTTTTGTTTGAGTTTATTTGTATGATGTTATCCATTTATTTTGCCAAAAAGTGTTCGGTACTTTTATTTTCTTTTTAAATATATTTTTTCTCTTGTCATCCAATCAAGGACATAGGATAGGCTTGTTTTAGCTTAGCTTTATTTACTTTTATTATTATTGAAAATAAATATTATGGTGAGATGAGAAGTCACATGTTTTCATATGAGTCTCATTTTGTAAAATATAGGATAGGTATTTGTTATGATTATGTAAATATATATGTATGTATATGTATCTATGTATATGTCTACACACACACACACACACACACACACACATATATACATACATATACATATACATACATACATACATACATACATACACACACACACACACACACACATACACACATATATATATACTTTTAACATTATTTGGTGTGCTAGATGCTAGAGAATAATCTAAATATTATTTTATAGCTTTGTATTATGGGGAAGTTATAATTTTTCTTCCCCATACATTTTCTAGAGAGAAAAATACCTACAACAAGATTTCTTATAGATTGCCTTATGTTTTTCTTTTCTTCTCAAGAAAACTTCATTTCATTCCATCATAGAATTTTAGTGATTGTGTTAATGGAGTAATGGTGTTATCTATTAGGATTTTTTCTTGATCTTAGAATCCAAGGAAGAGATAATCATGCATTTAAAATGAGCTATCAACATAGCAATTTTCATCCATTTTATTTAGTGTACATAAACTTGCAACCATACAACTATGTTTTAGATTGATCCATTACACCCAAAAGTATTCTTCCACATAACATTTATAAACTACAGCTACCAATCATCTACAAATAAACAAAGGAGAAGGAAACTCTTACAATTTTATTTTCATAACACATCAAATTTCACCAACAAGATTTCCTTACAAGTAGAGTGTATGTATACATCTTCCTCCACAATTTTAGATGATAGACAAAGATACCAATCTATTTTACAACTTATACTAATCCTTTCATAGCTCATAAAACTTCAAATGATCATTTCCTTACAAGTAAACATATATATACAACTTCTTAAATTCTCTCTTCTACAATTTCAAATGATAACAATGATACAGTCTCCTTACATCACAAATGAAACAACAATAGAGACTTTCAAAGTCACACCCACTGAAGAAAACATGAATACTAAATTTTTTTTACACACTTGCATTTTTTTCCACTTTAACAAGGGTGAAACCCTAATACTTTATTGTATGCATCTTTACAAACCTAGACACAACACACAAAATAGGAACCATGGAGGTTCACCTCCCATCCAAGGCTTTCATGAAGCCACACACATGGTAGGGGAAACAAGACCCAAATAGGATACACTCATAAAACATATGATTATGCATGAGAATACTTACAAGATAACACATAATACTCCCTTCCAAGGTTTACACTATGATTTTCCATTGGAACCATTGAACATAGGGTGAAGGTGTGCTTTCAAGAAGGAGACTTGTCATATCATCACATATCTGCAATAAATGATTTTCATGCCCTTTCGATGTTTTCATAGCTCAACAATTTCATGCCCTTTCAGGGCTTTCACAAAAATCCTATGCATACTACCATAGCATCCTTGAAATCCCATACTCCATAATCTTCCATTCTACACCATTACTTTCCTTATCACCCCAAAAGGAAGATATGAATGAATATGGAATACAATGGAGCCCATACTCCAAGGTTCTCAACTGTATTTCAAGCCCAACTAAGCCCTTCACCCTAGACTTCTCTTCCCTTCCCAAAGGGTGAGTGAAGCCCTCACACCCATATTAATACATGACATTCAATTCAAACAACAAGATCAAGAAAGAAATTCAAGAAAACCACATGAACACAATAATCATTCACAAAATAGCACAACACAATGGCCTATTCCACAATACAATATTCAAAAACATCAAAACACAATGTCCAAATCCACAATGCAAGATTAAAAATTTGCCACTTCACAGTGCCCAAATCCACAATACAATATTTACAATACATTGCATGAACCCATAACATATTTCTCCATACTTGTACATTCATTATGCAACACAAAAGAAGGAAATGGTCATTTTTTTGAAAACACTAACCTTGTTCCAAGCTAAGGCAAAGAAAGTTGTTGTAGAGCCCCCTTGATCTCACTCCAAAACCTAACTGTCTCTCAACATAGAGAGTGGGTGAGCACCCACTAATTTGACCAATGCTCTCTAATAAGGACTTCCTAGTAACTATTTTTGGCAAGGACATCAAGCCACTCTCTCTTACAAACTTGTCTCCCTCTATGTTTTCTATATTTTGCTTAGTGGAAACATGGGAGAAACACATGTGATAACTCAAATTTCAAATTGGTGGAGAGTGCATGGGTAAAGGGACTCCCTAGACTATCTAAGTACTTAAATGGTCAAAATTAGGTCTCTAACATGATGTACTATCATATGGGTATCTTATTTTCACATAAAAGACACTTTGGGACCACCTAATGACCCCTCAAAACCTTAGCCAAGCCCAATTTCGAATTTCCTTTGATTGAGACCCATCCTACCCCTAGTCAAGTGGGTTTACTCACTCATTAACAAGGTAATCAGTTTTAGGATAAATTGCCACCATAACCAAAAGCCCTAATTTTCATGATATTACACACAAAATCCACAAGTGTCAGGTGACACATGAAAACACATTGCATATCATCATGACATGTCCCTAATGGATAACCATTTCCACATAAAAGGAAACATACATTTACAAAATAAAATACATCACAACGAGTCTTTCAAATCTTCCAAGATTTGCCTTGGTTAAACTGTATTCACATATGTTTGGATTTTGTTTCCCCCAATAATTTCCATGGTTCCACTTCTGACACATTAAACTCGAGCATCAATAGTCCAAGGAGGTTATATAAATAACTATCATAAATGCATATAATTTCAAATGTTTCATAATCTTATTAACATAATTCAAATAAATTTCCTTTCCTAATCATTCAAACTGTTAAAATATCAGGGTTTTCATATCACAAACCATCAAATCAACATTTGTCTATGTATCACATTAGATCATAAATCATCATAATCAAATTAACATTTATCTTTCTTGTCATAATGAAATTACCATTGTAAATACTATCACCATACTTATAATCGTGAAACATTGAAGTCATATCTACTAAACCATTAAAACTTTAAAAATGGATGTTAGCATATATGTCCTAAGTCAAAATCATTAATATGCAGAATTGTTAACTAGTATCCTTTCAATCAATTTAAACATAGTGACATTCCTAGCAATATCCCTTTATCACATTACAAGGGGTTCGTTTGTGAGTTTCTAGGGTTAATTCCTCAGATTGTTAGAATGTTTCCATAATTATGTCATCATAATTTAAAATCTAATTTCTAAATGTAACATTATGTCTCGTTGTCATTATAACCTACAGTCATTGTTGTTCTCTTTAGACTGAATGTTAATTTATCTTTCCTAATTACATTGTAGATCATTCCTTGAATCTCGTGACCATGTTCCTAGCTTGAACATATTGAGTCTCATTTTCAAGTGGTCTTGTCTTATCAACCTAATGTTATTGGATGGGGTGTCAACCTTATAATAATCAAAATCTACATCAGTCTCTAATAGGATCTCATAAACCATTGTTAATAACAAAAATGTCAATCATGACCTAATTAAATTCTAATCATATTCATTCCTTACGATTAATAATAGGGTATGAGTGTGGGCCTTACAAAAGTTAAAGATGTATACATGATATTCTAGAGATGATGTAGCTAAGCTCGCTTGTCATAATGTTACACATATGGAAATTTATTCAAGTTACAAGGTGAAAGATTACTAATATCACTAAGTGTAATGTGTTCTTAATGAGGTCCTATAATAATTAATTAAGAAGGTGTAATAGCAAACTAAGGGAATTATTTTATGGATTCATTATAAAGGTAGGAAATTTTCCTTTACTATGTATGGAATGCATGAATGATTGCAAGAAACACGAGAAGTAGAATGCAAAGATAATCAGAGAAGAGAAAAGGTGAAGAAAAATTAATTGTTGAGGTTTTATTTTGAGATCAAAAGTTTGATACTTGGATTCAAGATTCATGACATAGACTACAAGGTCTAATAGCAATTGGTCTTATTGAAAGGATAGAGGAAAGAAGTTAAGTATAATATAGAAAATTATTCTGCAAGGAATAGTTGAAAGATCAATTGGACAATGAGTTCAGTAGTCTTGCCCCATAAGATATTTGGATAGTGTGTCCTTCTGCCTTCTACAACTCCAAACATGGTTGGCACAACTCCTAATAGGGTTGAAATCTCCTAACAGGGATTCAAAGTCTTCTAACAGGGACTCATATGTACTAAATGTTGTAATAGACTCCTACCAGGGTCCATCTTCTAACAAGGAATATTTATATTAGTACATCATCTTGTCAGCATCAATCCCACTAGGGTTTTCCCTGTCATTATGGGTTTCCCTAGTTAACAAATTTGGTGTGATTGTGTATGTACATTTTAGTATGTATTTTTTTTACTTTAATTGAATGGTTAATATTATTTAAGGTTGATAATTATTAGATAACTGATTCGCCCCCCTCTCAGTTATCTTAGTGGACTATTGTTTCTACCAATTTGTATCAGAGAAATAGGTCGTTGAAGATATAGTTTAACAACTTAGGGAGATCTATAGAAAACATATTCATAAAAGATAGTTTGAAGTTTGATAAAAAAAATTATGACAACTAGAACGAAAAGAGGAAGAGAAATTCATTATGTATGAATCCAGGACAATGAATCTTGACAAAATAAAAAAAGACAAGTATTTCTAAAAGGGATTTGGAAACTTGTACTGAGGAAGAAAGGGAAATTTTTATGTGTGACATGAGATCTGGAGGAGCATTATTATCTACACTTCCTAAAAATAAGTTCAAGCAGGTAAAATCACTTAATACTTCTCATGAGATTTGGAAAGCTTTGTAAAATATTTTTGAAGGTGATGAACATTCTAAGAAATTGAGGCTACAAAGAAGGATTCATGCATTTAAAGATGCTAAAATGATGGAAGATGAATCTATAAGAAAATATGTAGGTAGGATATCAAAAATTACTGTAGGTATTAGATCTCAAGGAGGAACCAGGCAAGATGATGAGGTAATCTAGAAGATATTGAAGAGCTTAATGCCACCATTTAAGCAAGTAGTTTAAATGATACATTTGTTGATCTCTTGTACCAAAGATTTCACAAAGAAAATATTACTTGGGATACTTGAACCAGTTGAGAATGAGATTAGATAGTCTGGAGAATTGACCAAAATAGAAACATCTTTGAAAGCCCTAAATATTTGACCTAACTTATCAAGGAGTACAAGTGCTAGAGGAGACTTTGCTATTGGTAGTAGATTTGATGAGGATAGAAAGATAGAAGAATGGGTAGCCCTTTTGGTAAGAAGAGAAAAGGATGACAAGAATGTTTTCTAATGTTGGACTTGCAATGAGTTTGGTTATTATGCTTCTAAGTTTCCTAAAAGGGAGAAAAATTATAAAGGAAAGTTCAAAACTAGAAGAGATAGAGAGTGTTTGTATGCAAATAAAGAATATAATTTTGATGAATAAGAAGTAAGTGCTAGTGATGATGAAATAGGATTTGTAGTTATTAAAGAAGAAAGTATAGAGAAAATGGCTTTGGTATCACAGGTTGACAATAAATCTGATTGGATAATTGATAGTGGCTGTTCACCTCATATGACTAGTGATATGAACAAGTTTGTTGACTTCAAAATTCATGATAGAGGCATTGTTAGAGTTGGAAACAATGCAACATGCCATGTTAAAGGTATTAGATCTATAAATCTTGATGGTATGACTAACACTAAGGATTTTTATTTTGTTGATGGTTCAAAACATAATCTTTTGAGTATTGGACAACTAGTGGATAGAGGTTATCAATTACAGTTCATATAGAAGACATCCATGATCAAAGACAAAGAAGGAAAGGTAATTGGAATAGGAACCAGATCTAGAGGTAATGTATTTCAGATGAATCCAATTAAAATTACATGTTTGGTTGATAAGCTAGATGATAGTTGGTTATGGCATAAGAGATTTTATCATATAAACTTTGACAGCATTTTGAAAACTAGTAGTATCATTGCAGTTAGAGATTTACCTAAGATTGTTGAGCCTACTAACACAATTTGCAAGGAGTGTGTATTGGAAAAACATACCAAAATTTCTTTTCCCAGTAAGAAGTTTCATGCTACAACAAAGTTGGACATTGTACATATAGATCTTAGTGGTCCTATTAAGACTAAAGGATTCAATGATGAAAATTATTTCATGATTTTAGTTGATGAATTTTCTAGAATGATGTGGGTTGAATTTCTTAAAGAAAAATTTGAGGCATTTGATAAGTTCAAGATATTCAAGAATAGAGTTGAGAAAGAATTAGGTATGAAGATAAACTATTTAAGATCAGATAGAGGATGAGAGTTTACTTCAAATGAGTTTAACATCTTTTATGAAGCTAATGGAATCAAAGGATAGTTATCAACTATGAGAATTCCTAAACAAAATGATATTGTATAGAAGAAACACATCAGTCAAAAAAGTAGCAAGAGCTACATTAGCTGAGATTGATGTATCCACTATGTTTTGGAGAGAACATGTGAATACAATAGTTTACACTATGAATAGAGTACAAGTTAAGAAAGACACAAACAAGACCCCTTATGATCTATGGTTTGGTCACTCACCTATAGTTATGTATTTTAGAATTTTTGGTAGCAAATGTTACATCAAAAGATATGATGATATTGGCAAGTTTGATGCTAGAAGTGATGAAGGTATGTTTCTTCATTATTCATTGAAAGGAAGAGCCTATAGATGTTATAATCTAAGAACTAAGACTATTTTGGAAAGTACAAATGTAAGATATTATGAGAAATTTAAGATACAAGAAAGAGTAGTTGATTACAATTCTAATGATGATAATGTTGTTACTAAACCAAGGAATTATGAAGTATTCTTTGAGACTAACAATGGTTTGCAAAATGAAGGAGAGAAAAGGCATCAACAAAGCTTAGAACCTTCAATAGAGCTAAGAGTTGAGATAACAACTCCTACTTCCAATAAGAATATGAAAAAGAATCATCTACTAGAGAAGATCATCAAAAGCAAAGATAAAGGTGTGATGAAGAGAAGAAAAATCAATGAAGAACTATGTCTGATATCTGAAGTTGAACCAAAGAATGCAGATGAAGCATGTAAAGATGACTGTTGGAAAAAAGCTATGAAATAGGAATTGGATAAGATAGTGAAGAATGAGAGATGGTAATTGGTCCTTACATTAGCAAACAAGAATGTAATTGGAAAAAAATGGGTATTCAAGAACAAGATGAATGAACAAGGTGAAATTGTAAGGAATAAAGCAAGATTTCAAGCTGATCCCATAGAAGCACATTATGCAACAGTCAAAATAATATTTAGATACCTTAAAGGAACACTAGAGTTTGAATTATGGTGTGAAAGATCTAATGATTTCACTTTATATGCTTATACTGACACTGATTAGGTAGGTAGTATGGATGACAAAAAGAGCACCAATGGTGGAGCCTTCTTTCTTGGAGAAATATTGGTTTCTTGGTTAAGAAAGGAGAAAAACTATACCTTATAAAGTACAACAGAAGTAAAATATGTTGTAGTAGCAAAAAATTGTTATCAAGTTGTTTAGATGAAGCAGATACTGAAGGATATAAGGATAGAATTCAATGAACTTGTTGTCATACATTGTGATAACACAAGCATAGTGAATATGTCTAAGAATCCAATATTGCATTCTAAGGCTAAGCACATTTTTATCAAGTATCACATGTTGAGAGAGAAAGTTGCAGAAAAGGAAATTCGACTAGAGTATGTAAGCACCAAAGAGAAGAATGCAAATATTTTCACCAAGCCATTTCCCAAAGAGACTTTTGAGTATTTGTGAGGTATGATAGTGGTTATGCCCCTTCCTACATCAAAGTAGATGATGTAAGAGTGCATCAATATAGTGTAACAAAGCACTAATTTTTTTCCAAATTGAATGCCGATGCTTCCTACATGGGGGATTATCTCTAATGGATAGAGTCATCTAGGACTCTTTTTGGATGTTATTTTGAATAGTTTCTTTGGACACTTGAGCAAGTTAGAGACAATTGTTGTAGAGATTGATGGTTGTTGAAACCTTTGACATTGATATCAATAGGGGAGAAATTACAACATGAAAAATAGTTTGATATAGAGTACATTGAATGGAGAGACTAAAATTGATATAGAGCACATTGAGGTATGTCAATGGGTGAGAATGATTGATGAAGAGGATTTGAAAAGAAAGGTTAACAATCTTTTACTATTGATATTTTTCAAACAAGATGTTTTTCATCTATGTTGCAATCAATACCAAAGTAGGAGATTGTTGGAAGCATGAATGATGATGATACTTATATGGGGGAGTATTCTAGAAACATGATTAGATCATTATCATAATGATATGTTACTTTCATGATTGTGTTTTTCATTCATGTTTATATATAATTTTTCAGTGATATCTGATAGAAGAAGAACGGTGAAGATCAAGTTGGTATAGACAAATAGTTGAGCATTTTCAAGAAGTGAGGTTAAAGGGAGATAATACTAAGTGTCTAGTATATGCAACTAACCTTGGAAGCATGTTCTAGTAAACAGGGTTGTATTAAAGGGAGATAATACTAAGTGTCTAGTATATACTACAACCCTGTTTCTTCACTACAAACAGGGTTGGAAACTACAAACAGGGTTGGAATCTACTAACATGGATTGAAAGTTTCCTAACAAGGACTCATATGTACCAAATTTTGTAATAGACTTCTAACAAGGTCCATCCTCTAACAAAAAATATTTATATTAGTACATCATCTTGTGGGCATCATTCCCACTAGGGTTTTCCCCCTGATCAAGGGTTTCCCTAGTTCACAAATCTGGTGTAATTGTGTATGTGTATTTTAGTATGGTTGTTGTTTACTTTTATTGAATGGTTAAGATTATTTAAGGTTGATAATTATTGGATAACTAATCCCCCCCCCCCCCCTGGACTATTGTTTCTAACAATCCCCACCCTAGTTTTATTTTTTATTTGGGAGGTTTCTAGGTCACCATATCTTGTGTCAAATTGTTATGAATGTTTTACTACTTTCATTCTCTCATGCATGAAATTAGATCAAATTATTATATGAAGGATTAATTGGTGAATTAAGTTAAAGTTTTACTGGTTCCTGATTCACCCCTCCCCTTTTAGTAACCTTGCCTATCTAATATTTCCAATAGATTTAATGTGGAATCTCAATTTGGGAAAAACCACCTTGCAACTAGTCACAATATTTTTCACTCTTATTAAGTAATCTCTATTAGGATCCAACCTTGCTAAAGGTTACAAAACATAAGATTAAGTATGACCTTGTTAGAGGTCTTCAAAAACTTCAATCTTGAAATGTCACCTTGCGAGAGGATTTACAATATGATTGTTAAGTCAACTCGGTTAAGAGATTTCTTTACTGCTACAATGGTTAGAACGTAATAAAAATTTGACCTAATTTATGAACCAACTTCCTTTGTAGATGCAAATCTATTTTTTGGCTTGATTTCTGGATACTTTATGAACAGATGTTCTTTGCAACTTATCTTTCCCACTTTCATGCTTTGCCTTCCCTTACATATCCATCTTTTATTTCCTATTCCACTTCTAAATTTTATAGTGACAACTTGACCTTTCTTATATGTCATTATCTAAGACATGTCATCTTGAATACCCTTCCAAATAATCAATAAATATTCAAATAGTCAGCCTCAAACAATTAATATTAGACAATTACATTTTGTTGTCACTCGGTTAATAGTAGGATTGAACACTTGGTTAATATTGTAAGAAGGATACACTTCATTAATTGGCTACTTTTTTTTTATTGAACTCTCTTCTTTACCTGATTTCTCTATCAATACTAAGATATACATGGTTAATACTACAAACTCTACATTGCTTCTTTAATATAGGCATTTGTGTAACATCAATGGCAACATATAATTGAAGAATTGTTTCCAAAAAACTCATTATTTGGCATTGATGACAACACAACATGTCAACATAGACTGATAAAAGTATGAGCAATTAAATAATATACTTAGTTTCATTTATATTGTCATCCATACTAACTCCCTTTAGGATTTTTCTTAGATTTTTCTCTATTGTTTCCTTGTCAAAACTCTGCTATGAAGTTCTATCATTTTATCCCTCATTTTTGTGCATTCCATCACTTAAGTATATTCTTCTTGAGATACAAAACTCGCCCTCTTTCATTTTGTCATTGACTTCTCTTTTACTCTTCCTTTTAGTTCTCCTTTTTTGACATTACTAAACTTTCCCTCTTTGATATCAAATGCCAAAGAATACAAAATTTTGAAGTTACTATGTACCTCTTGTATTGATTCATATGCAATATGCTTTTCATTTCACACCTAAATTATGACAACTTGCATGAAATAGATAGATCTTAAATGAAACTTAGTTGATACCTCACTATCTTTTTCTTTAGTGAGCACCAGATAGGAGAATAACCCCTATTTTACCTCTTAGATATATAAATGCATCCTTAGGTAAAGCTAGTAAATATGTCTACTATCTGCTCCTTAGTTTTGACATATTCCAATCACACCTCTTTGTCTTGAACTAATTCCTTAGGAAATTATAGTTGATTGCAATTTGTTTTGTCTTTGTGTGCATCATAGGATTTTTCTAGATATTGATTGTGCTAGTGTTATCATAATAGATAACCATTGGTTCCTTGATTTCCTCCTTCATTGCTAACATTAATTGCTTGATCTATATAATGTTAGAACAATTGAATACTACAAAAACATACTCTACCTCTATTGTGGATTAAGAAATAAAATTATTCTTGTTGCATGTCCAAGATACTAGTCTCTTTCTAGGAAAGAATGCTCCTTGACTAGTACTTTTTCTATCACCAAAGTTTCTTGCCCAATCTACATCAGTAAAATCTCTTAACTCAAGATTTATTTCTTTCTTATAACATAGAACATATTCTTTGGTCCCTTTTAGGTAACTCAAAATTCTTTTAACTACCATTATGTGATTTTCTTTAGGATTAGCAAAAAATCTTGCAACTATGTCGATTGCCAATGCAATATCAAGTCTAGTGTGTACTGCATACTAAAGTTTTCCAATCATTGATCTATAAGTAGTCTAGTTTACCTCCTTTGAATCATCATTCTATGATAGTTTATGTATAGTAGACATAGGTGTTCCAAATAGTTTGGAATTTTCCATTCCAAATAATTTCAATATTTTATTGATGTATTTTGACCGAGTATGAATATGTCATTTTCATCTTATGAACATGTATACTAACAAAGAATTTAGTATCTCCAAATATCTAGATATTTCAAATTCGTTCCTCGTTTCTTCAAAAAATGACTTGCATAGAATATGATGGCCTCCAAATATGATATCATCTACAAAACATTTTGCAAGCAATATCTTATCCTTTGGTCCTTCCTTAATATACCAATTGCTATTATTATTTGTCTTTTCAAAAACAATTCTTACCAAATATCCATGTAGTCTTTCATACCATTCTCTGGGAGCTTCTTTCAATCCATATAAAGATTTATGAAGTTTACATACCATATTTCTTTTGCTTGGATCAATGAAACCTTTAGGTTGCTCAATATAGACTTCTTCTTCCAAAACTCCATTCAAGAAAATTGATTTAACATCTATCTGATATACTTTAAAATCCCTTTTGTGTTGCATATTCTATAATTATTCTAAATACTTGAAGTCTTACAACATTGGAAAATGTTTCCCCATAGTCAATACCATCTTGTTGAGCATAACCTTTACATACTAGCCTTGCCTTGTTCCTTATTACTTCTCCTTTTTCATTCAACTTATTTTCAAATATCCATTTTGTACCAATCACATTATTATCCTTAGGTTTGGGTACAAGAGACCATGTTTCATTACTTTCAATTTTCTCATTTTCCTCATTCATGGCCTCTATCCAAATTTCATTTTTTAAAGCATCTTTTATACAGGTTCAATCCACTAAGAAACCACGTATTTTGGAATTTTTCCTTGTTAGTATGCCTTTTAGGTCTCATCCAAATATTTTTTTAGGTGCATGATGTCTTCAAACAAACTTTGGAAATATTAGATCTTTATTTCTTAATTATGGACTTGGTTCACTTCATTCTTCAAGATCTCCATCCTTTTTCTTGGGCTCTTTGGGATGATAGGGCAATAACTCATGTTATAGTGTATGTTTCTCGAGTTTCTCTACCTGTGATTATAAATCAAGTTGAACCATTTGTGACTCAGGTTGTACTATCAATGAATTTCTATGTACACTAAGTTGTCGATTAGCTTCAACCTTTTGAGGTGAAGTCTTAGGTTGGACTCCTTATATTAACCAAACTTTAAGTAGTCTTGAGGTTACTTGTTTATCTCTTCTTCACTTATTTCTACAAACTCATCAATTTCTACTGTGCACTTTCAATGACTTTGTGAGTAGTAAGATTCAAAAAATTGTATACCTTGCTTTTGATGGAGTGCCCTAGGAATATACCTTCATCACTTTTTGCATTCAGATTTCCTTCCCTTGCATCTTTTAAAATATAAATTTTCTTCTAAATACTCTGAGGTAATAGAGATTAGGGGTAAAAGCATAGACCTGTGTCACCCTTTTGTAAAGGAAAAGGCGCTAACAAAAGTATAATTGTTCACCTTTAATGACATAAAACTAGTATTATTATTTAGAATTTGAAAATGAAGTAAACTAATGAAATGTGTATAAATGGTTGAAGTTTAGGATTATAACTTTTAATAATTATTTTAAATAAGAAATGATATATTTTCCTAGTTTTTATAAATAATTTTTCACTTACTGAAAAATAATAAAAATTAGGTATTTAGTTCCCACCACAAAACTATTTGCAAAATAAGGTTATTTCTATTTGAACTCAGACTAAGTTATAGATAAAACATATAGCTAGAACAATAAAAAATAAAAATTGACTTTAGACCTATATTTTCTCTTTTATAGTGATTCAAATTTCAACTCACTTGAAATCGATAGTTCTCATCTCTCACCACATTTTTCAAAACAAATCTGTTATAACCAAAAGCAAAATTATACACTCTGAAAGAGGACTCTCTCCTCTAGATCATCATATAATTTTTAAATTTTTTTAATATGATTTAACTTTTCTCCTTTCTCAAAATCAACATATTTTTGAGTGTTAAAATATGTGCTTGTAGAATTTTTTAATTACAATATACTATATCTAATTAAAACAACTTCTATATGAGAATATTCTTGACTTTAAGCTCTATAAAATGGTGTTTTCATTTTACTAAAAAAAAATCATAAAAAATAGTAAGAGTTATTGAAACATCAATTTTCTAAAATAAAAATAATAATTAGTAATTGGATATAATCTAGTATAAAACATGCATTTCGTAGACATTTCCAATTGGAAAAATGTGAGACCATATATGACTTAGCTAGAATGAATTTATCTAGATCATATGTTTGAGAAAAAATGATTTTTGGATAGAAATACTCAAATTTAGTTGTTTTGATAAGTTTTCCTGAAAGGTGACACAAATGTTTACTTTTACCCTTAGGCTTAGATTCATTCCACAATTCATAAAGTGTTTTATTTGTACCCTTCTTTAGTTGAACTCGATTTAGTGTATGAACTACTATGCTCATTGCTTCTCTCTAGTATTTTGGTGGAATATTCTTCTCAATCATTAGTGTTCTTGAAAATTCCATGATGGATCCATTTCTTCTTTATGTTATCTTATTTTTCTATAGAGTTATAGGTACTAATACTTGTCTTTTGATCCCTCTTTTATTGCAAAACTCATTGAATTCATTTGAGATAAATTCTCCTCCTCTATTGGATCTCAGGCATTTTAGATTCTACCCTATTTCTTTCTCAACTCTATCAAAATACCATTTGAACTTTTGAAAAGCATCAAAATTATCTTTTAAAAACATTATAGTCATCATCCTAGAATAATCATCAACAAATAGAATAAAATATATGTCTCTACAGTAGCTTTCCACACCTATTATTCCACAAACAATTGTATGATCTAATTCAAAAACTTCTTCTATACTGTAGGAATTACTTCTTAAACTTCTTTTACCCATCTTCCCAATTTGACATTGTTTACACATGCCCATCTCAGATTTCTTCAAATAAGGAATTCCTCTTACTCTTTTTTTCTTTCTTATGGTAATTGGGTTATCAATGTTAACACGACACATCCTTTTATGTCATAACCAACTTTCTTCTATTTGAGCTAGAAAACATGTACTTTCATTGAGATCAAGGTAAAAAAAGTTACGTATTGTCTGATTGCCAGTCCCAACTAGGCTTCCTTTTCTAGCCAGTAATTTATCTTTTCCATTGATGAATTCTACTTTGTATCCTATATTGTTTAGTTGTACTATGTACTAAGAAGATTATATCTTAAACCTTTAACCTAGTAGGCATTTTCACATTTTGTTCCTTTAGTTAATGATATGATTCCTTTTTCTTTTACATAACATGGTTCATTATTTCCAAATCTAACACTTCCAATGTCATAGTGTTCTAAATGCTCAAACTTAGTTTTGTCACCAGTCATGTGACGAAAATAACCACTATCTATGATCCATGTATCATTTCTTCTAACATGAGAGATAAGTGCATTATTTTCATTTCCCTCATTATTAGATTCAACCTTAACAAAAATATAGACTACTTCTTCTTCTTCATCATTACTATCATAATCTTTATCAATGCAAAGAGATTTCTTACCTTTGTCTTTTTAGTCTTTGTAGCTCTTGAATTATTTCTTCTATATCTATATCTTCTTTGTATGTCTCATCTATATCTTCTTTGTCTGTAGATCTTGGAGCAATATGACCATCCTCTTCACATGAAAAATAAATTAATAGAATCTTAAGGGTATGTGCAAGATCATGGTGTACCAAACTATGGCCTTAAGTGGCAGTGAAAAATTAGCAAATCAGGTTTATGTCAACTTGACACATAATTTTGAAGTGGTTATGTACTTTATATCAAAAAGTTGTAATAAAATAATTTTTAGAAAATTGAATTTAATTTCTAAACTACTAGGCCTTATTAAGAGAAAAAAATAATTGATTGGTCAAAAGTTTGAATTTTAATGCAGTACTAAGAAAATTTCAGGGCGAAAATAAAAAGTAGGTGTATGTCTGACCACCTTAATCAAAATCAAATCATAATATTTTTTTAATATAATTATAGATATGAAAACTAGACTCATGCCCGGATGTGACGCATATTTTTTGATATTTTTATTCCAAATAAATAATTAAATATGAATTTTCTACGAAAAATTTTTTGGATTAAAAAAAGTCCCGTGTCTGACCACCCTAACTAATAGAAAATTTAATCAAATTTTTCTTTTTTTGTTTTTTTCTTATACTAGGTGAAGTATAGAATGTGACGCAACTTTTAGATTTAAAAAATGTTATACCGTTTCAAAGTTATAGCTATTTTTCATTCAGTATGTCAATCAACACTTTACAATAATCTTCATTGATAATTAACTAATAAATACTTATCGAACTCAGAATTTGACAAAAATTATATTGATGAAATCTAGAGAGCAATATTAAAAAACTCATTTCATTTCATTCAATTTCGATCAAAATAACATTGTAAGACGGCTACCCAAAGTCTGAGTATCACTAAAACTCTCTATAAACACGTCTTTGGGGTTGACCGGGTAGGCTTGGTAAATACCAAGCCTGATCGGATATCCGATATGGCTCGGTAGTCAAATTCCAAAAATCTTCAAATTTTGGAGAGAAATTCAATTTAAACGTTCTAATATTTTATTTTAAAATTATTTCACTTATATTAATATGTAAAGGCATATTTTAATATATATTATATATATAATAACATAATGTAAACATACAAGATATAATCTAGTAATATATAATAATATCTTATGTTAATCTTATTACAATCTATAAATATAATATATATTATTATTATTTTTACTAAATATAATAACGTAATTTATATATATATATATAAAATACGTATTATATATTATTATATTAATATGTATGTTATTAATATATACAATAACGTAATATTTTCATTAAATGTAATATGTATTATATATTATTATATTAATATGTATAATAATATAATAATATAATATTTATATAACAACGTAATATTTTTATTAAATATAATATATATTATAAATATTATTATATTAATATGTATGTTATTAATATATTTATATAATAACGTAATATTTTCATTAAATATAATAATGTAATATATATATGTATATATATATATATATATATATATATATATATATATATATATATATATATATATATATATATATATAATTATATTGATATGTATATTATTAATATATATGTATATTATTAATATGTATATTATTAATATATAAGAGTCAAAGGGGGTCATAGGGTGACCTATAACCCTCTTTGACCCATTAAACGACGATATATGTCTCTAGGGGTCCAAGGACCACTAGGGACATATGTCATCCTTTAATGGGTCAAAGGGGGTCCCTTTGACCCATTAAATGATGACATATGTCCCTAGGACCCCCAGAGACATAGCCGAATCATTCATATCGGTCAAAGGGGGTCATAGGGTGACCTATGACCCCCTTTGACCCATTAAACGACGACATATGTTTCTAGGGGTCCTAGGACCCCTAGGGACATATTCGAATGGGTATTATGGGTCAAAGGGGGTCATAGGTCACCCTATGACCCTCTTTGACCCATTAAACGATGACATATGTCCCTAGGGGTCCTAAGACCCCTAGGGACATAGTCGAATCGTTCATATGGGTCAAAGGGGGTCATAGGTCACCCTTTGACCCATTAAATGATGACATATGTCCCTAGGGGTCCTAGGACCCCCAGGGACATAGTCGAATTATTCATATGGGTCAAAGGGGGTCATAGGGTGACTTGTGACCTATGACCCCCTTTGACCCATTAAACGACGACATATGTCCCTAGGGGTCCTAGGACCTCTAGGGACATATTTGAATGGGTAATATGGGTCAAAGGGGGTCATAGGATGACCTATGACCCTCTTTGACCTATTAAACGACGACATATGTCCCTAGGGGTCATAGGACCCCTAGAGACATATTCCAATCGTTCATATGGATCAAAGGGGGTCATAGGGTGACCTATGACCCTCTTTGACCCATTAAAGGACGATATATGTCTCTAGGGGTCTTAGGACCCCTAAGGACATATTCGAATGGGTAATATGGGTCAAAGGGGGTCATAGGGTGACCTATGACCCTCTCTGACTCATTAAACAACAACATACTTCTCTAGGGGTCCTTGGACCCCTAGGGACATATTCGAATTGTTCATATGGGTCAAAGGGGCTCATAGGGTGACCTATGACCCCCTTTGACCCATTAAACGACGACATATGTCCCTAGGGGTCCTAGGACCCCTAGGGACATATTCGAATGGGTAATATGGGTCAAATGGGGTCATAGGGTAACCTATGACCCTCTTTGACCCATTAAATGATGGCATATGTCTCTAGAGGTCCTAGGACCCCTAGGGACATATTCGAATCGTTCATATGGGTCAAAGGAGGTCATAGGGTGACCTATGACCCTCTTGACCCATTAAACGACGATATATGTCTCTAGGGGTCGTAGGACCCCTAGGGACATATTCGAATGGGTAATATGGGTCAAAGGGGGTGATAGGGTGACCTATGACCCTCTTTGTCCCATTAAACGATGACATATGTCCCTAGGGGTCCTCGGACCCCAAGGGACATATTCGAATGGGTAATATGGGTCAAAGGGAGTCATAGGGTGACCTATGACCCTCTTTGACCCATTAAACGACGACATATGTCTTTAGGGGTCCTAGGACCCTAGGGACATATTCAAATCGTTCATATGGGTCAAAGGGGGTCATAGGTCACCCTATGACCTCCTTTGACTCATTAAACGATGACATATGTCCCTGGGGGTCCTAGGACCCCTGGGACATATTTGAATTGTTCATATGGGTCAAAGGGGGTCGTAGGGTGACCTATGACCTCTTTTGACCCATTAAACGATGACATATGTCCCTAGGGGTCCTAGGACCCCTAGGGACATTCGAATGGGTAATATGGGTCAAATTGGGTCAGAGGGTAAACTATGACCCTCTTTGACCCATTAAATGACGACATATGTCTCTAGGGGTCCTAACACCCCCAGGGACATATTCGAATCGTTAATATGGGTCAAAGGGGGTCATAGGGTGACCTATGACCCTCTTGACCCATTAAACGACGATATATGTCTCTAGGGGTCATAGGACCCCTAAGGACATATTCAAATGGGTAATATGAGTCAAAGGGCCCTATGAGCCTCTTTGACCCATTAAACGATGACATATGTCCCTAGGGGTCCCAGGACCCCTAGGGACATATTCAAATGGGTAATATGGGTAAAAGGGGGTCATAGGGTGACCTATGACCCTCTTTGACCCATTAACCAAAGACATATGTCCCTAGGGGTCCTAGGACCCTAGGGACATATTCGAATGGTTCACATGGGTCAAAGAGGGTCATAGGGTGACCTATGACCCCCTTTGACCCATTAAACGATGACATATGTCCCTAGGGGTCCTAGGACCCCTAGGGACATATTTGAATCATTCATATGAGTCACCTTATGACTCCCTTTGACCCATTAAACGATGACATATGTCCCTAGGGTCCTATGTCCCTAGGGGTCCTAGGACCCTAAGGACATATTCGAATGGTTCATATGGGTCAAAGGGGGTCATAGGGTGACCTATGACCCCCTTTGACCCATTAATCAACGACATATGTCCCTAGGGGTCCTAGGACTCCTAGGGACATGTTTGAATCGTTCATATGAGTCAAAGGGGGTCATAGGGTGACCTATGACCCCCTTTGACGCATTAAACGATGACCTATGCCCCTAGGGACATATTCGAATGGGTAATATGGGTCAAATGGGTTCATAGGGTAACCTATGACCCTGTTTGACCCATTAAACGACGACATATGTCCCTAGGGGTCCTCAGACCCCTAGGGACATATTCGAATCGTTCATATGGGTCAAAGAGGGTCATAGGGTGACCTATGACCCTATTTGACCCATTAAACGATGACATATGTCCCTAGGGGTCCTTGGACCCCTAGGGACATATTCGAATTGTTCATATGGGTCAAAGGGGATCATAGGGTGACCTATGACCCTGACCTATGACCCTCTTTGACCCATTAAATGATGACATATGTCCCTAGGGGTCCTAGGACCCCTAGGGACATATTCAAATCGTACATATGGGTCAAAGGGGGTCATAGGGTGACCTATGATGCCCTTTGACCCATTAAACGATGACATATGTCTATAGGGGTCCTAGGACCCCTAGGGACATATTCGAATGGGTATTATGGGTCAAAGGGGGTCATAGGGTGACCTATGACCCTCTTTGACCTATTAAACGATGACATATGTCCCTAGGGGTCCTTGGACCCCAAGAGACATAGTCGAATGGGTATTATGGGTCAAAGGGGGTCATAGGGTGACCTATGACCCTCTTTGACCCATTAAATGATGACATGTGTCCCTAGGGGTCCGAAGACCCTAGGGACATATTCGAATTGTTCATATGGGTCAGAGGGGGTCATAGGTTGACCTATGACCCCATTTGACCCATATTACCCATTCGAATATGTCCCTAGGGACATATGTCGTCGTTTAATGGGTCAAATGGGGTCATAGGTCAACCTATGACCCTCTTTGACCCATTAAACGATGACATATGTCTTTAAAGGTCCTAGGACCCCTATGGACATATTCGAATCGTTCATATGGGTCAAAGGGGGTCATAGGGTGACCTATGACCCTCTTGACCCATTAAACGACGATATATGTCTCTAGGGGTCCTAGGACCCCTAGGGGCATATTCGAATGGGTAATATGTGTCAAAGGGTGTCATAGGGTGACCTATGACCCTCGTTGACCGATTGAATGATGACATATGTCCCTAGGGGTGCTCGGGCCCCAAGGGACATACTCAAATGGGTAATATGGGTCAAATGGGGTCATAGGGTGACCTATGACCCTCTTTGACCCATTAAACGACAACATATGTCTCTAGGGGTCCTGAGACCCTATGGACATATTCCAATCGTTCATATGGGTCAAAGGGGGTCATAGGGTGACCTATGACCCCCTTTGACCAATTAAACGACAACATATGTCTCTAGGGGTCCTAGGACCCCTAGGGACATATTTGAATCATTCATATGACTCAAAGAGGGTCATAGTGTGACCTATGAGCCCTTTTGATTCATTAAACGACGACATATGTCCCTAGGGGTCCTAGGACCCCTAGGGACATATTCGAATGGGTAATATGGGTCAAATGGGGTCATAAGGTAACCTATGACCCTCTTTGACCCTTTAAATGATGACATATGTCTCTAGGGGTCCTAGGACCCCAAGGGACATATTCGAATCGTACATATGGGTCAAATGGGGTCATAGGGTGACCTATGAGCCTCTTTGACCTATTAAATGATGATATATGTCTCTAGGGGTCTTAGGACCCCTAGGGACATATTCGAATGAGTAATATGAGTCAAAGGGGGTCATAGGGTGACCTATGACCCTCTCTGACCCATTAAACGATGAGATATGTCGCTAGGGGTCCTAAGACCCCTAGGGACATATTCGAATGGGTAATATGGGTCAAAGGGGGTCATAGGGTGACCTATGACGCACTCTAACTCATTAAACGATGACATATGTTTCTAAGGGTCCTAGGACCCCTAAGAACATATTCGAATGGGTATTATGGGTCAAAGGGGGTCATAGGGTGACCTATGACCCTCTTTGACCCATTAAACGACGACATATGTCCCTAGGGGTCCTCGGACCCCAAGGGACATATTCAAATGGGTAATATGGGTCAAATGGGGTCATAAAATGATGACATATGTCCATAGGGGTCCTAGGACCCTAGGGACATATTCCAATCGTTCATATGGGTCAAAGGGGATCATAGGGTGACCTATGACCCCCTTTGACACATTAAACAACAACATATGTCCCTAGGTGTCTTAGGACCCCTAGGGACATATTTGAATCGTTCAGATGAGTCAAAGGGGGTCATAGGGTGACCTATGACCCCCTTTGATGCATTAAAAGATGACATATGTTCCTAGGGGTCCTAGGACCCCTAGGGACATATTCGAATGGATAATATGGGTCAAATGGGGTCATAGGGTAACCTATGACCCTCTTTGACCCTTTAAATGATGACATATGTGTCTAGGGGTCCTAGGACCCCTAGGGACATATTCGAATCGTACATATGGGTCAAAAGGGGTCATAGGGTGACCTATGTACCTCTTGACCCATTAAACGACGATATATGTCTCTAGGGGTCCTAGGACCCCTAGGGACATATTCGAATGGGTAATATGGGTCAAAGGGGGTCATAGGGTGACCTATGATCCTCTTTGACCCATTAAATGACGATATATGTCTCTAGGGGTCCTAGGACCCCTAGGGACATATTCGAGTAGGTAATATGGGTCAAAGGGGGTCATAGGGTGACCTATGACCCTCTCTGACCCTTTAAACGACAAAATATGTCGCTAGGGGTCCTGGGACCCCTAGGGAGATATTCGAATGGGTAATATGGGTCAAAGGGGGTCATAGGGTGACCTATGACCCCCTTTGAGCCATTAAACGACGACATATGTCTCTAGGGGTCCTAGGACCCCTAAGGACATATTCAAATGGGTATTATGGGTCAAAGGGGGTCATAGGGTGACCTATGACCCTCTTTGACCCATTAAACGACGACATATGTCCCTAGGGGTCCTTGGACCCCAAGGGACATATTCGAATGTGTAATATGGGTCAAAGGGGTCATAGGGTGACCTATGACCTTCTTTGACCCATTAAATGATGACATATGTCCGTAGGGGTCCTAGGACCCCTAGGGACATATTTGAATCGTTCATATGAGTCAAAGGGGGTCATAGGGTGACCTATGACCCCCTTTGATCCATTAAACAACGACGTATGTCCCTAGGGGTCCTAGGACCCCTAAGGACATGGTCGAGTCGTTCATATGGGTCAAAGGGGGTCACAGGGTGACCTATGACCCCCTTTGACCCATTAAATGACGACCCTCTTTGTATTATATATTATTATATTAATATGTATAATAATATAATATATATATAACAACGTAATATTTTTATTAAATATAATATATATTATAAATATTATTATATTAATATATATGTTATTAATATATCTATATAATAACGTAATATTTTAGTATATATAACGTAATATTTTAGGATATACTATTTATACTATTTTAGGGTAATAATTATAATATAAATAAACACTAATTATTAATATTATTATATGTATAGTAATAATAATAATACTATTATAGCTATAATAATAATATATATTAATACTATATATTGTAGCTTAATATAAATAAACACTATATATTTACACTATTATATCTATATTAATAATATTAATACTATTATAGGTATAATAATAATATTGATACTATAGGTATATTAATACTATTTTATATTAATATTATTGATATTTTATACTAATACTAATATACTATTAACTTAGTTATAAATTAAAGTCATTTGCCTCCAAATATTTTCATAATATTAATATTATTGTGGCAAAGGAGGGAAACCTTAGCAAGTTTTCCCCCCAAAAGTCCTTTTCCTATATCGGATATCCGATTATACTGGCATCAATTTCAAATATTTGACTATCCCTACAGACCCGACAACATTACTTTTTTACCTCTTTTTTCACGGGATTTGTAAAAAGTCGTGTTTTGGGGCCCAACCAATCGAAAAGAATTTGAAAATATAACCTTAGGTGTTCGAGTTTTTCATCTGAATGGGGAGCAGCAGTCGTCGAAAGAATAAACATAAAAGGAAGATATCCAATGAAGACATTGCAGCATATAGGGAAAAGGACAAAATGAAACACCGAAAAAAAAGACAAGGTATGCTAAATATCTATCAAGTTGACGATGAATTAATAGAAGGTGAAATCATAGAGTCAGATAATGAAAATGTACAGTTGGGGAATGAAAATGTACCTATTGAAAATGATAATGCAGAAATTGAAAATGTAGAGATTGAAAATTTTGAAGAAGAAATGCCACTAAGTCATAATCCAAATTGCATAATTGACCATGTCAAAGATGACAATGCACAGGAACTTAATGCACAAGAACCTTACATATCTCCTAATTATAATCGACATGAAGGTTCTAAAACACCAAAATGGATAATTGAAATTGATGAAACGATTATGACTAGTTTGGAAGGAAAAAAATCAGAAAGAACCATTCGGTTATGGGCTTCAAGACTATATCAGATGTTTTTCGGCAACAAGATAGTGGTAGAGCAATGTCAGCTTTTCATGCACTTATTAAAGATGCAAAAGATGAGACCTATGCTTTCCAAATTGAAAATTCGTGTCAATAAAAAGTTGGAAAGAAATGCCATTATTGTGAAGAATCTTTTCAGTGCTCTCAATAGCGTTGGAAAAAATAGCAGAGAGAAGGATAATAGAGCTGCTCGAAGGGTTATTACAACCTCTTTGGTAAGTCATCATTTGAGAAAGGGTAGATATATGAGACAAACTTGTATTGATTTGAATCTGAATCGTATTACTTTGAGAAGAGCACTTAGTCGACGAGAGAAAATTGATGATCCTCTTCAAAATGAAACATGGGCATTTGGTGGGAGACTTCCACATTTTGATAAGAAGCTATCTGATGATGTGAAGGAATAAATTATACAATTTTGGCACTCTAACTCACGAGTATCACCCAATGCTAAAGATGTCTTAAAGTTGAGAATTGGCATCAAAGACCGCACGCCACATCCTAAACACTATTTGGAGGTAAGTCAAACTATGTTGTTCAAACAATTTAGAGAGAGTCATCCAAGTGTTCATATATCACAAAGGGCTTTTGAATCTTTGAAGCCATTTTATTGTGTGCCACTCAAAAATCGAAATACATGTTGTTGCAAATATCATGTTCAGTTTTCTATGCACCATGAACTATTATGCTCCATCCGTTCTACTTTTCATAGTAAAGAAATGTTGGAGGATTGTGGGGCTAGTGGGCTTCCAAAATCATCAAGAGACTTGTTAGATCAACTCTTATGTCGTAGAGTTGATGGTTGTTCCTTTTATAAAAATGCTTGCTTAAATGAGAAGTGTTCAAAATGTGGTGGCTTATCCAAGTTTGACACATGTTTCCATGAGGGGTGTGAACAAGATCTTGGAAAGACAATAGTGAAAAAAAGGGTCTATGAAATGGTGAAATACACATTGAAGAGTGGGAGTGAGAGCTCTAGATGTGAATTGGTTGGAAAAGATATCAATGTGGCTAATTTTATTTCAGATTTCAAGGCAAATCTTTTTTACAAGTATGCAAGACATAGTCACAGGTCTCAGTGGTTGGATCAACAATTTAGAACGTATAAGGAGACTTTTCCCATTGGCACTATTATATCAGTTGTTGATTTTGCTGAGAACTACACATTGCAACCTCAAAATGAGACACAATCTTAGTATTACAACTCTATTCAGATTGCAATTTTTTTTCACATAACATATAGACATGCCCCTGATAGTGTGGAAGATAATCGAAAGATTATTAGAGAGTATCATTTTTATATGAGTGATGATAGATCTCACTCTCACGAGTTTGTGCAACATTGTTTTGAGAGTTTTTTTTATTTCTTACATGAGCATGCAATTGCTATGGATAGACATATCATTTGGTCAAATAACTGTATAGGTCAATTCAAGAATGCTCGCATGTTTTATTGGTTGTGTAGGATGCACGTAGAGAGAGGGGTGCCTCATATTTGGAGTTTTTTTGAGTCCGGCCATGGAAAAGGGGAACATGATGGAGCAGGGGCATGTGTGAAGAGAGCTCTAGTTAAGGAGCAACTGAAGATTTCAACAATAGAGCTTCTTGATGCTCGTAGCATTGTTGATTGGTTTAGTTTAGCATTATCACTTGGGGGGACTCTTAATTCAGTGGTACGTAGGTTCTTTTGGTTGGTTGAGGAAGGGTCTATAGGTGATAGATCAGATTGTGCTATAGTGACAGACTCATCAAAAATGCATTCATTTCGGAGCTCTAATTCTAGTACATGGACCATTTGGACATGACAACTAGCTTGTTTTTGTCGTACTTGTTTTCAGTGTGATTGGGATCACTGTGAGTCAAGTGAGTGGGTGGACACATGGGCTCCACATTATCTTACTCCATTGTCTATCATACCCTCTATAAAAAATGATGACATGGAAAGTTCACTTGAGGATAATCATCTATCAGATCTACTTCAGCCAGGACATGTCTTTGCATTGGTTGCACCACAGGGGAATGATGAGAAATCCGATTATTGGTTAGCACGTTGTGTAAGAGGAAAACAAAAACTTGCACAAGCGATCACAGATGATGATGGATTCACGTATCCTACTGATTCAGTGGTTGTTACTGGAACATGGCTGCGGACATACATGCTTAGAAGGAACGAAATTCCTGCATTCGAAGACTATCAGAAGCACAAAGTAATTCTCATATATTCACATCTTATTATAGCAACAAATGTAAAGTTATTGAAGCATCAAGGAAGACCAAAAGTAAAAGAACTTTTTACTATTGCTAATGCTGATCATGAAGCCTTGTTGGAGACCCTAAAACAGAGAGAGGAACCTATTGGAATACTTGACGAGGTATATATACTTCTTATGTTATTTTCTTCATAATGATTTAATGAATTGATGATTATCTTGTTTAATACAATAAGTTACTAATTTTTGTATGATATTGGAATGTAGGTACATCATGAAGAGTTGGAGGGGGGTGGTATTGGGGAGAATTTCTAAAATTTATGATGTATTATGATGTAAAATGTGTAGTTTTTTGTATATGGTTTTTGTATTTTGGTAGGTTCTTTGTAAGGAATTATAAGAGGAAGATATTGAACAAGTTCTTCCAAATCATATTTGCATGTGATACAAGGCTATAACGACAATTTTAAGAGCATTTATAACTATATGAAAGATAATTGCATGCGGATATCTTATTACAAATTTGGTTTTTTCCTTATTTGACATAAAGCTGACATTATGATTATTAAAACTATTTTTATCAAACTAATCAAATAAGAAAAATCCATAAAGTACGAATGAACAATTAGAATACTTGATTTCTTCCATTTTACAACCAATCATAGCATTTGAAAGCATAAAGAGTCATAATATTGTATAATGTTTTGAAAGACTTTCATATTGAAAATTTGTATGAAGCACATTTGGGATAAGCCATAAAATCCATAAAAGAAGATAGCATGTAGGATAAGCAATTAAAGCCAATAAGCAAGATAGCACATGCATACTGACATGATATGAAGTTGGATATGAAGGCTATGAGTGGATGAGTCATTAGAGGTATCAACAATCCCATCATAAATGAGATCTTGGATTTTATGTTTCAACACTATGGAATCTTTAGTTTTATGAAATTTTCTTCCATGGAGATTAATTTAAGAATGCCTCGTGTGTATGTAAAGGTCTTAAGGGAGATTAATTTAAGAATGCAATATTCTCCTCTAACCTTTTCTCAAGTTTAGAATTGATTTCTATCATGTGCTTAGAGAGATGAAGGTAAGAAAGATTATTTGTCTCTTCTAGCTCTTTGTATTGAACATATAGAAAGAGAGATGACAAGTGAACATATTTAAGTGTAGTCAATAGATCAAGGAAACCATTTAGTGAAAGAAATTCTTAGTATGCATATCATAGACCATGAAGTTAGAAAATACCAATAGCTCTAAGACCAAAGAGCCATTTTAAGTATGTTCAAGCACTAGAGACATAGAAAATCAAAGTCAATTTATGAAACTCCCCTTAGCAAAAAATGCAAACAAATATTTGCATTTGACATTTTGACTTGGTTGAAAAAGTTTGACAATAATTGATAATATTGCAAGCTTGATGTTCAAAAGCAATTTTTTTTCCAAGAAAGATAGTGACACATGGACTAGTCTTCAAACAATCATCCATCATTTGCGGCCACCCCGTACTGAGGAGTCTCCAAGGTGCTCTAAGTGCATTTGGAGGTCGATCTTTCAAGGGTCATAACTCAGAGCTCGTGAGGGCTATTGATGAACTGTCAAATGCTACAAGATGATGATCCTGAGGCCTAAAATAACCTATCTCATTTTTGAGAGATCACATTCCGTTTGGATTCAGCACAGCGATCTCGCTCGATGCCAAAACTCGCAGTGTGCCTTAGTTCATAGGTGCACCATAGCGTAACTTTGAGACCGCTGATCTTGGCATCGAATCGTCAATGCCATTAGCTCCAGATGGGTGGGTGAACCCTAGTCACACCCTTGTTCTGGCCACGAAGACCATCCATCATTTGCGGCCACCCCGTACTGAGCAGTCTCCAAGGTGCTCTAAGTGCATTTTGAGGTCGATCTTTTGAGGTTCATAACTCAGAGCTCATGAGGGCTATCAATGAACTGTCAAATGCTATAGGACGGTGATCCTGAGGCCTAAAATAACCTATCTCATTTTTGAGAGATCACATTCCATTTGGATTCAGCACAACAATCTCGCTCGATGCCAAAACTCACAGTGTGCCTCAGTTCATAGGTGCACCACAGCATAACTTTGAAACCGCTAATCTTGGCATCGAATCGTCAGTCCCATTAGCTCTAGATGCGTAGGTGAACCCTAGTCACACCTTTGTTCTGGCCATGAAGACCATCCATCATTTGCGGCCACCCCGTACCGAGGAGTCTTCAAGGTGCTCTAAGTGCATTTTGAGGTCGATCCTTCGAGGGTCATAACTCAGAGCTCGTGAGGGCTATCGATGAACCGTTAGAGGAGACAAGTTCATAAGGATGGAGTGGCTTAGTGTTTTTGCTAAAATAAGTTAGTGGGAAGGCTTTATTAGAGGGTCTTGGCCAAACTAGTGGGGTGTTTGCCAAAATTTCTTGTTTTATTCCTACTTGGTTTTGTTTTCTTGTTTTGTGCTTGAGTATTGTTATGGGATTGGGACTTACACTAACCCTTGTGGGAAGGGAAGAGAAGTCCAGGGTGAAGGGCTTAAGTTGGGTTCAAAAAATGTATTGAGAACCTTGGAGTATGGGCTCCATTGTATGCCATAACATTTCATATCTTGCTGGGGGTGATAAGGAAAGTATGGTGTAGAAAGGAAGTTTGAGGAGTTACAGCTGATGGTAGTGGGTTTGGAGGAGGAAATGTGGAGGCCCCAAGAGGGCATTAAATGGTTCATTTATGATAGCCCCGAGAGGGCATGAAATTTGGTGAAAAATGATAGCCCCGAGAGGGCATGAAAATTGTTTATTGCAAATATGGTTTGGTATGGCAAGTCTCCATTTTAGAACACACCTTCACCCTATGTTTATGGTTCCATCTGTGAAGCCATTGTGAAATAGTCTTGGGGGGAAATTGTTCAAGTTTGAAATGTAATGTTTATGCATTGAAAGATTGTATGTGTATCCCAGTTTGAGCCTTGTTCCCTAGTGCGGGGGTGGTCTCTTTGAGGCCTATGGTTGGGTGGAAAGCACCCATGGTCCTTGTTATTTTGTTGTGTTGCATATGCAGATTTGTGTCCAAGGGAGCAATGGAAATGGCTTGGAATGATCATCTTGCAGATTGATGTTGGATGAGAAAACTTGACATTGTGCCCTCATTTGTGAAGGAGGATTCACCAGCTTGTTCATGTTCTCAACGATCATGTTGGACAATGTTCATGCTACTCATTGTCCATATCTTTCAATGTCCATGTTCCTTATGATTTTGAAAAGTCCCTTATGTTGCCCCATTGTGATGGAAGGAGATTGTATCATTGTTACCTAATGTACGTGTAGAAGAAAATATTGATAAGGTTGTATATGCATGTTTCATTTGGAGTTTATATTGTTACGAAAGCATTGATACGAGTCACAGATTTGATTTGACATCATTTTTATCATTTGAAAATGTGAAAGAAAGTTTTCTCCTTATGGTATTGTAAATGACTAGTTGATAATAACAATCCATAGATGTTATGTGATACCATTGATTGTATAAATTTAAAACTTAGTAGATTGCTTACAATCTTGTTGTGCACTCAATAATTTGGTGAGGAAGAAATGTTGATAGATAATGAGGATATAGTAATATACTAATTGTCACATTAATATATATTGTAATGATTAATGAATGTGTGTACATTGGTAATGAGGATAATAAGTAATTCTGATCCCCTTCCCTTACATGCTAGAATCACGACCTAGTCCATATGATACAACTGACAGACCCTAATAGAATATTAGTATCAGAGGCTTGTTAGGATATGAATTACCTCACTAATTTATGAGTGTTGTATCTTGAACTTGCTCGTTTGACTCGTGACACTAACTTGAACTAGACTGTCATCCAATCTATTTGAAAACCACCTGTGACTAAAATGTTAACACCTTCACACTATTCAAATGAGTCTTGAACTCCTATTCAATGATAACCTTGTTTTACAATATGTAATTTCTTATGCGACTTCATAAGCTAAAAAAAATAACAAAATTGTTGTGTTTTTACTAGTAAAATTTAGGGCATGACACATGATCCATGATAAATTGAACAATACTAGATACTAAATTAATATGTATATCATTGTGCACGTAAATGATAAAAATATATATCAAAATACATGTATCCATAGACAAAATTTTACACAAATATATATCAAAGATCATGTATCCATAGACAAAGTACTCAAATATATATATATATATCAAAATACATAGATCCATATACAAAATGTGGCTGATCCTGCCATCAGAATGTGTATAATATCAATGTTTCTATATACAATGTGGCATATGCCATCTCAAAATGTCTCATGATGCATCCTACGAAAACTATACTATCCTAGGGTGCTGGTGGATGATCAAAATGCAGCCTCTTCGCTGCACTAGGTGGATCGGATGGCTCCTACATAAACAAAAAAGGAAAACCCAAAGTTAGACTACTAAATTTATATGATTCTACATATCTAACATTGAATTACTCAAATGCATAATGATCTTTTCCATATTGGAGATTAATACTATCAAAATTTCATAATAAATACCTCTCTTGTCGACCTCCTGCACCGGTCAGGAGTCCTCTCGTATGCCCTCGACAATGCTAGTACCTCTGTGATTGTGGGCTGTATATGTTCAAATACCTTTGTCAGATGAATCTACAATTTAAACTATAACATTATAATTCATAGCATGCTAAATTTATAACATATTTAATCATGAATTCAAACTACAACTTACTATTGTAGGCTCCTCCTCAGGAGTGAGTGGCCACGTCATCAAATCTACATAACTGTCCCGTCGAACCTCATGTGCACTAGGAGTCTCCTATGAGATACAAAATAGTAGTTGTTAATATCACGGAAATTATTTTTGAATTTATTTATGAAGATAAGTGATGCAAGGGCATCCCATGCTCATCAGGGGAACATTGAAGATCCAAGGCATTACAGAGGTCATGGAACATCTCTTGTAGTCAATTGGGCAATCCTTGCACCAATTATGGCTCATGGAAGCATACAAAGTTATAATGTTGGAATCATATGTGGAAGAAAGTTGTAATTTGGCATGAGATAGGATTTTAGGATTTCATATGGTAGATGTGTCATTTGATAGGTTCATGTAGGTTGTCATGATCATATCTTGTCATTAGACAAGTCAAAACGTTCTAGAATTGAGTTTTGGGGTTTGAACAAGCAGGCCCTAGTTTTTAAGCCATTTTAAGGAGGGTTTTGAAGTTTGGGTGTTTAGGAGTGTGACCAAGACCTATAATCTTGAAAATCCTTATTGTGTTGGTCCCTTTGTTGAAGCCTTGGTGTGTCTAATTCCTCCTTGTGTGTCCCAGAGTTGAAAGGTACATAAGTGGTGTCCAAAGATTTCTTGGTGAGGAAAGAAAGAGAATCAGTGAGTTGGCCCTTGGGAAGGAAGAAAACTTGTTGTGAAAATGCCTCATAAAAATCAAATGTCTAGAGAACTTGAAGAATTGAGAGAAGAGTTGGCAAAAGAGAAAAGAGAGAGGAGAGAACTTGAAGCATCTAGAGTGAGGGAAGAAAGACAGATGAGAAGAGAGAGGCTGAAGCTTATTGTAAGGATAGAATCCTTAGAAAAGGAAAGGCAAGAACCTAGAGGAGAAGAGGTTAGAGGAATAAATCATGGAGAGAACCATGAAGAAGAAGAGGTTGGTAATGCAATGCAAGAGCATGAGACAACAGATGATCCTGAAGAAAGGAGATTTATGAGAATCATTAAGGCAGTACAAGGTAATGGTGGGAAGAACTATATTGATTTTCCAATATACCAGGGTAAAATGGATAGTAAAGAAGTGCTAGGGTGGATAGAGGCCCTTGAGAACTACTTTGATCTTGAAGACATAGAGGTAGATAAGAAGGTAAAAGTAGCAACAACAAGACTGAGAGGAACATCACTCACTTGGTGGACTAGTGTTCAGAATGAGAGAGAGGAAAGGTGGTGCAGGGCACCTAACCTATGTGGCAGGGGGGAACAAGTATCTCTGTTGCCGGACACCTTGCCACTCCATGAAAGCAAGGATTCAAGTAGATTAGGAAGTTGGAATAAAGGTTTGGTCCATATTATACAAGTTGGTCTATGTTTTGTAATAAAGGCACATGTAAGGCCCACAAGCATTTTGGTGTGGTTATAAACCAAGTGACTCCATGGGACCAAAAGGCCTTAGAATAGGGTATTTAGAGTCTAAACAATATTAGCAAAAAGTGGTTGTTTGTTTGTTTTATGGTTGGGAACGCCTATATGGTTGTTCCAACGGTCATCTAGACCTTTATATATGTCATATGTGATCTCAGTTGAAAGGGGGAGATCAGAGTGTATGTTGGTTTGGAGAAAAAATAATAAAAACTTCAATTTTCTGGAAATTTACTTAGTTGCATTTAATAAATCCATATGACCAATTTTGAGTCAATGGAATAGTTTAGAAAATTAGGGAATGCATAAAAACTATAGTTTGAAATTTTAATTTCAAATTCAAACGGTCATATTAGTTTTGGAGGGAAAGTAGTAATTTGGTATTTGTTTGATTAAATAAACCTTTGTAACCAACTTGGTCGGTTGGACAGGTGCATATAAGCCTATTTAAGTTGTAATGAACATATGCAAGACATGAATCATTATTGGTACAGAAAAAATCATAGAAATTGTATAGAACAACAATGATACTTTCCTCTGCATCAATTAAAAAAATAAAAAATAAATGATACTTATACATACAATGGGGCTCTCTCTGCAAATGAAAATCCCTGATGATCTAGGACGTCGAATCACAATAAATAATGTAATTAAATGAGATTACCAAAAACATTTTACAAGAATGCATCAATATTTAATCAATTAGAAAACATCTAATTACCTTTCCTTTGTCAATGCATGCTGGCTCACCCCCCGCACTTTGTCCCCCCAGGGCAGGTGGTATCTACAAGATAAAAGAAAGATTAGCAACCATATATGCTACAATATAAAATAGAAAAAAGAAATGCGAACACAACATAATGTACCGTAGATGTCTTAAGGCCAAATGAAATGGCCGAGAGTGTAGCATCATCTATCTGTCTGAGCTCCTGCTCGGTCATCAACTAAACATGAATGAAGATCACATACATGTAAAAGTCAGTATGGCTTAAAAATTAAAATTACTCTATTATAAAAATTAACTTTAAATCACATATGTCATAACAAAAAAATGTATACATGTACCGACACCGAAGGAGTCCATGCCTCTACATTCCCCTCCTCTCTCGCATTAGGGTCTATAGCCTCTGCACGTGCGTCTGGTGTATCCTCGTCTAATACAAAATGATACTCAGAAAGATCACCTATGGGACCCAGGAAAATATTCTTGCATGTAATGCAAGTGTGAGGCACACAAACGTGTGATGAGCTAGCCAATGATGAACTAGCACCAACATCATCAACACGAGGAGGCAAGACTGACCTAGCCTGAGATATCATTAGGCTACTCAGCCTATGAATGGCTTTGATGGTCTGAGAGCTAGCCTCTGCCATAATATCTGGATGCTGCACTCGAGGAGGGGGGGAGATATCAAGGGGGGGGACAAAAGTGCCAAGTTTCTTCCGCTGGGAAGAGGGTCTATCTTGAGGAGCTCCTAGTCCTAAGCCCATGTTGGGCTTCATGCTCCAATAGTTCACTTTAAGTTTCAACACAAATTCTGCATATAATTTTTTAAGGAAATAAAATGGTATGTCTAAATTGCCATGTGGAGGGATATCAAAGACCATCCACCAATGGTCCCAAAAATTTGCACGTATGGTGTCATTTGTGCACCATTTAATCGATAGTTTGGTTTTTTTTTGGGTCAACTGGTATACCCATTTTTGGGTTAGCAAAAAGGCTTGCCAAATCGTCTTTGGTTATGTTGAGGGCTGCGACCTCATCATAATCCAAACCATCATCAAACATCTGGTGCATTTCATCATGCCAACGAAGAGCGGCATTTTGTTGGTTTGTAAGAGTTTCAATGTTATCCACTATGGTGTTTAACGTGGATAACATAGGAGCCAGTGCAGGTACATTATTGTATGTTCTATGCAAACCTCTCAACTCAGTGAGATTTTCATTTATCAAATCCTCGATTCAAGGAGGGTTTTGAGGAGGTAGAGGATCATTTGGTGGTGGGTTGCAAGGAATATTATTCCTTGCCTCAGTGTCATCATTTTGATCAGCCATTCCTATTGAATTGCAAAACGTAATATATATTAAAAAAAAATCTAAAATTTAACCATTTTTGTCAAAAAAACCCTAGATTCAACTAAAAAAAACAAAATCTTGTTAAAATCTATTAAATTTAGGTTAAAAATGAGTCGGGGGGGGGGGGGGGGGAAACATACCTGATATCTGATATCCGATTTGCTATCTGATATCCGATTTATTATCTGATATTCGATCTGACTAGCCCAAATTCGCATGAAAATAAGGGCCGCGGGTCTATGATTTTGTGTTTAATCCATGCACAGGTATCGGATATCCGATATTATATCGAATATTCGATATTATAATATATATAATATAACATATATATTACATTTTATATATTTTTATATTATATTTTATATTATATTTTATATTTATTATATTAATTTACTATATATTATAATATAAAATATTATTATTATACTATATTATTATAATTTATAATATATTATGCTTTTTTATTATATATTATATTATAAGATATTACTTTTTATTATTATATTATATTATATATATATATATTATATTACATTACTATATATTATAATATAATATGTTATTATAATATTATTATTATAGTATAATATTATACGATTATAATATAATAATAATATTATTATTATATTATAGTATAATAATTATTATAATAATAATATTATTATATTATAGTATAATAATAATTATAATAATATTATTATATTATAGTATAATAATTATTATAATAATAATATTATTATAATATAATAGTATGATATATTATTTAATAATATTATTATTATTTTATATCAATAATAATAATATTAAATAATATATCATACTATTATATGATTTTAATTATTAGTCGGATATTGGATTTAAAATCGGATATCCGATATGATATCGGATATCTGATAAGGCTCGGCTTAACCTTCCAGGTTTGGTTCCTGGATAGGTAAAAAAAAGTCAAAGCGGATTTTGAAGCGCTTTTAGGCATCTTCAAACTCTTTTTTTTTCACATCGCCACTTTTTGGCACACCATGATCCTGCACATACCCTTAAATGAATTATAACCAGCACACGTATCTATTATAAAGTAATGGGATAATCATATGTGGTGCACACCTAATTATCGTGATTTATGCAATAACCAATTTAATCTATCCCTAAAGATGATGACAACACTTTGTAGAATTATAAATCTTACCTTTTATTGTTTTTAAAGATGGTCATAAACTTGATCAACATTGTATTGGTAAGGTATAATAGTCATAAAAAATAAGGTACTTAGCCATTCTCCATTTAACGTGACCAAAAAAAAGATTCTATATTTCAAAACAAAAACTAACTAGCAACATTTGTTACAAGAGTTCCTACAACTTTAGTTTTCTATGAAAATTAGATTGCAGTGTTCAAGATCATTTGATATTTCTATAACTTATGATAGTTATAGAGAAAATCCACATAGAATTCAAGGCGTCAATCAGCAAACATGAGCATCGAGTTTTTAGTCAATTCAACCTCCTTTGGTACATATATTCATAACACTTATAGGATGTGATGTCAAATTAAGAGACTTCGCTAAAGTACTAGACATCAATTTAAGCTTATTGAAGGTTAGATTAATCATAGAGAAAGAATTACCATTGATGAGCCCCTCTGAAAAGATTCATTGTCTATTTTTAAACTCAAAAACAAAACCTTATTGACCAATGACCTCTAGGATTTTATATTCCATCTAAATTTGAGCAAAAAATTTTGTAATGAAAAGAGTCTCTTATCTGAATATTTTGGGTTTGAATCACAAATTTTGAGTTATAACTAGAATATAATGGTGCTAGAGCATCTTGGGTTTCCTTGCAATCCTGCTCTTTTTGTTCTTTTTGCCAATTGATGTTGAATGCAAATTTCTAGCTATTGTCGAGTTCCTTTGATGCCGAGTTCATGTTGCTGCCGAGTGATCCTTTGATGTCAAGTTCCTATTGGTGTTGAGTGATCCTTTGGGTGCTGAGTTCCTATTGATGTTGGGTTCCTGTTGGTGCCAAGTGATCCTTTGATGCCAAGTTCCTATTGGTGCCAAGTGATCCTTTGATGTTGAGTTCCTGCTAGTGCTAAGTGATCCTTTGGGTGCTGAGTTCCTATAGATGTTGAGTGCTAGTTGATGCTGAGTTATTGTTGATGTTGTGTCATGTCCCCTTTTCAAAAAAAAAAAAAAAAAAATCTTTGCTAAGGCAGGCAGGCCCAAGAAAGTGAAGTTTCGGAAAAAGGGGGTTAATCTTTGGAAACCGTTGGACTAATAAATGAAATTATTATTAAAATATGTTTCATTAACCTCTCTTGGATGTGAGTTACGGTTATGCCCTCTTTTAAGGGGTTTGGAGGCATTTTGGGTGGATTCTAGAACTTGATTTTTGCTCATTCTTTGTTATTCTTCAGAGGCTACCAAACCTATGGAGAAGGAGACCCAAGAACGAGAGTTTGTAGGTTTCTAGGGAGACCCAAGAACGGGAGTTTGCAGGTTTCCAAGAAGGCTAAGGATGGGAGTTTGAAGCCATTCCATGTGCATGCTCATATAGAGTTTGCCTTTGTGCTGAACAGTGCAGATTTGTGGGTTTTCGGGTGTGTTTTTTGTATGAGTTTGGTGTTTTCAGTTGAGTATTTCATATCAGTTTGGGTTGCTGCTGTATTTCAGACTTTAAGGTGTTAAAATAGAGCTGAATATATATATTGGGACGTGATTAAACTTTTGAGATAGATTATTAGTGTTTTTGTGGTGTTTCCGGGCATTTTTGTGTTAATTTCGGGAGCCCGATGAGCATAGTTTTTGTCCTACATTTGAGAAATGTTGTGTAAAGGATATACGGATCTGGAAATGTCATTTTTTAGGCTTTTATGCTGCTGAAATTTTTGTTAAAATGTCCACTTTCAGATTTATTAATAATAGGTGAAGCTATGAAGCTTTTGGCACAATTTCTGGCATACCCGATTTGGGATTTCTTGAGAAATTTGGTGGATCTTTGTGATATTAGTTGTTTGATCTTGAAAATCTGATTAGAGGTTGGAAATATCATATAAAATCAGAAAAGGGAAATTTCAGTGGTATCAGAGCCATGATCTTGCCAGCCTGAGGGCTTGTAGAAGTTGCATGTCAATTTTGACAACTACCCAGATCTTGCATTTCAGTTTTGAGAACTACCCAAATCTTGCATGTCATAATTTATGGTTGCATGTTGCTTCTAATCAGCTGCATGTAAAAATTTATAGTTGCATTCTACTTCTAATCATTTGCATGTTAGTTCTTGGTGAATTTGGTGGTTGTAGAAGTTTGCATGTCAGTTTTGACAACTACCCAGATCTTGCATGTCAGTTTTGACAACTACCTAGATCTTGCATGTCAGTTTTGACAACTACCTAGATCTTGCATGTCATAATTTATGATTGCATGTTGCTTCTAATCAGCTACATGTCAAAATTTATGGTTGCATGCTACTTCTAATCATTTTCATGTTAGTTCTTGGTGAATTTGGTGGTTGCATGTTGTTTCTAATCAGTTGCATGTCAAAATCTATGGTTGCATGCTACTTCTAATCATTTGCATGTTAGTTCTTGGTGTTTGAAGAAGTTATATCCTATTGGGGTTACACTCTACTTTATCCAGAATGGACAGGTATAGTACAGAGTCTCAGAGGACACGATCTTGGACAATTGATATCCAGAGTCAAAACAGTAGAAAGGATGGTTATTCAGACATTCGAGATAAACTTATGAAAATAAGCCATGACATGTCTGAACAATTGGTTAAGCACCATCGTATAATGAATGACATGTTGTCTTACCCAGCTAAGGTGGATAAGTTGACTGGATTTCTATTTGGCAAATTTTCTCACAGGACAGATGACACAATTCCCAAGAACTTGCATGAGGAGTTTGAGAAACTAGCTGATAGCCAGGTAGAGGTGTCAGATTCTACTTTGCCACAGGAGGTGGTGGGAAAGGATATTACACAAATTGATAGTAATGGTCAACTTGATACTCAAATTGAGACAATTGTTTACAGGTCATCAAAGGGTGATGCCACAGGTATTCAGGATGGTATAGTTACAACAGGCAGTGACTATAGTGTAGTGGGTTCAGATGATGATTATGAGGATACCTGGTAGAGATGAGCAGACATTGAGCATTCATGACTTTGTTGAGAAAGAGTACCAGGCACAGTTAGATGCTTCAACACATGAGGTTGAGGCTGGTAGTACTTCACATGATTTGTCCAGCCAGCTGAAGGTGAACAAAGATAGTATTGTGACTTCATTATCTCATCATGACAGGCATGTGGAGTTAGTTGGTATTGGTCATATTACTCAGGTGAGGAGTTTTCTTGAGTTACCAGTTGATTCTAGTTTATGGATATGGACTCGAGATTGTTATATTGGCATTTGGGATTCAGTTGACTGGAGATCTTTAACACTTTTTTGTAGTAGTGTTTGTTTGGGTGCTATCATGGATTTGATTGAAAGATTACATGGTGTTGTCTTTTCTTGTGCCAGTATCTTGTCTGATGTTGGTATTAGTTTTTATACACCGATGTTGGGCTTTGTTCATATATCCAGTCGACCATACTTGCTAGAATGTGTTGATGATATTTCATATTTGGCAGTGTGTATAGATGAGTCCCAGGATCATATTGGCATTGATGACATCCAAGAGGATGCAGTGGGCAATTTTGAAGACTTAGTTTCCTTGGGTATAGAGGAGTTGGACAGCAATGCTAATGTTTTTGATACTCCATATGTTGATATGAGTTTTAGATTTGATTCACAAGATATGGATGGTAATACTCTAGAGACTAGTAACTTTGAGGATACTCCTTTAGACCGTACAATAGAGGAGGTTTGTAGGAGACAGTCAAGCCAGTGCCATCATGTGTCTAATCTATTGAGAGTTAGTGACCAAGACATTACTATCACTTGCCAGCATTTCGATGCTTCTCGTCAGTTGTTAGCAGTTTATGGATGGGATTCTCCTACTAGTGATGAGCAGGGAGGCAATTATCTTTCCTTGACAGAGTTCCACTCTTTATGGGAGGCTATCCAGATTCTGAGATAGGATTATATGCAGTTGGTAGCCGACAGAGATTATCTTATGAAGTGGGGCAGTACAACATATGATGCATTGTTGGCCAAGGAAGATGAGGTGAGTGAGCTTACTGAGCAGCTTGAGGTGACTTCTTAGATTCTTGAGAGTACACAGTTGGCTTTCAAGGAGTCACAGTTTCATTTGGCTAAGGTGACCATGGAGTTAGAGCGACTACAGTCTTTACCTGATTCTATACAGTCACAAGCTATGGTGTTTGGTGATCCGAGGATGTCCATGGCCGAGATTGTCAGAGACAGTGGAGATGGGGATGCATCCATTCTTGATACTAACATTGGCATATCAGGTTCATTCCCACTAGAGTTAGGTTTAGTTGAGTTGGGTGTTGTAGTAGATTGTTGTATGCCTGACATGGTGGTGGCCTCTAGTATTGATGGCACAGAGACTAGAGATGTATCAAAGATCATGTGTGATGTTGGTGAGTCGGCAGTTGGCATGGTTCCTACTAGTTATACTACTCCCTTGGTGATATCTTCAAAGGTAGTAGTTAGTTCCAACATGGTTAATGATCAATTGCAGTTAGTTTCATCTGGATTACAGTCTGAGTCACTGACTGAGATTGGTGCATTCTATCGGCATTACACTGTGAGGTACGCTCATCAATTTACCTTTGATGACCATGTTGATGAGATAATGATATAGAGATGTACTTTGGTTCCTAGTGCTTATCATCAGTTATGGGATAATTTGATGCCTCAAGATGAGAGTTGTAATGGGCATGACATGGTGATAGGTTCTGCAGTTGATAGCTTGATAATATGTGACTTAGAGCAGGAGTTTGGGAGTGATGCTTCAGTGGGTGTTATTATTGATTCTACTCCTTTGGCTATGACATCTTCTGACTTAGCTAGTGATCAGTCACAGTGGGTTGTATCACTTGTTCATGGTGAGATGTTGACTGAGGTTAGTTTTTTTAATCAACATTATATTACAGGGTATGTACATTAGTTAGCATTTGATCCTTGTTTTGAGGAGTTGATGGCAGGAAAATTTGGTTTGGATTCCATTTCTTACTCTTTATCTTGTAATGTCTTTTCACCATCAACAGTGCATGGAAGTTATGGTTATGAGATAGTGGCTGGTGATTTGCAGAGTTGTGTTGACTGCAGGAGTTGTACAGTGTGCGGATTCTCCATACTTGGTACAGTTTCATTCGAGAGTGTTCACCATTGTTGCAGAGTTGGATTGTACATTCCGTATAGGCCAGTGGGATGCGTTGATGGTATTTACTATGTTGGTAGTTTGATTTGTCCACTTTACTTGGGTTCTGATGTTCTAAGAGTTTGTATCTTATCGGTTTTTGACTATGGTAGTGGTGATTTTGGAGTTTGGTTGAGCTATAATTGTCAGTTTGATTATGGATTCCTCTTGGTCATATTGCAAAGGATATTGCAGGAGCCTGTGTTAATTGGTAGTAGTATAGTTCATGACTACATTTGGGATCCAGGTGGATTGATTGGTTTATTGTTCATCCATTGCTTGAGGACAAGCAATGTTTGGGAGGGGAGGACTTGTCATGTCCCCTTTTCAAATAATAATAATAATAAAATCTTTGCTAAGGCAGGGAGGCCCAAGAAAGTGAAGTTTCGGAAAAAGAGGGTTAATCTTTGGAAACAATTGGACTAATAAATGAAATTATTATTAAAATATGTTTCATTAACCTCTCTTGGGCATGAGTTATGGTTATGCCCTCTTTTAAGGGGTTTGGAGGCATTTTCGGTGGATTCCAGAACTTGATTTTTGCTCATTCTTTGTTATTCTTCAGAGGCCGCCAAACCTGTGGAGAAGGAGACCCAAGAACGGGAGTTTGCAGGTTTCCAGGGAGACCCAAGAATAGGAGTTTGTAGGTTTCTAGGAAGGCTAAGGATGGGATTTTGAAGCCATTCCATGTGCATTCTCATACAGAGTTTGCCTTTGTGCTGAACAGTGCAGATTTGTGGGTTTTCGGGTGTGTTTTTTGTATGACTTTGGTGTTTTCAGTTGAGTATTTCATATCAGTTTGGGTTGCTGCTGTATTTCAGACTTTAAGGTGTTAAAATAGATCTGAATATATGTATTGGGACGTGATTAAACTTTTGAGATAGATTATTAGTGTTTTTGTGGTGTTTTCGGGCATTTTTGTGTTAATTTCAGAAGCCCGATGAGCATAGTTTTCGTCCTACATTTGAGAACTATTGTGTAAAGGATATACGGATCTGGAAATGTCATTTTTTAGGCTTTTATGCTGCTGAAATTTCTGTTAAAATTTTCACTTTCAGATTTATTAATGATAGGTGAAGCTGTGAAGCTTTTGGCACAATTTCTGGCATACCCGATTTGGGATTTCTTGAGAAATTTGGTGGATCTTTGTGATATTAGTTGTTTGATCTTGAAAATCTGATTAGAGGTTGAAAATATCATATAAAATCAGAAAAGGGACATTTCATGTTGAGTGCTAGTTTTCTAGTGTGTGTCGAGTGATCCAGTATGTGTCGTGTTATCTATATTTTTGGTTCCTAGTGGGAGCCAACTTGTGTATTTAATTTTGATTGTCAATTTAATAATAGGATCTTGTCTTGGGATGAGTGTTGATAATTTTTAGGTTGACCATTCTTTTATTTAATATTCTAGAATCTTCTATAAGCTATTTTGGCAAGTATTTAAGGAGGTCTTAAGTTAAGTTGTAGCAGTTAGTTAGAAGTAAGTACTAAGCAAATAGAAGCTAGAGATCAGATTGTGAAAGCAGATATGTGTTTGGAAGTGTGAGTTTGAAGATTAGAATTTTTAATTGGCCATAACCTAGAAGGCCTTAGAGCTAGGCATGTATGCTGAATATTAGATGAAATAGTAAAGATATCTTGTTCTCTATCCTTGGGTGTTGTTTCTTGTGTTTGCTTCCATTGTGTTAACTCTTGCAAGTTGGTTTGGGATAGTTTGGTGAGCCTTTGGCCCTAGTTTTATTTATCCCTTGCCTATGTTAGGTGGTATTAAAGCATGAGGTTCATCCTTGTGGAGATTGGATCATGTAGAACCCTGATTCAGATTTGGTTGTAGGGTGGCAGATCTATGGATTTGACATATAACTCATAGAGGGTTACGATCTTCCAGGAACTTGATTTGTGAAGATGGTTCATGGTATCAGAAATAATGTTGATAATGCTATATTGGATCAGTTGAGACAAATTGCAGCTAGGTTAGATGTTGGGGAGATAGCCTAGAGGAGAGGAGCACATCTTGATGATGTAAGCGATGATGAAGTAGTTGCAACAAACCCTAATCTAGAATAGGAAGAATATCAAGATGAAGAAAGATTGTTGAGAGTATTGTCTAGATCTAATTCAAAGCCTACTGTGGAATTTGTTCCTTATGATAGAAAATTGGATACCAATGCTATGTTAGATTGGATCTCTGACATTGAGAAGTTCTTTGAGTATGAAAACACTCCTGATAATAGGAAGGTGAAAATTGTAGTTACAAGATTGAAAGGTCATACCTCACTATGGTGGGAGCATTTGCAAATTGATAGACAAAGGAGAGGAAAGGAGAAGATTAGAACTTGGCCAAAGATGGTGAACAAGGTAAAGAACAAATTCCTTCCTACTGATTACCAAGTTAGCTTGTTGAGAAAGATTCAAAATTCGAAACAAAAGGACATGACTATGAAATAATATATCGAGGAATTCTATAGATTTGACATTAGATCTGGACATGTGGAAGATGATGTTGAGAAGATTGCAAGATACCTAAATGGATTGAGATCTAGGATTCAAGATGAGATAAGTTTTGTGAAATTGGAAAGTGTGGGAGAAGCATATTAGTATGCCTTGAAAGCTGAGGAGATCTTGACAAAGAAGCATGAACAAAGACAAAGAGGTAGAGGTGGTAGATTCCAGAGAGGTAGAGGTAGATCCTATGGAGAAGGTAGTACATCTAACAATTTTGTGCAAGATAAAGGAAGATTTGAATGGAAGAAAGATAAAAATGAAAAATTGAGTGGAAAGGTGGTAGTTCTTACCAAGGAGGTATTGGTTCTTACCAAAGAAGAGGTAATTTTTATTCTAGAGGTGGATTTCATGGTAATTGTTTCACATGTGGTAAAGAGGGACATAGATCTTTTGAATTTAGTGTTATAATTCTTTAGAATAACTGAGAGGGGGGGGCGGGGGGGTGGTGAATCAGTTATTCAAGGTCCAATGCAACTTTTTCTACAAATCCTTAATGACGCATAACTAAAATTATCATGCATGTAGTTTGAAAATTTAAACAACTATGAAAAGTAAACATGCATCACACCATAATACTAAGAATTTGATAACCCAAAAACCCTCCAGGAATAAGAAGGTAAAACTGGAGTGGGGATGATACCCACAAAATAATTGCACAATTGATTATAACCACTTTTGATGGTCTACCCTGTTAAAGGCTACAATACATTGTTAAATGTGACCTTGTTAGAGGATTTCACCATACTGTTAGGAATGAGCCTGGTTAAAGGACTTTGGAACATTCACTTGGAATGTTGCCCTGTTAAAGGATTTAGATCATGGCTATTAAACCAACCTAAGTCCATAGGATTTACTTTAACTATTACAATTGCTAGAGAGTAACAATAATGGCTTTTGATCTGATACAACTTACAACATATCTTGCAGATTGCAGATCACACTTTAGTTCAATCCTTTGCTTGGCTTTAATCACTGTAGCTTTGTAAGCTTGTCATCTCAAGCTTCGTCACCTTGAGTCTTCTTACTCATCATACCAATGCAATCATATCTATGGTCACCTTTCGAAGCAGATTATCTATTCTCTCTTCCACTTAGCACCTTCTTCAGTAGTCCATGTTTTCATTCTTTCCTTTTTTTTTGCTTCATGACCTTATGAATCCCTAAATAGAAATTTGGAATACCTTTCTCGCTCAATTATCCCTCTCCAACTTTAGGGTTTCAATAGATTAGGTAGGATACAATGTATCTATCCCATATCTTGCTCTTATCTAGAAACTTCATCTAGAATTCAATTATATTCGTCAAAAATATTTTATATAGTGTTCTATGCCACCAGCTCATCATTCTTATCTTGTATCTGATTCACATAATTCTAGATAACTACCATGTCGGCTCAGATCTGGCAAATCTTCAATTTTCAAAATAATGTAGCAACTCAGCATTATTGATTTACTAATGCTCGACACCTGAAGAAATTCTGTGAAACTCAACTCTTGTAATTCACTCAGCACTTATATCTTGCTCGACACTTGAAAACTTACTCGACACCTATTATCTTTTCTACTACTCGGCACCTGATCTTCACTCAGCACTTGAAGATCACTTGGTACACACTAAGTTGAACTTTTCTTGGCTTCAACTAAGAATCTGTTCAGCACTAACTAGCTTTCTTGACATTAGTATGGATTTTGTTCTAGATTTCCTAAGACAACGAAAGGGTATGATTCCATATTTGTTGTGGTGGAAAAATTTTCAAAGATGGCTCATTTCATACCATGTAAGAAGTCATAAGATGTTGAGCATGTTGCTGAACTTTTCTTCAAAGAGATTGTGAGATTGCATGGATTACCAAGAAGCATTATTTCTAACAGAGATAGTAAGTTTGTTGGTTATTTTTGGAAGACTTTGTTGAAGAAGATGGGTACTAAATTGAAGTTTAGTTCTACATTCCATCCACAAACAAATGGAGAGACAGAGGTTGTAAATAGAAGCTTGGGTAATTTGCTGAGATGTCTAGTTAGGAATAAACCAAGTAATTGGGAGATGGTATTGGTACAAGCTGAGTTTGTATACAATAGTTTTGTGAATAATAGTATAGGGAAGACACCTTTTGAGATTATTACTAGAATGAAACCTGGAGGAGTATTAGATTTCAGAGATGTTGCTAGTGAGGAAAAGAGAAGTGTTGCAGGGGAAGAATTTTTTGATTTTGTGGAATCTTTGCATAAAGAAGTGAAGTAGAGATTGGAAGAAAGTAATTAGAAGTAGAAAGAGAATGCTGATTAGTCTAGAAGACATCATTATTTTCAAGTTGGTGATGAGGTGATGGTTCATTTGAAGAAAGGAAGATTTCCTATTGGAACATATAGTAAACTAAAGATGAACAAATTTGGACCTTGTAAGATCTTGAAGAAATTTGATAGTGGTAATGCTTATGAAATTGAGTTACCTGATGACATGGATATATCTCCTATATTCAATGTTGCTGATCTATATAAGTATCATGAGTCAGATAATGAAGTTTCTAGACGTGATGATTATCTTAAGAAGTAGATTGAAGAGGTTGAAGAGATATTGGCTTAGAGAATTGGTAAGAGTACAAGATGAAAAGATTATTATGAGTATTTAGTGAAGTGGAAGAATAGACCTATTGAAGATGCTTCATGGATTTCTCAATCTGATTTGGATTCAGCTCAGGTTGTGACACTTTCATGATTCAGGAGAATCATTCCTCTAACCTCAGTTGTCTAATGCAAGAGCATCCTAGGTTTCCTTGCAATGCTACTCTTTTTGTTCTTTCTGCTAGTTGATGTCAAGTGCCAATTTCTAGCTACTACTGAATTCCTTTGATGCTGAGTTCTTGTCGATGTCAAGTGATCCTTTGATACCAGGTTCTTGTTGGTGCCAAGTGATCCTTTGATGCTGAGTTCCTGTTGGTGCTGAGTGATCCTTTGGGTGCCAAGTTCATATTGATGTTGAGTTCCTATTGGTGTTGAGTGGTCCTTTGATGCCGAGTTCCTATTGGTGCTGAGTGATCCTTTGATGCCAAGTTCCTATTGGTACTGAGTGATCCTTTGGGTGCCAAGTTCCTATTGATGTCGAGTGCCAATTGATGTCAAGTTCTTATTGATGCTAAGTGCTAGTTTTCTAGTGTTTGTTGAGTTGTTTGTGTTTTGGTTCTTAGTGGGAGCTAAATTGTGTATTTAGTTTTTATCATGAATTTAATAATAGGATCTTGTCTTGGGATGAGTGTTGACCATTTTGAGTTCATTTTCTTTTATGTAATGTTCTAGAATCTTCTATAAGCTATTTTGGCAAGTATTTAAGGAGGTCTTAGGTTAAGTTGTAGTAGTCAGTTAGGAGTAAATAATAAGTAGATAGAAGCTAGATACCAGATTGTGAAAGGAGACATGTGTCTGGAAGTGTGAATTTGAAGATTGTAATTTGTAATTGGCCATAACCTAGAAGACCTTATAGTTGGGCATGTATGCTAAATATTGAATGAAACAATAAAGATATCCTATTCTCTCTCCTTGGATGTTGTTTCTTGTGTTTTCTTCTATTGTGTTAACTCTTGCAGGTTGGTTTGGGATAGCTAGGTGAACCTTTGGCCCTAGTTTTATTCATCCCTTGCCTACATCATATAAAAAAACAAGCATTCATAATTTTGTGACAAAGAATCTATTAAGACAAAGTGAGGTCACGACCATTCTGAGTCACAAATTCTAGAGTCAATAGAGTTCCTAAAAAAAAAATCACCATGTTAGTAAAGTGTTTCCATAAAATCACCCTATTAATCTCATGTAGCAGTAATAGTTATGATGCCCAAGCTATAGTTTTAATGGCACCAAACATTTACACCTACATGCATTCAAGCATGCACAAGACTGTTTTGGGTGAAGAATGATTCTTTAAAATATTTCTATAGTTAACTATGGGCTTTTGAAAGATTACCTATAGGAATACATATATGTAATAATATCCTTACTATAGTTGGGGTTTCAAATCACAAGTTTGTGTTATAATTCTAGCGGCACCAGATAGGCAATAAGCATTAACATATTTCACTAAATGCAAAGAAAAATGGCACATAGCCCCTATTATGGCTGAAGATCTATTTTACCCAAGCTTTGACGATTTTGTTACAAGTTTTGCTAAGGAAGCTACATGCAAAGGGAGATATCATTATTAAACAAAAAAATTGTAGTTGTATAAAAAATGACAACCAAACACACCAAGCTTCGAATTATAATGTAATAGAGCTACCTATTTCAAACTTCCATCAAAGCAAACAAGTTTTTCATTATTCAAAAGACAGAAAGAGAGAATCTGCGCCAATCGATTTTTCCAGTTGTCCTCCAGCTGCTAATGTTTTTCTCAAAATTATAATCCCGTCCTTATTTAATATTTTTCTCCCCATTTCATAACTTACCTCGGATGCTCCATTTCTACTTCCCCACCAATCTCTCTAACTTCATACAAAAAATTGTGAAAAGCATAACAAAACCATTTCCATACTGTACCCAATTAATGAAAAAAATTTCCAAACGAGATGGTGTCTTTAATAAATAAATTTATCAACATTTTCATGTTACTTTGATCACACTTCTAAGAAAATAAAAACCAAAAATTTTAAGGTAATTTCTAACTATGAAAACAACTCAAGATACATATCACAATTAATGAATTAACATGTATTTAATAAGTGATGTGTGTGTGAGCTGCACAAGATAATCCATCCATCCCCTTCTGGAAGGCTAACCTTGCCTACATCAACCACACCCTCATCTAAACAACCTGCAAATCACTCAAACACTTGTAACCAAAATAGAAGTCAGTAACCATAAGTTTGATAATTGATTTTTCATCATAACATAAATGTAATAACATATGCATCAATATTCACCATACAACATCATCATGTAATATAAGTCATTACATTAACATTTTAAATGAAATTTATCATAACATAGAAAATTATAAATTATGTAACCAAAATTTTCCACTACCATTAATTATCAATTAAATCATACTAATTAATTAATCCATGTTTATAACAAGGTTTCTAGATAATTGCCACCTAGGCAAAAATGATGAAGTCACAAGATGGGTAATGACAGGAAATTAAAATGATATATTATTAGCAAAATCTTCTAGTTTTTGACCACTAACTGAACTGAGGTCAAACCCTAGAGATGTTGAAATTAAGAAATTGAATAGAGAGAAATTATGCAAAAACCATGTCAAAACCAAGAATCAAAAAAATTGATGGAAGCATAGTAGGGTGAAAATTCACCATACTAATAGTGCAAGTTGTGAGTGTATAAATAGATAGAGAGGGGAAGTAACTTCCACAAAGTTAGGAAGAGGTCAAAAAGTAACATGACACATCTGTAAGACCTTGTTAATCAACTAGATACATGACCTAGAATGCCTAATTAGATTTAATAAAACCATGTACAAAATAAAAAAACTAACAATTTTTTTGAAAATTATATGTTTTCTAAAATTATTTTATTATTAAACAACTTTAATCAATTAAGAAAGGGAAATATTTTTGTTTTATTTTCTTTTAATTTCTTCAACTTTCCATCTAAATAATTTTAATTGTCACACTTAAACTATAAGAAACACAAATAACTATCTTAGGTCTATGCATTAAAATTGCAAGATTAAGATAAATTTTTAAATGTATATTGTTTTTATCAGAGTATCTATAAACTAGTAGCACAATTCTAAAATAGAAAAATAATATGCACTTGACAAAAAAATTGCTCTAAATGAGGTGTTGGATATTGCCAAAATGAGATACTACACAAAGATCATAAACCATCTTGCACAAACTTCCATCACAAATAATAATAAAATGCTCATAAAAAGGGTTGTTCAAATATTTTGTTTGAAAATAATGGGTAATTATTTGTGTGCATTTCACCTTTAAACTTTGTATGGCTATAGATTTGGGTTTTGATGTTTGATTTGGACAAAACCAAAACTATTCTTGGTTTTGTTGACCTCTTTAATATGATGCCAAACATTAATTTTAATATAAAGCACCTTTTTTTCCTTGCAATATAACGCCATAAAAAAGAAACCCCAAAATTTACAAAAATATACACTCAAATCCCTCAAATAACAAACCAATGACACTCATTGGTCTCTAATAGCATATCTATTTTTTCTAATAAGGAAACCTCTCAAAGAAATAGAAGCAATAGAAAGAACAATAATACAAGATAAATAATATAACAAGAATAATGTAAATCTCACTACAAATGTAGTAGCTTAATTAGATTATGATGAATTCTAATGAGTTCTACATAGGAGATTCCTATGCTATATATCCAAGGTGAGTACACAAATGTGAATGAGATAGTGATAGGTTTTATTATTTCATTACATGATAATTAACATAAAATGTGTCACAGAAAAATGATGGAAAAAAATGACCATTAGAGGTGGATTATCCTCAAATGTTTAATAATGTGCAACAAAGGTACAAAATGATAAAGAGAAATGACCGCAAAAGGTAGAACACCCACCTAAGTAGAAATGTCCATCCACTACAAGTTAACACAGTATTGATAAGTCATATATAGTGAAAATAATCTAACTACTCTTATGCAATTCATTAAGGAAGTTCTAGTAATGAGTAACCAGTACTTAGGTGTGAATTAACCAAGGTAAAGTACTCTAATTAGACTGACACTTGTATGTGAAAAAATTGAAGGAGTGTTGATAGATTATATTAGCTATTTAATTTAATTTTTAATTTACTTTTCATACTAATTCTAGTTTTAGTGCATATAATAAATTCTTTGGTACACTTTTGAGGCATATGGTGCCTAAATTTGATTGAAATTGTTGGCTTCTTAAAATTCCACAAAATTCTAGATTGAACCTAATTCTTTGAATAATATCAATTGTGTCAAAGGGCCCAAAGAATGTAGTTTGATAATTTTAAAAATCATACTTGAATGCTTAAATCTTCTACTATCATTCTAAATTTATAGGATAGTCACATTTATTATTAGGGGAATTCAATTGTTGATGGCTTCACAAATATTGATGTTATTCATCTTAGTGAGAAATGACATAGGCACATAACATAATCCCACATGAGTTTAGATTGTTAATTCCAAATGATGATAAGAACTACTAATTCATTTTATATATTTTGAGCACAAAATGTCCATTTCTCTTCCATTATAAAAATTGTCTTTGCTATCTAGTAGCCTTAAAATGTAAGTTGTAAACCTTAAACCATCCAAAAATCTAAAACCATAAACCCTACTATATGATCATTTTCCTTGTAACTAGTTTTTCTTTAAGGTACTATTCTATTAATCATAGATTTTTCTAAGGAAATTTTGTCCAATTGAATCCATAAATAGCTAGGGTTAAATGGTATTTAATCATTTCCCTCATACCTAGTTTCTCTTTAAGGTATTATTCTATTAATCATAAACTTTTTAAAGGAAATTTTGTCCAATTGAGTCCATTAATAGCTAGCTTTAAATGATATTTAATCATTTTTTGAAAGATCATTTCTTAGACCCTTGATATGTTACCTTAGGGTATAAAGGCGGGTTTGTAGCTTAAAGAGAAGTTACCAAAAAAATTAAGGTAAGGCCCACCTTATATTTATTTGTTCTCATGATTAAGACTTTAATTATTTTCTCTTTCATTGAATGTTTTCGAGATTCTTTTAACCTGAATATATATATATATATATATATATAAAGGTCCATTGGTTTCTCACTCTTTTCATGTGAAAAAACTTCAAACAAGACATTGCTCTTGTTGAATAGCATTTTTTGTGATAAAGAACTAATGATAGTTATCATTTGGATTTCTATTTTGAAACCCTTGTGCAAAAGGACACTTTATTGAAAAAATGTGTTATCTATGTTTAGAAAGGTGATGATGAAATCAAGAGTAATGAAATTCTAAATAAACATCCCTATATCTATTCAATCCAATCATGTTTTTATAAAAATGGTGATAATCTTAGTAAAAATTCTATAAAAAAGATTGTTTCATAATATTAACTAATTCGTCCATAAGAAATGTAAACTTGTATATTAATCTTTAAAAAAAAAATAGTGTCAACACAACTTCCTCTTCAATCTAATGTAAAAATAAAATTAGAATCGACTCTTTGAAGCTAACACTAAGACATAGGCATGTGATGCAAGATACTATGTAAACAAATTGCAAACCCATTAACCCATTTTATAAAATCATTTGTATTCAAACATAATTTACACATGCCACAACAAAAACTCCAATGCAATACACGTCGAAATAGACGAGTGCTAACATTATGGCTTCGTCATAGTTTTTTATTGTCCCCCACACTAGTTGAAGTATGCTCATAGAAAATGTCATTATTCCTCTTACACAAGAATTTTCCAAAGATAACATAAATTTTTCATATGGACACAAGCAAGTCATATAAGGTTGGTGAACTGCGGTCATCCAACGAGGCAGAACTCCTTGACCAGTTGTTTTATTTGACCATACATAGAGAAGGCGTGGAAGTTTGGACAATTTCCGAATAGCGAAATGTTACTGATTTGCTCCAAGGCTAGTTTAGACAGATTTTCGATACAAGGACAAAAAAATCTAATAGAGTTTCCTCGATATAGGTTTACAAACGAAGTTAGCAATAGTTGAGAGAAATAATTTTTAGAAACAATTGTTGAAAATGTGCATTGGTTTTCAGTGTCTTATTGTAATTCTACTGTCGGTATTCAACTATTATTATTTATCTTCCATATATAGGAGAATTGGAAAATTAATATGATAAGAGTTAACTACTGATGCATGAACAAAAACTTTTGAAGGTGGGAGAGTAAATTTAGACGTTTTTTTCAATTTGCACCTGTGCATTTAAACTGGCCGGTCAATATATGAAATCTATATATAATCAATGAATCCGTGTTTCTGACAGAAATTGATTTCATGTCCATTCCTTAGGTATGAATCCTACTCTGAAGTTATAGTTTAAGATTGAAACAAATCATAATTCGTTTCTTTCAGATGGAAAACATAGAGGAAGAGATGTATAGGATTGTATATCCTTGCGCTGCCTGCAGGATTCAACGAAGAAAATGCGGAAATAAATGCATGCTCGCTCCTTATTTCCCACCAGACGATACTGGCAAGTTTTTACTGGTGAATAGAGTATTCGGGACAAGTCGGATTGTCAGAATCCTTCGGGTACAGGACAAATGCCGGTTTAGGGTTTGTTAAAATATTAACTCGAATTTTATTTCCTCTCTAAGAAAAACCGAAAAGAAGTTCTTACCTCTAAAGCACTATTAGATTTGATTTGTTCTAGAAAACATATAAAATAAGATATTATTTGATATGGTTTAGTTTTGAGGGAGGCAAAAGACATTCAAGACGAGGGAGTTAAATTTTTCAAAAACCTTTTATCTCCACCCCAAGATCATTTATCATTACCTGATTTAGAAGACGGTTTTCTTTCAGTTATTCCACAATTAGTTACTCCTCTAGATAATGTCGGACTATTGAAGAAAGTGTCTGACTAGTGAAGCCATTCACACTTTCTGAGATTAGAGAGGTTGTCTTCTCCTTGCATCCGGATAAGGCTCGAGGCCCAGATGGAATTACTGCTATTTTCTTTCAGAAATGCTGCGATAAAATTGCTTTTGATCTTCTTTCTGCCATGGAAGAGTCTAGGAAGCATGGTTATATGTTGAAGAACTTTAATACTACCAATATTGTCCTGATCCTAAAGTCGGCTTCCCCAAAACCTTTGCTGAATTCAGGCCAATTTCTTTGTGCAATACAGTGTACAAGATTTTTACAAAAGCCATGTATTTTCGTCTGCAAAAACTCTTGCCTAGGATCATTTCTTCAGAGCAAGGAGGTTTTGTGCTTGGGAAAGAGACAATGGAAGCTGCTTTAGTGGCTCATGAAGTACTACATTCTATCAACACTCATCAGATTCCATCATTTGTAGTTAAACTAGATATGATGAAAGCATATGATAAAGTTAACTTAAATTTTCTTATTAAAGTGCTTTTGAAATTTGGTTTTTCCCCAAAGTGGTGTAAATGGGTCAAGGCTTGGTTCGCTGGAGCTTCTTTTTCAGTTATCATAAATGGGGTTCCTTTGGGCTACTTCTCATCCTCTCAAGGTGTAAGACAAAGAGATCCAATTTCTCCATCTTTGTTTATTATTATGGTTGAGGCCTTTAGTAGGATGATTACCTAGAGGCATGTACAAATGCAATGGAAGGGTGTTCTGATTCCTAGAACTTCTATCATTGTAACACACTTTCTCTTTGTTGATGATACTTTGTTGTTTGGGCATGCTGCACTACAAGAAGCTTGAACTATCAAGAAAGTGTTAGATCTCTACACTTCAATGTCCGGTCAAAGGATTAGTGCTCCTAAATCAAAATTTTATATTTTCTTTACTAATGCCTTGTTTTCCTCCAAGATTGTGAAAACTTTGGGTTTTCAGCAAAATCTTCTTCCCTCAGTTTATCTAGGAGTTCCCTTCTTTGTTGGGAATAACAAGTCAACTTATTGGAAGTCTATAGTGGACAAAATTAAGGGCAAAGTGTCAGCTTTGAAGTTCAAATGGATCTCCTTATTTGGGAGAATTCTTCTTATTAGATCTATTCTATCTGTAATTCCTAATTATTTTATCTTCATGCTTCATGTTCCTTCAATAGTTCTTAAACATATAAAACAAATTATCTGCAATTTTCTATGGAGCAACAACATGACTAGGCAAAGAAAAATCCCCCTTATATCTCTAGATGAAATGGTGTAAGATAAACAAAGGGGTGGTGTTGGCCTCCATGATCTTGCAACCCTCAATAAAGCGGGTGCAGGTAAGTTGGTTTGGAACATGATTAAAAAGCCAAATACTACTTGGTGCAGGACTATGCAAATGATGTATTTGGATACCATGGATCCTATCCACATTATTTTTGCATCTACTCTTCTGCATGGTTCTGAGCTGTGGAACTTTATTGTTGATTCAATATAAATTAGTGATCACTTTGTAGCTTGGGAGATTAGTAATGGTCAGAGGGCCTAGTTTTGGGAAGACTCTTTGAATGGCTTCCCCCCACTTATAAAGATCCTTGAGTTTTCAAAGGCAATACAATTTTTTTTTTGATGATTAATAAATAATATACTAAGATTATAGTTCACAAAAAAGGGTCAGGGGATACAAGATCACCCCACAAGAGTTCACATGGTTGAAGCTGGATACATTAACTATTCATAAAAAGAAAACATAAAAAACAACCTCAAGCAGCTAAAGTAGTGCCTACCAAGGGAGGTTGACCATCTCTATCATGAAAACTCCAATCATCCTTGGGATTGGGGGATAAGCTAGGAAAAGTCCAACTATCATCATTAGTATCAGTAGCCTCAGTGGGCTGAGCATCATCCTTCGTTTCAGGCCAGGGCGGTGAAATAGCCAACTCCAAACAGAAAGGGCATTTCCTAGAAACCCTTTGCCGAGCACTAGGAGGAGGAGCTAGGGACTAGCCAGTGCCACCATGGTGCAAAGAAATTGAGCAGCACCTCCATCCATCATCACCACCACTTGGAGAGCAATGGTGGGAAGCCTCGGAAGGCGAAGTGTGTGAGTGGTGGCCTAAAGAGTTGTGCCTCTGGTGGTAGCCTCTAGGCATCAAGGTATCAATTGAGGCATCTGGAAGAACCCTAGCAATAGTACAAGGGGCATTGCCTTAGTGATTAAGAAGCTCTTGAAGGTGGGCCACCTCCACCTTGTTAGGTTGCACTTGAATTTGCATCAATATATTATTACAAATGCATGCCTTAGTGTACATAGCAATATTAATATCAAGAAAACTATGTGTGAAAAGAACAACATTTCTATCTTTCCACAAAGTGAGAAAAATCTCCATCCTAAAGGTATGCCAAATTTGGGTAAATTTTCTAGGGATCCTAGGGGAATCCCCTAAAATAACCACATGCCATGAAAATGTTTCAAGCTAAAAAGGCTTTAAAAAGTCATGAATCTAGTGCCAATAATTTTGAGCACATTTACAAAAACAGAAAATATGTAGGAAAGACTCTAGTTGGCCATAGAAAGGACACTTGGGATCCTAAGCCCCCATATGTTTGAGAGGAGGCCAAATGGGAAGACCTTCAAAAACTAGGCACCAAGCAAAGTGGGCAATCTTCAGTTCTGTAATAACACTCCAAATAGTGTCAAAGCATTTTCTCCATTGAGAAAGCGAGGATTGCAAATGCCATCTTTGATTGAGTGTATCCACCATTGGCAGATGTGGGGAGAGCCATCTATAACCTAGACTAGGTTTGTAACTTGTGAAAGGAGTGGTAGGGTACCACTTCTAATTAGTCCACCAAGGTCTAATAGACTGAATTACCACTTTGTGAATTAAGTGCCTTGGAATTATTGAAAGCAATAACTCAAAAGTTTGTTGATCTGAATGGGCAAGATGGTGTTGGACTTGCATATCATCCCAATATCTAATACTCATGGAAACCCTAGAGAAAAGATCTTTAGGAGCCTTGATGACTTGTTTGTAAAAATGCAGAGCACAAGTGGGTTGAGTTTTGGCAAGAGGAATGCCTTGAATGGCAAACAGGGGAGACCACCAAATGCTCTACTGGTTCAATGAGAGCCCATCATGAAATTCATCACCAAACTAGTGAAGCCAAGGCTTGATAGCTTCCCAAGATTTCCATATGCTCTTGATAACAAAAGAGCCCTGTATGTGCACGGGTTCTCACATGATGAGAAGGGTGTGAAATCCAATCCACTTCCAGGAAAGCCTATTGATAGGAAATCTAGAAGAAATTCAATGCTAGACCAAAATCTTCTAGGCTTCATCACCAGTGATGGCACAAATAATCCATTTGGCACATAAGGCAAGACCTTATTTTTGGGTGGAAAGAAGGCCAAGGCCTCCAAACTCTTTTGGAAGACAACAATAATCCTAAGCCACTTTGTAGCAGCCATGATGATCAAAACCAAAGGCCCATAGGAAATCATGGAGCAAACACTCTAATTTCAGATAGGAGGCTTTTGAAGGAGCCCAACAAGAGGAATAGTAAACATGCATTATAGCCAGGACTTTTGAGTAAATCTAGAATTTGCCTACAAAAGAAACTGGCTTCGTAAGTCAATAATCCAATTTCTTAGAAATATTGGCAAGCACATCATTCCATAGCTCCAATGGAGATTATTAAAAGGCAAAAGGAATGCCAAGAAAGTGGAAGATTTCCCCATGACTGATCCATTTCCATTCAAACTGGTTAAGTAAGAGTGGAGTTGGCAAAAAAAAACTGGCGATAATAGAGCATTTTATGCCATTGAATGGTAAAGTCTGAGGCGTGAAAAAAAGTGTCAAGGCAACTTAAGGCATTATTGATGTTCTCTTCATCATCCAAGAGAGTGAGAAAGGAATCATTAGCAAAATGACCATTTTTTCTCTATTCTCTTGCACTCCTCATCCTGATGATGGATCACTGTGTGTGATCCGAAACGTTGATGCTTAAAAATTACGACACAATCAAACTCCAGAAATTCTCATGATATTACTAATGGATTGTGGAAATCAAATGACATTAAAATGACCATTGACCAACTAGAAGGAGGATTCTAGCCAAAAGAATCCAACAAACCAACCCTGAAGAGATGGAGTAGGCTAGCAAATAGCCAAACACTTTAGTAGCAAGAACATAAAGTGCCAGAGCCAGAGGGCAACCTTGTCGAATGGAATGAAAAAGCCCAAAGGCATCAGATTGGGAGTTACTAATGGTAATACAAGCATTGGCATCTTTGAATAGCATCTCAACAAATTGCAAAAAAATTGGACCAAAACCAAGAGCTTGGAGCATAGCCAGAATAAAAGGCCATTCAATCTAGTCATAGGCTTTTGCAAAGTCAATTTTCAAAAAAAGAGCCAACTACTTGGACTTGCAAGCCCACTCCATACCTTCCTAAAAAGCAATAATGTTTTCAAGAATATATCTGGACTTGATAAAGCTAGTTTGCTCAAGCTACACAATTAAAGGTAGGAGGTGGAAAATTTTGAGAGAAATTGCCTTAGCAATAATCTTATAAGACACATTCAAAAGGGTAATTGGCTGCCAATTGAAAATATCCTCTGGATCTCCAGCTTTACGTATGAATTTAATGTTTCCTTTGTTAATAATAGCTCCTAGACTTTTAGAATGATAGGTTTCAAGATAAACTTTATGTAGATCGGGACCAATATGCTTCCAAAGGTGTTTGTAGAATTCATAGGGAAACCCATCACACTTGGGGGACTTATCATCAGCCATGGAGAAAATTGCCTCTTTAAGATCTTGGAGGATAAGAAATTTTTCACAAAAGGCACATTGCTCAACTACTAAGTGGTTTGGAGTAACAGAAGTACACTTGCTGAGAGCTTCCTCTTGAGCAACCGAATTTCCCTGTGAAGCAAAAGCATTCTCATAGTGATGAACAAATTCTTTTAGGATGTCTAGAAGACTAGAGAGAATAGAAGTGCCTTGTTTGATTTTTTAAATCCCAAAATTAGTATGACAGGCTCAAAGATCCTAAAAAAACTCCTTCAAAGCTTTATCACCAACCTCTAACCAATGGAGATGAGCTTTGATTTGTGCCCCTCTAGTGGCATAATTATCCACAACTTTCTTGTCATGGAAAAGTTTGGAAAGTTGAATTTGCAAATCAACATCAAAGGGATTAAGGGTGAGAGCCTCAGAGGCTTTTTTAAGTGCAGAAGTTGTGGATTCAGAAGACCGCTTTCTAAAAACTGCCAACTGTCGACCATAGATGTGCAGAAAGTGAGAAATTTTTGTAATGGCATCATTCCACCACTAAATCCATCCCATGTAGAAATGAAAACATGGCTCTATATTCTAGATGCATAGGATGTGGGCTATAGTGGATGCATGCATCAACACAGACATGTTGAGAGAAAAATGCGACTTGGCAACTTTCTTGATAGTTATTTTCCATGAAATGACAAAATAAATAGGATAGTAGTCAGATAACATCACATCTAGCAAGGGAATGATAGGTAAATCTTGATCCTCAGAAAAGGAGAAAAAAAATTGAGCAGTAATCATGGCATGTTCGAGATGCTTAAAAATACAGTCAGAGCCAGCTCAAAAGTTAGACCAAGTGTGCCAAGCCCCATTATGTTGGTGGCAATTATTATTAGGATGAAAAAGGCCCAATTTATTCCACGTGTAGTACCAGGGCACCCTTTCCCTAACTGTCCATCAAAAAGGTGGAATGCCATCTTTTTCATAAGCCAACTCCACCATATTAAAGTCACCACACATGAACCAAGTAGCTGGAGGCAAGTTGTTAGCTAGCCAGCCCCACAATTGAGATCTTTCCACAACATCATTGGGAGCGTAAACATTAATGATCCCAAAAGAATGATTGTTAATGGAAAGCAACATCCAAATGGTTTTGTGCATGGGGTTAGAACCTAGTAAAATAATAGCAAAATGAAAATGAGGTGATAAGAGAGTAACTACACCACCTTTTCCTACATGTTTTGAAGAAAACATAAAGCCATCTAGCCAAATAATGCGACATGCAGATGAAAGCATGAAACTAGAGATCTTAACTTCTTGCATACAAAAAAAATCTAAATTTTGAAGCCTATGATGGGTGTCCCTGGCATAGTACTTTCTGGAGAGGTCTATGAGACCTCATACATTCCATGATTAAAAATTCATGAAAATTCTTCCATATCTTCCTCGTCCTCGAGAGAGGAGTAGCTATTCTGCAAGAAAGTATAAATTGGGTTAAAGCCAGAAATAAAATCCTCTGGATTGATGGCCCATCATTTCTCCTCTAGTTTCTTAGCAGGTCTGGGAGGAATCTAAGAACATCACACATTTTGAGTTGCTATGGAAGAAGCAGCAAGAGGGGTATGAATCACAATTGAGACTTGAGCCCTAGCGGCTACCTTAATCCCTTGTGAAACATCAGGGTTTGAAACCTATAAAAGACTAGGGTTTGGTTCTAAAGAAACCGCTTGCATCTCTAAATTGGCTAGGGTTTGTACTCCTATTGAGATAGCAGGAACTAAAATGACCACCACATATGACTATTTAGGAGCTAAGGGAGCCTTGCCCTTACACCCAATAGTAGTCCATTCTTCTTTTTTCCCTTCTATTGGTTTAGCAGGAACCTCTTTAGGTGGGGGTTTAACCCTAGGCACAACTAAAGGGTAATCGCTAATCTTATGCTCCATGGACTAGCACCGATAGTAGGTGTTAGGTAGGTTCAAATAAAGCACCTTCTGAGAGAAGGTTTGAGCCCCAATCTATATTTCCATCGAATCCTTGAGATTCTTGGAAAGATCTACCTCAATGCAAATGTGTTTCTAAGGGTGAGCATTGAAAAATTTCTCATTTTCCTTTGTTATAACTTTGCCAAGAGTATTGAAAATGGACTCAATAAAAGGCCAACATGGTAAGGGTAAACCTGAGAACTCTACCCACATAGGAACCCTAAGCTTTTTGTCATCAGAGATAGTAAAGTCTCTCGACCATCTTTGAAAAACAAGTAGGGAAGAATGCACAGACCAAGGACCATTGCTAAAAATTGTTTCTACCTACAACATGTTAGTGAAGCAAAATTAAAAAAACCTTTTGTAAGGTTTTTCACAGTGTCAAGGTAGACTCCATGAGGAGTCCAACTCTTGTTAACTCATTCTCAAAGCATAGCTTCAGGAGGAGTCCTACCCACAAAATACCATATTAAGGTATGTTGTTCTAACCAATCACAAGCATCATCAAATTCTTGTAAAGGAAGGATAATATTAGGATTAACTCATGAAAAACCTTTGGGGTGAACGTGCAAGGACATTTTTTTAGAGGAGGTGCCATGGCTTTTCAAAGTAGCAGTGTGAACACCAGTATCAACAACTGGGTCACCACTAGTTGGGGCCATTATAAGCTAGCCTAACCCACAATAAATGTGATATGAAAAGTGGAGATGATAGAAGGAAAGTTCAAACAGAGACTCGTATGCAAGAAAACTAGAAAAACACATGAAACCTTAGTAGCCACTATTATCAATCAGGTCCATGTTTTAGAAGATCAATGTGTCAGCAATACACATTTTCAAAACCAGCTGGGGAAAATTTTTTTTTAGTATGTTGATCATGTGAAGCCTCACTCTCAACTAGTCATATGGAAATATCCTAGCCTTCTCCCTATCCTTGATTCCACTACTAAAATCTTTAAGGAAATTCTGAAAGATAGACTAGTCTTCTTCCAAAATTAGGAGGACAATGTATTTTGGGCACCGACACATGGTAGAAAATATTCAATCAAGGTAGGGTCGATTGCACTGAGTAGAATGGTGGATTTTAGGATGAAAAGGAGAGCCTTTTTGTTTTGCTAGAGGGTAAAATTACAAAGTTGTGTCACCTTTCAGGCTAACTTATTAGAATGACTGAATTTGAGTATTTCTATCTAATTTTTTTTTTTTTTTAAACATACAATTTAGATAAATGCATTCTAGCTAACTTATATATGGTCTCACACTTTTCCAATTGGAAATGTATATTAAATGCATGAATTATTCTAGTTTGTATCCAATTACTAAAGCAATAAATTTATTTCAGAAAAGTGGTGTTTCAATAACTCTAACTATTTTTTATGATTTTTTTTAATAATATGTAAACACCATTTTATAGTGCTCAGAGTCAAGAATATTCTCGTATAGAGTTTATAGTGTTTTAATTAGATATAGTATATTGTAATTAAAAAAATTCTACAACCACATGTTTTAACACTTGAAAACATGTCAGTTTTGAGAAAGATTTTTTTATAGATTAGATCAAAAAAATATAAAAAATTAAATGACATTTTAGAGGAGAGAGTTCTCTTCTAGAATGCATAATTTATCTCTTGGTTAGAATAGATTTATTTTGAAAAATGTGGTGGGAGATGAAAACTATCAATTTAAGGTGAGTTGAGATTTCAATCGTCATAAAAGAGAAAATATAGGTGTAAAGCTGATTTTTATTTTTTATTGTTCTAGATATATATGTTATCTATAACATAGTCTGGGATCAAAGGAAAATAAGTTTATTTCCATATAGTTTTGTGGTGAGAACTAGACCCCTAATTTTTAGCATTTTTCAGCACCTAAAAAATTATCTATAAAAATTAGGAAAATATATCAATTCTTATTCCAAATAATTATTAAAAATTATAATCCTAAACTTTATCCATTTCTGCACATTTCATTAGTTTACTTCATTTACAAATTCAAAATAATAATTCCAATTTTATGCCATGCCTTTTCCTTTACAAATGGGTGACACAGGTTTCTGCTTTTACCCTAGAATGATTGCACACTACCTAAAGCTGCTTGTTTCTCATGGCTTTCCCTTAGAAAGAGACTGTTGACTAGTGACAGGCTTGAAAAATTTAATATTGCCAAAAGTTTTAAGTGCTTGCTTTGTTAGCAATCTATTGAGGATGTTGATCATTTGTTCCTGCAATGGATTTTGCACAGTTGTGTTGGAAGTTTGTTGTGAGAAAGCTGAAGTTTGTTATGCCACTTCTTAACTTGGGACCTCTTCGAGTCTTGGCCAATTTTGTACTCAAATTCCCTTCTGGCCTCTATTTGGAAATGCTTGCTAGCTATTATTGTTTGGGAAACTTGGTGGGAAAGAAGTAAGCACATTTTCAGACAATCCCCCTCTTCAGTGGATGTTGTTGTTGTTAACATTGAAAAGTTAATTTCAGAATTGGTTTCAGCTAATATTAAGAATAACTCTTCGAGTATTTTCTTTTCCAGTTGAGATGAATCTATGCTTAAGGAGTGGAAATTTATTTCTATCACAACCTTCATCCATCTCAATGGTAATGTGTTTGGTATAGACAAGACCAAGATCAAATGGCTCCCCCGAGCATGGAGATATTAAAATTAATTTTGACAGAGCTTTGAGAGGAAATTCGGGGAAATCAGGTATTGGTATCTGTCTTAGAAATCATTTGGGGATTCCAACTGCTTTAAAATCCTTAGCTATTCTACTAGGCATAAATAATATTATTGAAGCCACAGCTTCCTTGCATGGGCTAGTTCTGGCTAGCTCCTTGAAGATCTCTTGAGTTCATGTTGAGGGTGACTCATTGGTTATTATTCAAGCATGTATTAAGAGCATAGCTTTTAATCATAAGTTGACATATATTTTTGTCCAAATATGGATACTTTTTGATAATTTTGAAATCTATACAATATCTCATACATATCAGGAAGGCAATTGTGTTGCTAATTTCCTTTTGAATTTGGGGTGTGATTGTATTAATTTGGAAGCCCATTCTATAGAAGCTTTTTATAGTTCAAATAAAAGGCTCGTTGATCTTCTAAAAAGTGACAAAAGTTTAGGTAAGAAAAGGTGATCTTTCTCATGGATAATGACAATTATTTGGACTCATGTTTTTTCTAATTGGGCAGCAAAGTGGGATTTTGTTCCTAATTCTTTCCCTTTGGAGCCCTTGAGCTAGGTTTTTATTTTATTTATTTGGGAGACTGTTGGAGACTTGTTCCTAATTCTTTCCCTTCTACATGAAGAAAATAGTAAATCATGTGACTTAGGGCATAGATAACCCAAATCTAAGCCACCAATCCGAATATGCATCAATAATGAAAGATCAATGGGCAAAGACAACACATAACCAAGCTATAAATGCAACTTGTAAGAATAGACCGCTTACAACACTGCACAACTTGTAGATCCAATAAGTCATCATACATATTCAAGCCAAATACTGATAACCATATCATCATGAGACCAATCTGAATAATGAACTGAGTATACAATGACATCAAATCTTAAATCTTTCAATGCCATAAACTCACAATGTTACCATAGTCAAAATATATCTATAAACTATTTAGATCAATATATCAACAAATAAATCATGCCAAACCTGCACCAAATCTGAACCAATGTGTAGAGCTCTCCAGCAGCTTTATGTTGACTACTCAAAGTCCAAAATTTGACTCTATATGCCGAAGTTATGCCCTAATCCATGCTCAAAATAAAAAAAATCTGCCTTTAGGGCTCTTAAACCCTAACAAAATGTCAAAATCATAGAACCAAACCTATACCAAGTTGTAGTGCTTTGAATTAGCTTTCCAACGTTTGTAAGAACTCTGAAATCTAATATTCTGAGAGAAAGTTATGGCCATTTTAGTAAGACAATCTTTTTACCATTTTCAGTGCGATTTTTCATTTTTTTATTTTTTTTGACGAAAATTCCGACGGGATTAAATCTGACGGCCATCATGGGCTGAAACCAAAAAACTCTTTCATTTCCTCTGAACATGGCCAAACTAGGGCATATTATATATCAAAATTTATGGAAACGTCGACTTGGATCCAGTGGTGAGGTCTGTTTTTACCTAGGAGGTCATTTCTGCATGCTATCCCCCAAAAACCCTCATTTTATATGAATCATCCGAAAAATACTTTTGTCCAAAAAATTTCACATGCCCAAATCTTTTTACATCCCATCATAACAGCAAATCCAAAACCCTCAGATCTGCAATATATCTTGCCCTTTCTTTTATCCTCTCATGCATTCCCCTGGATTTAATCTAGGGTTACAATAATAAAACCATAGCTTTGATACCACTTGTAAGGAAACTTGGCAATAAAGAATATAACCGTTTCCACATAACCCATAATAAATCTAAAATAAACATGAAATTAAAATCCACATGCAAGAGAATAGACAACATACCCACAAAATTGTGACACGAGATATACCTTGGGAAACCCTCATTGAGGGAAAAACCCAGCCTCCAAAAGCATCCATCACCATTGCCACAACTGAGCAAACTATGTGAACAAGCATGAATCCACACATCCCATGCCATGCTTTCAACTTTCACAAATGCTCCCTTGGCTAACTTGTCAAGCCTAGTCTCGCTCGACTCTTGCCTTTTGTCTTCTCCTTGTCACTCTACAACAACTATCCTTGTGGCTGCTTATATAGTAGCAAGTCCTACAAAACCACTAAGTGGTATTACATAAACTATGTGCTAAAACCATGTACGACCTAACCCACTAACCCCACATTTAATATTGGGCATTTAATTCTTTTCCCCAATATTAAATAATTACATAAAATATTATCACAATGTTACAATACAACTCATCAAGAATATTCCATGGGAATCATTACATGTTGCACATCCATCTAGGCACAACATTACATAATAAAATAAAATAATAAAATATAACAATATTATGCAATGTGTGCAACACCCATTATCTTAACAATCTCCCACTTGTTGTATACATTGCATAGGGTCAGTTCGTAGCCACATAAATGAACAAGGGAACAATCCCTCCCAGCACATCTAACATCATGGATCAAAAATAGACCAAGTGCTCCATCCTAGTACCCACAAAAAAATCAAAGTATCTAGCATCTCGAACATGAATGATGACACCTTCTATTATGCCACTACCACCGGACATACATAGAAGCCATCCAAAGAGAAAGCCACCCAACTTGTCACATTAGAAGATAATAAAATCCTGTACCAACTGAAATTCCAAGCACAAAAACTTGATCCAAAGGTAATCACATGTATCCATAGTTGTCAAAATATCCATAGCTTAAATAGCACCCACAGCAAGTGCCAAACCCATCCAACTATCCATACCTCAAAGGTATAACAAGTGAATCTCATATCACCAACATATCCAATCTATAACCTGCAATCACAAGCCTCAAGAATAATACCTACCACATATATACCAAGAAGCTCCCACTGCAAAAGATAATGTCAAATCTATAACCAATCCACTCACAACATCTCAAAGAAGTGAATCCATGTAGTATCAAGGACATCCACAATACATAAACTAATATCCTACAAGAACAACTTTCATAACAAGTCTCCAACAGTCTCTCAAATTCCCCATAACCAACAGAGGAAAGAGATAAAGGAATAACCATGTCATCTCTCACATGACATACATGAACACAAACCAGTGATCACAATCTCTAACCAATCTCAAATCCAATGTAAGAAAACTTGAACATCCAAGAAGATAACCAAGACCAGAGAAACGATGCAAATCATAACCTGTATCATGTCCTTCTACACACACCTCTAGATGTAAACTATGCAAGTATGATCTCCTCCATAAAACCCCAACAAGAAGCCTCAACAACACCCAAACCATACCATATAACTAATCATGGATGTAAGCCTCTCACAAGAAGATCAAACTCATAAAACATTCCTAAACCAAGGAATAACCATTCCTAATCCAAGGAAAATGCCCAATATAAAACCATCTCCCAAACTCAACCAGCATAACAACATATGCACATGGAGATAACCAATGCTAAACCATCTCTCAAATGAACCCTCCATAACTAACTCATGTATCATAGCTCAAGATCCATATCCATGAAAGACAAGCATAAATATAATGCAACTAAGAGATAAAAAACAATGGGCTATACCTCTCAAGTAAAAAACCGCCGAGTAGACCAAGAGTGGGGCATGCGAATGCTCATCAAGATACCCAAGTCTCCAACCAAGACTCATCTAAGAAAAATCTCCTCTCAAGTCCATATTAGGTGACTACCCCTAGGACTTCCTATTGAAACCACCAACCATCCCAACAAATACTTCTCTAATCCAAGATAAATCATCATCATCACCATCTCTAAGTATCTATGAGCACCTGTAACCAATCAATCCATGCCAACTCCAAATGTAACATAGCAGTATCATGAAGTATCCAGCTTATGATCAGTGTACTCAATACCAAGAAACTAAACCAAGATCAATGTCAAAGTTTCAACCATGGCCTCAAGAATATAAACATGACAACATGATCTAACCATCTCAAGCAAAGAGATAACATGTTCCATATGAACATAAACCACACCTTTGCCAAGAATCCTATGAGTTCTCAAGATGCAACCATCTCCACACACTATGAAGAAAAAAAAACATCTCTACATCTAGGAAGAACCATCTCCACACACCATGAAGAAAAAAAAACATCTCCACATACCAGGAAGAACCATCTCCACACACCATGAAGCAAACCCATCTCTACATACTAGGAAGAACCATCTCCATACACCATGAAGATAACCAAGAACTCCATGAGTCCTTAAGATCTATCCATCTTCACACACCATGAAGATAACAAGTGCACCATGCAAATGTAAAAGATGCTTTTGCAGCAATAGGATCTAAGACAAATCTCCAACATCTGCAAACACTCAATAAATATATCAATGCCAACAACTCCCACTCAACTGTGGTACCAAGTCTCCCATGGCATCATAAAATCTATCTCCTATATGAAGATCCAAACCATACCAGGAACTAATCCTGCACTGTCACCTCATCACTATCACAAGCTCCCATTGAATCGTGTATCCAAGCTATCCATGACATAATGATGAAAAACCATCCTCTAACCATGAAAATCAACCAAAGCATCAAACCATCAAAGAACTCAAAGTGCACATCATGAGCTCCTCAAAACAAACCAAATAACCATGACCCTCGACCAAGAAGATATACCACCATAACTGAATCAGAAAATCCATGCTAATGAACATCAAGGATGTACCTGTATAACTAATCATGTCATGCCAAAATTCATAACACCATGATCACATCCATGAACTGAGCATCTGTCTCTCAAAGTGTCCAACCTATCAACATAAAATAGTCAACCACAATCCTCTGCCATGACTGTACTTGGTAACAACATCCCATCCCTTCTACATGAAGAAAATAGTAAATCATGTGACTTAGGGCATAGACAACCCAAATCTAAGCCACCAATCCGAATATGCATCAATAATGAAAGATCAATGGGAAAAGACAACCCATAACCAAGCTATAAATGCAACTTGTAAGTATAGACCGCTTACAACAATGCACAACTTGTAGATCCAACAAGTCATCATACATATTCAAGCCAAACACTGATAACCATATCATCATGAGACCAATCTGAATAATGAACTGAGTATACAATGACATCAAATCTTAAATCTTCCAATGCCATAAACTCAGAATGTTACCATAGTCAAAATATATCTATAAATTATTTAGATCAATATATCAACAAGTAAATCATGCCAAACCTACACCAAATCTGAACCAATGTGTAGAGCTCTCCAACAGCTTTATGTTGACTATTCGAAGTCCAAAATCTAACTCTGTATGCCGAAGTTATTCCCTGGTCCGTGCTCAAAATAAAAAATACCTGCCTTTAGGGCTCTTAAAACCTGACAAAATGTCAAAATCATAGAACCAAACCTATACCAAGTTGTAGTGCTCTGAATTAGGTTTCCAATGCCTATAAGAACTCTGAAATCCGATATTCTAAGAGAAAGTTATGACCATTTTACTAAGACAATATTTTTACCATTTTAAGTGCAATTTTTCATTTTTTTATTTTTTTTGTGACGAAAATTCTGACGGGATTAAATTTGATGGCCATCATGGGCTGAAACCAAAAATCTCTTTCATTTCCTTTGAACATGGCCAAACTAGGGCATATTATATATCAAAATTTATGGAAACGTCAACCCGAATCCAGTGGTGAGGTCTATTTTTACCCAGGAGGTCATTTCTGCATGCTACCCCCAGAAAATCCTCATTTTAAATGAATCATCCGAAAAATTCTTTTGTCCAAAAAATTTCACATGCCCAAATCTTTTTACATCCCATCATAACAACAAATCCAAAACCCTCAGATCCGCAATATATCTTGCCCTTTCTTTTATCCTCTCATGCATTCCCATGGATTCAATCTAGGGTTACAATAATAAAACCATAGCTCTGATACCACTTGTAAAGAAACTTGGCAATAAAGAATATAACCGTTTCCACATAACCCATAATAAATCTGAAATAAACACGGAATTAAAATCCACATGCAAGAGAATAGACAACATACCCACAAAATTGTGACACAAGATATACCCTGGGAAACCCTCATTGAGGGAAAAACCCAGCCTCTAAAAGCTTCCATCACCATGTATTATTCAACAAAAATACCATTGCCATACAACCATGGAAGCCTTCATGGCCATAGCCACAACCGAGAAAACTATGTGAACAAGCATGAATCCACACATCCCATGCCATGCTTTCAACCTTCACAAATGCTCCCTTGGCTAACCTGTCAAGCCTTGTCCCGCTCCACTCTTGCCTTTTGTCTTCTCCTTGTCACTCTACAACAACTATCCTTGTGGCTACTTATATTGTAGCAAGTCCCACAAAACCACTAAGTGGTATTACATAAACCATGTGCTACCTAACCCACTGACCCCACATTTAATATTGGGCATTTAATTCTTTTCCCCAATATTAAATAATTACATAAAATATTATCATTATGTTACAATACAACTCATCAAGAATATTCCATGGGAATCATTACATGTTGCACATCCATCTAGGCACAACATTACATAATAAAATAAAATAATAAAATATAACAATATTATGCAATGTGTGCAACACCCATTATCTCAACATATCCATCATAAATATTTTAGCTAGCTCCATGGTATACTAAAGATAGCATTTATTATATATTTTATTATAAATATAATGAACTAGACCTATGATTAGTAGAGCTTATATTTGGATTTCTCAACTTGGTATCGAAGCCCAAACATCATTGTTGTTTGGATGGATGTGCTTTTCTATATTTATTAACCATGCAAGAGTGTTGTAGCTCTCAATAGATTTTACTGATTGATCTGTTGTGCTTTAGTGATGGATCTGTTGTTAAAAGGCAAAATAAAAGCATTGAGTGAGTTGTCAATCAAAGATTAGTAGTTTGTGGAGCACCTCTATCCAAGTGGGAGTGTTAGAGAGTTCATACACACTTCTTGTGAGAGAAGAGCATGAGAGTTGTTTTAGATGTATGTTTTTGGTTTGGCCTAAAAGTCTTTTAGTTATTAGTGAGAGAACTGGTCTATTGGCAACAAAAGTGATCATGTTCAAGAGGATTTCTAGATGGTTTGTACTCTTAGTTGAAGAACATACTATGGTATTGAGGTAGTAGAATGTAATGGTGTCATTGAGTTACTTCAAAATAATGATTGATTGATTTTATCGAAGGGGTTGATGTTTTAATCATGTCTAAGTGTTGATAGTATTTAGGAGTTTGTAGAAAAGAGGTCAGTCCCAAACAATGTGCAATTATGAAGCAAAGAAAGCTTGTGTTCTGAATGGGCCATATATTTTTTATTAACCTTGTATTTTTTATTAACCTTTTAGTGTGTGTCACCTTTATTAAAAGAAAAATCTAGTGAAGGTATAGTAGCTAACCTATTGTAAGGGGTATATTATCTGTTGTGCACGAGTCCCCAAAGGATTTTTCTTAATATTTTGATGAACCATGTATCTGAACAAGATTCTTATAGAACTAATAAGTATAGCAGATGAGCACCCATGTATCTCATTTGATGGATTTGTTTCTATATGGATTCAATCAATTTTTATGTAGGTATAGAAGGATAAAGATCCAAAATGATGATAGTTTCTTCATTTTAATTATTTGTAGTCATTAGAACTAGTGTGTTTTTGGTTTGTGGCAGTCAAAAACCACTTCAGCACAAAGTGTATTGTGATCTTGAAACCATTTATGAGTGAGGTGTGTAGTGAGCCAAAATCGCCTATGTGATATTTATGGAGTTTATAGTCACTCAAAACCACATTAAATTTGCATTGGTTAGGGGTAAACCATAAAAATCCAAAGTGGTTATGATGTGGAGAAAGAATACGAATTACCATATTTGAGAAGTGATTGTAAATGGGTACCTAATGAGGCTTTAGGCCAAGACCTGTAATTTTTATATTATGGGGGATTTTTAAAATAATTCAATAATTAATTTATGAGGGATTGTCAGAATGAGTCAAATAATTATCTTCATAATTTTTTTAGCTAACTCTATGGTATAGTGAAGATACCTTTTATTGTGTATTTTATTATAAATATAATGAACTAGGCTTATGATCAATAGTGTGATCTTCTTATATATAATTATTAAATTTAAATAATTTAGAAGAATTAAAAGTGGTGTTGAAGGTTACATAAGTAATAGTAGTAGTAGTAGTAGTAGCAGTAATAGGAGGAGGAGCAGGAGCATTAGTAGTAGCATCAAGAGTAGTAGCAATAGTAGTATTAGTAGTAGCAATAGGAGCAGTAGCAGTAGCAGGAGTAGTAGTAGGAGTAGTAGTAGGAGCAAGAGTAGTAGAAACAATAGTAGTAGTAGCAATAGCAGTAATAGCAGTAGTAGTAGTAGCAGTAGCAATAGTAGCAGCAAGAGGAGTAGTAGGAGGAGTAGTAGGAGTAGTAGTAGTAGCAGTAGTAGCAGCAACAGTAGTCGCAATAGTAATAGCAACATTAGTAGCATAGTAGTAGTAGCAATAGTAACAATAGTAGTAGCAGAAGTAGCAGAAGTAGCAACAACAACAACAGTAGTAGTAGTTTGTAATAGAAATTATTTCTTACAAGTTTTCTAATATATATTACATTAATACTCTAATTCAAAGAAACGAAAATTGTACAATTTTTCTTTTCAATTCTTTTCTTTTTGTGTGTTTAATTGATAGTTTAAAAAAATGTGTTCTGTTTTCTTTTACAATTTTTTATTTCTATCGAATCTTATTTGTTATTATAATTATCAACTTTATTCTCTATTTTTTTCTTAAAAGTGATCATAGTAAGATTAATCTAGAGTTGAAGCTAATTTTATTGATTTGTTAGAAATTTAAATTTAAATTTTCTCACTAACATTGAAAGACCTTTTTCAATTTCATATTTTTGAGTATAATTATTTCACTAACCTAAATTAGATACATGAATCAACTAAATGCTTTCATGCTCTAATATTCTAAAGAAAGGTACATAAATCCATATATATAATGTCAGTTTAAATGAAGATAAAACATGTTGTTGTGACATATATTTTTATGGATAAGAATTCAGCTAGGGACACAATCTTCTCAAATTTAGATACCATATTAAAACCATTCCATTTTATATTTTTATTAATAAAATCTTATTTTTACAGCCTAAACATATACTATTTGTCTCAACTAATAATATCATATTTTAGAATCTTTTATTGATATATTAGTAACACACTAATGTGATAAACATCAAGTGATATCTTAATATAGTTTTTTCTAGTAACTAAACTTGTATCACACAAAAATAAATAATGAAAAAAAAGAAAAAGAAAATAGTTTTGTGACAATTACATAGATTGTATGATTTAGGTATGATTTAGACACAATTCAACTTAGTGGGGAGTTTCAAATAAAAATCATGCATGTGGATAAATTTTATTATTGTATTTGTTCTATGGATCTATGAATGATAAGTGACTTATTTTATATCAATTTATGAATCAATAATGTTACTATTGAATTTTTATTTTATTTATTTTATTAATTTTATATATTATTATATTAATTATAATTAGTCCCTATCATAAGACAGGAGACTATAGTTTTCGATGTCTTTCCTCCTATTAATCTGGTTTTGAAATTCACGTAAAAAAATTAACCTATGGTCTTCCTTCTTATATTTATAAAAGTTGATTTTTAATTATGTTATTTCTATTTTTTGATTGGTTCAAACTATTTTTTTTGGTAATATTTTCTTTTATTAATTAACAAATTTGATAAAAAAAATTGTGGTTCCAACTAGCATTAGAAAAGACCCTTCACATGCATCTTCTACACTATGCCACCTAGCATACATGCAAGGACAGGTGGCAATGATAACTCCTCTCCCTAACCAACGTCTTCTTTGAAGTGCTAGGGTTTTTGTTCACTGTATTGAGAGTGGATGTAGTGGGGAAGATGAGTGAGAGGAGCTGGACCCAAAGAAGAGGCACGATGCAAGTCATATTTTATTGTAATTGTAAGTACAATGTTGCCCGATTTCTATTTTTAGTGATCATTTTCTCTTTGTTTGTAGTTATACAACTTATTATTTTCAAAAATTTTCTCATCTTATATATTCATGTGGTTTTCATTAAAATTGATTGATTTATAGGAAGAGGCATTACCGACAAAGGCTAGTGTTTGTATTTGGTCATACAATCAAACCATAAAAAACTAGCCAATTTTTTTCCATAAAGCAACCTTTGTACAATGATAGTGTGATTGTAGTGTGTTAGTGATAAATCCAGACAAATTTTCTATGGTAAACCTTCCTTCCACTAAAAAAATTGGAGAAAAATTAAGGTTTTAAACAACCTTTGTACTAAAATTAATTTGGCTATGTTGTGTGCAGTGAGAAATCTAGAATGATTTCTAGGATAGATATTGTAATATTAGGTTTTAAGAAACTTATATTTTTGTTGTTGTTGTGTGTGTAGGTGATATGTTAGGGCTTCTCACTCCCATTTCTTATGAGTTTCTGAAAACTCAGAAGAAGATGAGACACAGACTGAATTTTGCAGTGAAATGAGAATGTTGTAATCATATCAAATCTTTGATGTTTCTTTTTGTTAAGCTCTTATGGTTTTTCCATGGAATATGTCACCAGAAAAATCTTTAATCAATCAATAATTTTATTATTATTGCATTTAACATTCTTTATTTCAACTCACATATTTTTATCATGAATATCCATGATTGCATAGCATGGTATTGGGGCTCATGCTCCTTTAACATTTTCAGCACGCTCCACTATTTAAAATGATTTTTGAATTACGATGTTATTTCTATTAAACTATAGACATCTACATGAAAATTACATTTAAAATATACCTATGACTCGCTAGAGGTTAACTATTTGTATATCTTGCTTGCTCACTCTAAAAAAATTTCCACAATGTGCAAAATTTGGAAATGATAACTGAGAGGTAGCCATTAAGAGAATGCTTTTAGTTTTTGGAGGAATTCAGTTTATATTTATCATTTTGATCTAAGGGCTAGAAGAAAACTAGCTTATCTTTTGATAGCAAAGGTAAAATGCTTCTAAATCATGAGGCTGAGTTTTCCAGTACCACCAAAAATGCCTGTTGTGATTGGAGATGCAATATATCTATTTAAAAATAGAGAAGCTAGACCTTCCATTTACATAAATTGAACAAGTGTTTATTTAGATGAATAGGGTGTTCTGAATATATACATTTTTAGCTGAAAGTATAAAACCATACATTACTGAGATTATCCATCAATCTTGCTTTGTCTCTTAATGATGGAAGTTTTCAGTTATAAAAGGGTTTACAAGCCGAGTGAAATCTTCATTTCCTTATTACAAACTATTTTGAAAACTAGGAACTCTTTCACCTATTTAGAGGATATCATGATAAAGAAACTTTTTTCTTTTTGCAACTATTGCAATGACTATGATCTTTTCCAACTATAGAATATTATGTAGCAATCCTAGCTTATATAAGATTATTAAGAAATGACACCTATCATGATGATTGTTTTTTTAATTGCTTAGATACGAAAAATCTAAACAATGTAATATTTTAACAATGACTTACTTTGTGTAAATCTCATTTTTTAGAAAATTTTGTAAGTTCACTAATTTTTATATTTAAAAATATACGTAGGAAAAAAAAATCTCATGATAAGTTCTTCAAAATTGATTAAAAGATCTTAAATATACATTATATATATTTAATCTGAATATATCCTTATCTAACCTTTCAAATTATAGACTTTTTTCCAAATTAAAAGAGATGCATGTTTTATAATTTGACCTGTTATATTTTTTTTCTTTGTTTCTTGCCTCTTATATGTTAAGATTGTGGTCTAATAGCACTTGCAATGAAATAAATTTCATAATGATATAACATAATATAACTAGTAGGTTTCTATTTCTTTTTCTGTTATTATCATGGAAGCTATAATTAAATTTGTTTCATTCTTTGAAGATGACTTCTAACTTTAGTATGATCCCCTCAACTTTGACCCATATATATATTTAAAATCTTGGGAAAAAATTGATATATAAAAATATAGTAAATGTTGTGATGGTTAATAGTTACTTACCGTTTCTTACATATAGGAGAAAGAGTAATATTCTAGGACGAGACTTGATTTCTGGTTTATGAACCTTTCAACTTCACTCATAAATCAAGGGCTCATTGACAATAGGTTCAATTTTAGATTATTCAGCCCATAATAAGTTATCACATATTCCTAATATGTATATGAGATAATTCAAATAATAACTAATATGTTTTAAACTACCAAACATAAATATTATATATATTTTGGATGATAATGGATTGCAATTTTTCATTATTAAATAGTATTAGTAATTGTATATATGTTTAGCTCTATAACTTTTGCCTCATTCAAATCCATTCATACAATATGCATATTAAATTTGATGGTCAATGTTTAGCAATTAAATAGTCACATAGCCTTTAGTATTATAGAATAATAATAAGAATGATTAAAAGAAAAATAATGATTTGAATTATTTTAGTTGTGTAATCTATTCCTTTCTAAAATGTTATGCTAATACATCTTATAATTTTATTGGCTGAGATGTAGGAGAGAAAGAAAAAGAAAAGGAATCTAAAGATAGATATACTACAAGGAATGATGGATCTTGTGTAGTCGAATGGTGATTGGCTAAATCAAGAAGAAATTGTGGATATCTTAATATCTATACTTTTAGCAAGATATGAGATGATAGGTTTGCTTTGTTACTTGTCAAAATACCCCAAGTAGCCCAAAATTTACGTTTTATTCAACTTTTTATCAGACTTGAAAATAGTATAAATAAATTTAATTGAACTTTGTATCATTGTTGTAGGTGATTATTTATATTAAAATCTATAACTTACATGTTAAAACTAATGAACTTTATAATAATTTTTTGAAATTTTTTTATATCGATATAAATAAGATACGTGTCTAAAAGATTGGAGAGTAGTTATTTTGTTGCGTACCCTTTATGTTGATCCTAATTACTTCAAGGACCCTCAAGAATTCACCCCTATTAGATGGGATGTAGGATTTTTAATATTAAATCTAGAATAAGATTTTAATTTTAATTATAAATTCTAATTGACTTACTATTGACATTCTCACCATACTTTGATAACTATTTCTCATATTACTATCACCATAGATTGATAATCAGATGGCATTAGTTAACTAAAAAATTAAAATGCAAAACAATACCTCTTTGGCACAGTGGCAATCATTTACAAAATTCTTGCAAAAGTCTCTTAGATTTTTGACAAAAGAGACAGGGGAGTAAAACAATTTTTTTAATGTTGAATTTTAACTAATGGTTATAAACAATTATTTTTTAATCAAATTTTACCTTTAAGAAAATATGATTGCTTAATTGTCTTTCCTTACGCAAGGCAGGGACTCGAGCTCTCCAGAGCCCTTGTTATAGTACTTGTCATAATCATTTAAACTCTTAATAATGTGATTTATATCATTTTAAATCAAATTGTAAAACATGATACTTTGATACTTTTAAAGATTTTTAATATTATAATTTACAAATTAAAAATTTTCATTCAATTAAAATATTATATATACTAGGGCGGGGACCCTAGCTCGGTTGGCTAAATCTTCCCTATTGCAGGGGGTTGGTCACGGGTTCTAGTCTCCTCCATCCTCGTGGTACCGGTGGGCGTGTCGCGCCAGCGCTACCATTCACGTTAAAAAGTTTACCAGGCGCACTACAGTTTATAGGGAGCCCGTGTTGCACCGATTCCTGCAGTCTAAAAATAATAATAATAATAATAAAATTATATATACTTATATTATACAATCTTTTAAGAAATACTATTGTAAATATTATTATTATAAAAATACTATATAATATTATTATTAATTTAAATATTCTATATACTACAATAAATTTATTAAACGAAAATTGAATTTCTACTAAAACTAAGGGTAACTACTGAGTGATTATATGACAGTTGTTGTACTTGCAATAGGTAGTACTCTTGCATAAACTTTCTCTAAAATTCAATTAGTTTAAACTAATCACATATAGTTATTTTTAAATAATTAATGTCTTTCTAAAGTTGAATTATAATTTTTTTGTAGTATACAAATTATTTGATTGGTTTAATAGGTTTTGTGTTATAGGAGCCATTTTTTTGGAGGTTCTCCATATTTCAATTTTTTGGCTGAATTTGTGTCAAATGGATAGTTACATGGCACTTTTCAATTATATTTTAGTTTATACTTAATCTTTTACATAAATTGTCAATATGTTATATTTGGAATTGTTGTAAATTTTGGTTAGATTTAATATATTAAAATAATTTTATCAAAAAATAGATATATTGATATTATTCGTTTATTTGTAAATAATGGTAATTAATTACTAAAATATATTAGTGCATTACAATTGATATAATTTGTTAATATAAATTATGTTTAATAATATTATTATTGAGTCACCAACAAAAAACTTTTAAGAATTATTTATATGTATTCTATTCAATTTTTTAAAACATTTCTTTCTACAAAAAATAATTCTCATAATTATAAGCAGTGATTTGTATTTGCTCAAAGTTATAATAGTTTAAGATTAAAATTTTAGTAATTAGAAAATAGCGAGTTGAGGTAACTTATAATAGTTTAAGAGTAAAAATTTAATAGTGAGCTGTAATGATAATTAAATTAAATTAAATCAATATTTGTTCAAGATTAAAAAAAACTTTTTTCATACATATTAAAATATTTGAAAAATAATAATTTCTAAAAAAATTATAATTTAAAAAAGAATTATCATATAAGTGTAATGTTAGAATTCACTTATTCTCTTTAAATTATTAAGATTAAAAACATTTGATATAAGTCTTATGTGTTTCATATTTTATATATAGTTCATCCTTAAATATAGGGTAGTGGTTCCTAGAAATCTGCTCCTTTAAGACTCAAATAACATGAGCCAATTAAACTAAAATAAAATATTTTTCATTATTTTAGAAAATAAGATTTGACATATAAACATTAAAAACAATCAAAAGATTAAATTAATTATAAAAATACTTACATTTCATTGGTTGTAGTAGGTAAAATTAATCACTCGTTATGCACAAGTGATTGCAATAGTATATGCCTCTGGCAAGTACAATAACATATTAAATAAATATATAGTATTGACGGAATATGCTCCATTAAATATATATAATTTTATGGACATATTCTAACTCAAAACTATTTAATTTGGGAGAATAGATACAGAAGTGCCGTTTTTTAAAACCTATTCTATCTGACGAATTTTAAAATTTATTGATTATAAATATTCTTTACTTTTTATAATAATTTTATGAGATTGAATAAATTTAATTAAAAATATACTGCATATTAATAATTATATTCAATAAAATTAAAACAAATTACTATTAGCAAATTGCATGCCACTGTGTGGCAGTTGTTTCAAGTATAAATGGTTAATTGAATTGAAATTGTATTAGATGAAACTTTTTAAAATATTATTTCATATACAAATATTTAGGAAAGATTTTTGAGGCACAAACTATATTATGAAACAAAATCTTTTTTATCTATGCATATACTTGATGATATCATTTGTCAATATTCATTTTTAAATTTGAAGTGTTTTATATTGACATACAGTCACATAACATAATGCATCTTGAAATTAATAAAATAATGTTCTCGCAACTTCGCACCCTTCCCCTGCCTTCAACCCTATTTCCCTATTCCTATGCCTAGCTTTACACTTGGTGATGGTCTGGCAGAGTTGGGAACTTTTCCCATCGTATTGTCCCTCTCTATCCTCCTAATCCTTCCTGTTCACTTGACAAAACTCATCTTTATCCCTTTGTGTCATCCTCTAACTCTGCTTTGACCTCCAAGATTCTACATGTTGCTTGTCACCCCTCCCCCACCCCGATAGTAGGTACCGACAAGATTGCACTTGCCAATGAATACCCTTTGGTTGCTTCCCTCTTGGCATAGATTCCATTTTCCTCCAATGTGGAAGGTGCTAAAATTGATTCTTATATCCCTATGCCTTCTAATAGTTCTTATCTAGCTAAGGGAAGCATGGTTAATATTTTTGATGTGATTTTAGATGAAACAACTAAAGAATTAGAACTTATTCTGTTTGGGCATTTCCTTCTCTATAGGTGCTCAAATAAAATTCTTAGGGAATGGGTTCCTTGACATGGTTTGTCAAAGGAAGTGTTAAGATTAGTGCTCTTGTCAATCATATGTTTCTATTTTAATTTTGTAATGTTGAAGATGTTACTTCTATTATCACTAATGAACCTTGATCCCTAAGGACTAACACTAAAAATATGCTTGCCATTTGTAAATGGAAACCTAAATTGGACCTAGGAACTGACCTAGGGGATAAGGCTTTGACTTGGGTTCCTAGTCTCTCTTTGGAAAACTCTAGAATTTTAACGTGTTTAAGGGAATAGTGAAATTATTTAGTACTCTTCTTTCGATTCACATAATGACTCAAAAGAACTCTTAGCTTCTCTTTGTTGGATTTATGTGAGTTTTAAGGTCAATAAAGTGCTATCCAATTTAGTCTCTCTTGAATACAAGTTGGGGAAGCTTTATCCAAACCCTAGAGTATGAGAAGACATAAATGTACTATATGATGTAGGGAAAGACAAAAGATAACTAGGGCCAAAGGCATACCCAGCTATCCAAGCCACCTGCAAGAGTAAATGTAGTGAAAAATAACACAAATAAAAGAAACCAAAGAAGATAGAAGAGCCAAAATAACCTTATAGATTCATCAAATCATCAATATGCATGCCCAACTATAAGGCCTTTTGCTATGGCCAACATTACAATTCAAACTCCAAACTTCAATGATAAACTCCACATTCCAACTTTTCTTCTACTCTTCCTACTATACTATTCTACCTAGAGACTCTACCCAAGACCCCTTTAAATACATGCATGGGCACAAGTCAACCTATTAAAAATTCTAAAAAATTACACCCATACATTAAATGCTAAAATAAGTCATAAGTCAGCTCTCAACAAATATTAAATACCAAACACAAATTAACTCGCAAGCTTGGCCAAAATTGGAACCAGACAGAAACAACTTGGTTAACAAAGGACCAAATGAAATGATGTAACTCAGCAAAATCAGCAACCAAAGGAATTCAACAATTAAATGAACTTGACGACTAAAGGATATCATAAACCAAAGGATCTTAGCAACCAAAGGAGTTTGAAAACCAAAGGAACTTGACAATACAACTCAACAACAACTAAGAAACCATAAAAACATGTAGGATAGAAATGCAACCCAAGATGGTCTTGCATCAAAAAATTGGGGTAGAAAGAAATGGTTCTCCTAAATCATTGAGATGTCACAACCTGAGTTGGATCCAACTCAGATTGGGAAATCCATGTAGCATCTTCAATTGGTCTTTTCTTCCACTTTACCAAATACTCATAGTAATCTTTACCTCTTGTGCTCTTGCTAACTTTCTAATCCAGTATCTGTTCAATCTCTTCAAACTTCCTCTTAGGATAATTATCTGATACAAAAACTTCATCATTTGACTCATGATATTCATATAGATCAGCAACATTGACTATAGGAGATATATCCATGTCATTAGGTAACTTAACTTCATAAGCATTACCATTGTCAAACATTCTCAAGATTATATAAGGTCCAAACTTCATCACCTTTAGCTTAGTGTATGTTCCATCAGGAAATCTTCCTTTCTTCAAATGAACCATCACCTCATCACAAACCCAAAAAACATGATGTCTTCTAGACTTATCAACATTCTCCTTATACTTCAGGTTACTTTGTTCCAATCTTAACTTTAGTTCCTCATGCAAAGACTTCATAAAATCAGAAAACTCTTCCCCTACAACACTTCTCTTCTCTTCACTAGAAATATCCTTTAACTCTTATATCCCTTTAGGCTACATACTAGTAACAATCACAAAAGGTGTTTTTCTTATACTCCTATTGACAGAATTATTATATGCAAAGTCAACTTGTGCTAATACCAGCTCCTAATTACTTGATTTATCTCCAACCAAACATCTCAATAAATTACCCAAGCTTCTATTAACAACCTATGTTTGTCCATTTTTTTGTGGATGGAATGTAGAACTAAACTTCAACTCAATACCCATCTTCTTCCACAAAATGTTCCAAAAGTAACCAACAAACTTACTATCTTTGTTAGAAATAATACTTCTTGGTAATCCATGCAATCTAACAATCTCTTTGAAGAAAATTGCAGAAACATGCTCAACATCTGATGCATTCTTACAAGGTATGAAATGATCCATTTTATAACATGTATCCACAACAAAAAATATATAATCATACCCCTTCATCGTCTTAGACAATCCAAGAACAAAATCCATACTTATGTCACTCCAAGGTTTCCCAAGAACAGAAATAGGTGTATATAAACCATTATTTTGACTTAATCCTTTTGCCAATTGACAAACTCCAAAACTATTTACAAACTTCTGAACATCATTATATATTTTTCACCAATAATACTTATCCTTTAGCAAATTCAATGTCTTATCAATTTCAAAATGTCCAGCCGATCAACTACTGTGCTTTTCCTTAATCAAATTCAACCTCGTAGAATTCTTAGGAATACATAACTAAATTCTCTTAAACAACATACCTTCTTGAACAAAATATTCATCAAACTTACTTGGTTGTTTTGTCAAAATAGGTTCTCTACACTCTTTCCACATCTCAAAAAAATTAGGGTTAGTATCATACAACTCATTCATCTCATCAAAACCAAGAACTTCAACCTTCATCTCAGATAGAAAAGAATGCCTTCTACTCAATGAATCGATGACTCGGTTAGTGACTCCACTTTTATGCTTAATCACAAATGGAAAACACTGCAAGTACTCAACCCACTTCATATATCTCTAATTCAACTTATGTTCACTTCCCAACTATTGTAAGGATTTATGATCAATATTCAACACAAAATCCTTAGGAATCAAATAATATCTCCACTACTTCAATGCTTGAACAATAGCATAAAACTCTTGATCAGACATAGAATATTTCCTTTTAGCATCATTCAACTTCTTACTAAAGAAAGCAATAGGTTTACCTTCTTGACTTAATATAGCTCCTATTGCACTACCATTTGCATCACATTCAACTTGAAATACCTTATTGAAATCAGATAAAGCCAATATAGGTAACTTAGTAACCTTTTGTTTCAAAGTCTTAAATAAGTGTATGTCACTAATAACAAACATGAGTGTAATGTCAATAATAACTTAGCAAACTAAATAAGTGTGTGTCACTAATAACAAACATGAGTGTAATGTCAACAATAACTTCATCAAAATAATATCCAATCTTGAACTTCACAATACATTATTCAGTTACCAATATCTTATGCTCATCTTTGATCCATGAAACATGATAAGGTTTAGGATGCTCTAACCTCTACAACTACAACTTTGTAACCAATTCTTTTAATGAAAAATTTGTAGAACTTCCACTATCATTGATCACCTTGCAACATTTTTCAGCCATCTTACATCTAGTTTTGAAATGACTTATCCTTAGGATAGGTTCCTCATCACTTCCCTTATTACATAAGGTTTTGCTCACCATCAGGTTGGTCCACTTGGTGAACCCCTAGTGTCTCCTTGAATCACAACATTCTTGTCACTTTTCCCTTCTTTAGAGGATCTATACTTAAAGGATTTGTGCCCTTCTTTACCACATCTAAAACAATTACCATGAAAACCACTTCTAGAATAAGAATTATCTCTTCCTCAGTAAGAACCACTACCTCCTCAGTAAGAATCACCACATTTCCACTCATTCTTGTCTTTAATTATCATCATTCTTCCATTTAGATTTACGCTTACCTTGCACTAAATTGTCAAATCTACCACCTTCTCCAAAAGATCTACCTCTACCTCTCTAGAATTTACCACCTCTACCTCTTTTTCTTTGTTCAATATACTTCTTCATTAAGATCTCTTCATCTTTCAAGGTATATTGACATGCTTCCTCTCCACTTTCCAATTTCACAAAACTTATCTCATCTTCAACCCTAGATCTCAATCCACTTATTTATCTTGCAATTTTCTCAACATCATCATCCACATGTCTAGATCAGATGTCCCATTTATAGAATTCCTCAATATACTCCTTCACAGTCATCTCTCTGTTGACATTATAGTCATATTTTTTATTACTGACATACACTTATTTAGATTGTAAGCATCTACTGAGTTTATTGTATAGTTAACAGTGTTAACCAAGCATTTAATTTTCTACTAAGCTCTACAGTTGCTACTGACTTCTTTGGATAGTTTTTATTTTGCACCAAGTAGTTACTTCAAAGTGGTTGATCAGTAGTGTAAAGTAAACATCTCAGTGTATGCTGAGTTTATTAGTGTTAACTGAGTTGTGAAGTACTTATCGAGTTTGAAGTTGATGAGATGTGAGTTTAAATATATATCATAGAGAATCTAGTGTTGACCGAGCTATGTAGTGTGAACTAAGTGATTTAGTTTATGTGCAAAGTTTTACAATATCCACCAAGTCACTAGTGTAGACCAAGTTCAAGACTTCTTAGAAGTGATCAATATGGACTGAGCTTCTATGTCTACAGAGTACATAATGGTGCCAAGCATTGATAGTGGATGCCAAGTATCAGAACCTCACCAAGCTAGTCTTTAGAACCGAAGTTTTTACACTCTGGCCAACTTTGTGATTTTTGTGTAAACTTGTATTGTGGTTGACTTTGTAATTTTGTAATTGAATTGGTATATATATATATAATGTATTGTATCACATCCAATATAATTTATGGAAGTAATGTAATAATCAAAGAAGATCAAAAGAGAGAATTAAAAAGGCTGCATTAGTATAAGGAGCAAAAAAAATTTATCTATCACAACAAGGGGATTTCTATACTCAAAGGAATCTCATTCAAAAAACCAAGTTGTAGATCAAAGATCAACTACTATTTCATCCTAATAGGTGGATCAGTCAAATCCTTTAACAAGTAACTTAGTCTATCATTATATTTACAACAATTGGTATCAAAGCTTTGTGGTTCTTAGAGATAGGTTCAATACCTTGAGCAAAGATCAAAGGCTATGGAGGTATTTAGACTTGACAAGGCTATTGAAAATGAGAAGCTAGATTTGGAATTAGCTATTGGACAACTCAAGAAAGAAAAAGTGCAGCTGTCTCAATCCCTGAAAAGAAGAAAACATCTTACAATCTAGATGAATGATCAACTCTACATTGAAGAAAGAATTGAAGAGATATATTCAAGCAATTCAGATGAAGTTGATGAAGAAATCAAAGAACTATTGGAAAATAATACTACTCTACAAGAAGAATTAAGAAAACTAACAAGAGAGTAAGAAATTCAATTAGTAAGATTGTGTGAAGTCATGGAAAAGAAAAACAAGATAAAAGAAGAGATAGAAGGAAAGAACAATGAAATTCAGCATATATCCCTTCAACAGATAGACTTCAATAATTAGCTCACCAATGCAAGTGCTAAGATCAGAGAATGAAAAATTATAGAATGATCTAAACATTGATAGACATTAAGAATATCATTCTCCCAAACATGGATGCATTGCAAAAACACATTGCACATGCAAAAATGCTCATCCATGACAATAACTTCTCCATTGCAGACCATATGATAAAACTAGCAGCAACAAAGTAGATTGCATTGCACACATGCAAGGTGTTGCAAGAGAATTGGGACAAGACTTTGGCACTTATCTTGAAGGTAAATTTAGATTTCTTGTCACATTTTGGCATTTCTATATAGAATATATAGCATAAATATTTGGCATTGATGTCAAAAAGGGCAGAAAATTGGAAAATATTGGAGAAGATTGAAGATTGTAGAAAAGATGTATATTGTATAAAGGAGAAGAAGATGTATAGATAAGAGAAAATATGTAAAGTATATTGTATATTATGTATGGGGAAGCATTATCATATAATGCTTGTATAGATACTCAGAGATACATATCTTACAAAACCAATTTTGAAAATTCTCAAAAATAGTATACTCTATCGAGTTGGAGACATGAGGTGATAGATATAAAAATGTTCTTGAACATTTTGAATTTAGTTTTGACTGATAAGTGCTTTTTTCACTAATTCCGAAGGGAGAGATTGTTGACATTATAGTCTTTTTTGTTATTAGTGACATACACTTATTCAAATTGTAAGTATCTATTGAGCTTATTATATAGCTAATAGTGTTAACCAAGCATTTTAGTTGCTACCAAGCTCTATAGTTGCTACCAAGTCCTTTGGAAAGTTTTCAGTTTGTGTCGAGCAGTTACTTCAAATTTGTTCCTCAGTAGTGTAAACCGAGCATCTCAGTGTATGCCAAGTTTATCAGTGGAATCCAAGTTGTGTAGTGCTTACCAAGTGCGCAGTTGATGTGATGTGAGTCTAGTGTTAACCGAGCTACTCATTGTTAATCAAGTGACTCTGTTTATACCAAGCTGACAAAGAATCTAGTTTTGACCAAGCTATGCAGTGTGATCCAAGTGATTCAGTTTATATGTTGAGTTTTACAGTATTCATTGAGTCACCATTGTAGACCAAGTTCAAGACTACTTGGAAGTGATCAATATGGACCGAGCTTCTATGTCTACCAATTGCATGATGATACTGAGCATTGAAAGTGGATGCCGAGTATCAAAACTTCACTGAGCTAGTCTTTAGAACTCAAGTTTGTACAATCTAGCCGACTTTGTGATTTTTGTGTAAACTTGTATTGTGGCCGATTTTGTAATTTTGTAACTAGATTGGTATATATGTAATGTATTGTATCACATCCAATGTAATGTATGGAAGTAATCTAATAATCAAAGGAGAGTATAAGAGTGAATTACAAAGACTACAATAGTATAAGGAGCAACAAATATTTATCTATCACAACAAGGTGATTTCTACACTTCGAGGAATCATATTCAGCAAACCAAGTTGCAAATCAAAGATCAACTACTATTTCATCCTAATAGGTGGATTAGTCAAATCCTTTAACAAGTAACTTATCCTATCATAATATTTCCAATTGTCTCTTTGTCTCAAATTTTGCATCTTTCTCAACAAGCTAACTTGGTAATCAATAGGATAGAAGTTGTTCTTTACTGTGTTCACCATTTTTGGCCAAGTTCTTATCTTTTCATTTCCTCTCCTTTGTCTATCAATTTTCAAATGTTCCCACCATAGTGAAGCATGACCTTTCAACCTTGTAACTACAATTTTCACCATCCTATTATCAGGAGTGTTTTCATACTCAAAGAGATTCTCCATTTTAGAGATCCAATCCAACACAATGTCGGTATCAAATTTTTCATTATAAGGAACAAATTCTACAATAGACTTTAAATTTTCCCTAGATAATACTCTCAACAATATTGCCTCATCTTGATCTTCTTTAGGTTCTAGATTAGGATTTGGTGATGTTGCTTCATCATCACTCACATCATCAAGGTTCACTCCTCTCCTCTAGGTTGTCTCCATAACATCCAATCTGGTTGCAATTTGTCCCAATGTATCCATTACAACATTATCATCATTTCCTCTATTGTGAACCATATTTACAATCAAATTTCTAAAGATCATAACCCTCTGCAAGTTATAGGTCAAATCCACAAATCTACAACCCTACAACCAAATTCACTTTGAGTTCTACATGATCCAATCTCAATAAGGAAAAACCTCAAGCTCTAATACCACCTAAATCAGGGAGAGACATGAGATAACTAGTGCGAAAGGCACACCCAACATTCCAACTTTTCTTTTACTCTTCGTACTCTACTATTCTAGCTAGAGACTCTACCCAAGACCCCTTTAAATACATGCACAACCACAAGTTAGCTTGTTGCAAATACTAACAAAATACACCCTTAAACTAAATACCAAAACAAGCCACAAGTTGGCTCTCAATAAATATTAGATACCAAACATGAATTAATTCACAAGGTTAGCCCAAATTGGAACCAAACATAGACAAATCAGTTAATGAAGGTTCAAACAAAAAGCGTAACTTGGTTAACTCACAAACCAAAGGAACTCAACAACCAAAGGAACTTAGCAACCAAAGGAGTTTAGTAATGTAAGGCATTGCAAGTTGACAACAACTAAGAAATTAGGAAAAAATGCAAGATAGAATGCAACCCAAGATGCTTCTACATCACTATACCTAGTGTAAAAGCTTTGGTCACTTGAGAATTTTCTCCCTGTCCTTTCCCCCTTCTACTATAAAATGTTGACTCTTTCTTTTCATGTCCCCGTAATGGCCCCCACCCTATGCATCCCAATAGTTCTTTGGTCTTCCCTATAGAGATACTCATTACTTTGAAGCCTCTTATCCCCCTTCTTAACTCCTTGTAGTAGAATATCCTTGATGAAGTTGTTAGAAAGGAATTAGTTAACCAATCATACTCTTTCTTATGTTTACCTTCCTTCTTTGACAATACCAATCTAGCTCTTAGATATAAACCCTAAGTGGTTGTGACTACCCTTTCTTCCCTATTAGACCTAGAAGACAATAGTACTATCAGATCTCAAAAAAATCTCAGAGCTTTGAAACTTCTTTTCGGTCATCTTTCATTAAGGAACTAGAAGACAATGAAGAACTTTTGAAGAGTGCAACTAGATTATTGTGGATGGAAAGAATAAAAAAAATAATAAGATAAACTACTAAAGGGACTTAAAAGTGGTCAATGGTTAGAGCAAGTCATCTACCTCTAACCGTCAAAGTAAAAATAATGAAAGGAAAGAAAAAGAGCATAAAAAAGGGACCCACATAAAGGAAGGAAAAACAAGAGGTTCTAAAATGCTCCCACTAGTATAGTATTACAAATGTTGGTCCCATCCACTTTTTTTTTTTTATGGGAGTGTTATCTTGGAATTTGAGAGGTCTAAGTAGCACCACGAAGAAACATATTTTAAAGTGTGTTCTTTAGGAAACCAAAGTTGATATGATACTTATCCATATAACTGAGATGCAACATGATGGTTTTGATAAAATAGAAAGTACAATTTGGCCTACAACATACTAAATATCTCTAGAGTCTCTAGGGGCTTCAAAAAGTCTGGTTATGATAGCAAATAAAAATAAAATCTTGGGCACTTTTCTACACTCATCTCCTAAATCTATTATGTTATGTTGTCATTATATCTTATTTGTATGGTCATAGGATCTAGTTAATATTTATGCTCCTAACAACAAAGGCCAAAGGAAATAGTTTTGGTTCTCCCTAGCTAACCAAATAGGAAAGCACCAAAATACTAAATGAATCGTAGCTCTAGGGATTTCAATTATCCCCTTTACCCTTTGGAGAAGGTTAGAGGAAATGATGGATACTCTAAGAGTATGAATGACCTAGGGGATTTCTGGCTTAATCAGGGTCTTATTGATTTTGACCTTGTTGGATCTATATTTACATGGACAAATAGAAGACACGATAGAAAGATCATCCAAGTCAGACTTGATAGATTTACCTTTTATTCTAACTAGAATAATGTTGGTGAGTTTCATCTTACTTTTAAAATTACAACTTGTTATGATTATAATGCTTTACTACTAGAATGGAAAATGAGTAAAAGAGTGGTAGCCCCTTTCATATTTGAAAACATGTGGTTCTCCAATCAAATCCTTAAAGACCTTATCTAGGATTCATAGAATTTTAAGGTTTTTAGATCCCCTATGACCAACATTCACTCTAAACTTGGTAATGTAAAAGTTAAAGTCAAAGGGTGGAATACAAACTCTTTTGCCAATTGTATAGGTTAAAATATGGATGAATGAATAGGGTTTAGAAGAATGCAAATAAAAGAGACCCTAAGCCCATATTCTACAAATAAATATAGATTATTATGATATGGGATGTAAATATAGGAGATTAATATTAAAATGAAGAAATAAAATGTACTTACCTCTGGAAAATAATTGGCTCAAAACCCTATCAAACAATCTCAATAATTGTTGATTTTTGTGTTCCTAAACCGAAACTATGAGTTCTAGAAAACACAAAAATCTTTTTCTTTTTTGAGGGTAGGTCAACCTTGACCTAGTTAGAGGGAAAAAATTGTACTCTAGGGTACAATTGTGCCCCAAAAAATTGACCTTGACTTGCACTACTCCAAAAAAATTTATGTTTACAGATCTCACAAGTTCTACGAAAAGGGTATCCAAATCTGCATTGATATCCATTGTTCGACACATGTACCAGTAATAAAAATGGTTTTATTTATTGGATGGGGGGTTTTCCTTAGTCAAACCCTAGTTTGGAATTAGTAAATGGAACTATTTGCCTTGCTTATATTGAAATCCTCATGGAGGATTTGAATCCTTGAATCCATAAGTGTGGATTTTCCAAATGATTATAGAAATGAACATGTAAGATGTCTCAAATAAATAGCATTAGATCTTCAATACCAATCTTGAATGGATCTTAGATTAGGGTATGTGTAGGATCATGGTGTGCCAAAAAGTGGCGATCTGAAAAATATGTAGTTCTGAAATGCCTCAAAGAATTTCAAAATCTATTCCAACTTTTTTCCCACCCATCCTGATACTAAATGAAAACAATTAATACCTTTATGGGTAAGTGCACCAAGTTGTGGTGCCAAAAGGGGGGTATAAGTGGACACCTTTTTCCTGAAATGAGCAAATTCTAGACTTCAACAAGAATTTGAAGATAGTTACGCTCAAAATTTTAAGATATGACAAAAACAAAAGTCGTAGTCCTTTGAATCTAGTTTCTAAACTACTAATTTTTTTTCAAAATGGTTTAGTTTTAGGTCCTCAAAAAAGAGGGCCACAAAAAGTGGTACTATTTATTCCAAAAAAACATAACATAGTACAAAGTGTGGCCCCCCTAAAATTTTAACTTTTTTTTTGAAATTCTTTAATCGCTCTGGTCAAAAGTTACCTAACACTATGTAGTTTATCCCAGATTTTTCGGGTAATTTTATAATGTGTATTTTTTTTTTAATGAATTTTTTAATTAGACTCATCCCAAAAATGTGAAATATCTGTGTGCTCCCCCTAGAAATGATTGAAAACTAATCTAAAATCAAAACTTCTTTTTTTCAAAGTGTGTAGAATGGAGTCTAGTTTCTAAAAAACTAAGTTGTTACAAAATGCGATGAATGAGCTAAAATCTATAGCCCAATTAGTACATGGTGGTTTTTGACAAAAAAAGAACATACATTTAAAAGAAATTATAGATGAAAGACTTAAAATAGTTCAAATTAAAAATAAATTATATGGTTAGATAGCTAACACAAAGACCTATAATGTTATGTAACCTGATCTTATCAATACCCAACCACGAGGAATCTTGAAGGGGAGCACACAAGAAAAATCAATCATTTTTTGTATGTTTGTTGGAAAACACGTCTCAGACCTGTTTATAAACTCCAAACATTTGGGTTGGATCTCCAAGGCAAAACCAAGCCTTAGGCTTGGTTTTAATGCAAAGCTTTGAATAGCGCATGCGCCCTATAGTGCGCACACGCTATTAAAATGCTTTTGAATTTGAAGTAGTCCGCACGCGCTATAGTGCGCACACACTATTGAGACCTAAATTGCAAACCAAAACCAAGAGAGAGCTAGGGGGGGTGGGGTGAGGGAATGGTTATTTGTGTGTGTGAGAGAGATAGAGAGAAAGTAGGGGATGGGAGAGGGGAGAGAGGAAGTGAGAAAGAGTAGGGGTGGCAAAGAGAGTATAGGATGGGAGATAGAGGAAATGTGAGAGAGTAGGGGTGGCAAAGAGAATACAGGATGCAAGAGAGAGGAAGTGTGAGAGAGAGTATGGGATGGGGGAGAGAGATTGAAAGTAGGGGATGGGAGAGAGAGGAAGTGTGAGAGAGAGTACAAGTTGGGAGAGAGAGATTGAGAGTAGGGGATGGGGGAGAGAGAGAGTAGGTGGTGGGAGACGGAGTGGGAGAGGAAGAGTGAGAGAGAGGAGGATGGGAGTGCATGTGTGTGAAAGAGAGAGAGTAGGGAATGGGAGAGGGGGAAGATAGAGTAGCTTGAGAGAGAGTAGGGAATGGAAGAGAGAGTAGGCGATGGGAGAGGGAGTGGGAGAGGGAGAGAGAGAGGGGGGATGAAAATGTGTGTCAGAGAGAAAGAGAGAGAGTGTGAAAATGTGAGAGAGGGTAGGGGGTAGCAGAGAGAGAGAGTAGAGAGGGAGAGAGTGACAGTGAGAGAGAGAGTGAGAGTAGGGAGTGGGAGAGGGAGAGCGAGTGAGAGAAAAAGTAGAGGATGGGAGAGGAGAGAGGGGGGATGGGTGTGTGTGAAAGAGAGAGAGTAGGGAGAGAGAGATAGAGAGAGTAGAGGATGGGATAGAAAGAGAGTAGGCAATGGCAGAGGGAGTGGGAGAGGGAGAGAGAGGGTGGATGGAAGAGAAAGAGATTAGGCAATGGCAGAGGGAGTGGGAGAGGGAGAGAGAGGGGGGATGGAAGTGTGTGTAAGAGAGAAAGTAGGGGATGGGAGAGAGTGTGAGAGTGTGAGAGAGAGTAGGGGTGGTAGAGAGAGAGTAAGAGTAGGGGATGGGAGAGAGAGGGAGAGAGTGAGAGAGAGAGAGATAGTAGGCGATGGGAGAGGGAGTGGGAGGGAGAGAGAGAGAGGGGGAATGGAAGTGTGTAAGAGAGATAGAGTTGGGGATGGGAGAGAGTAGGCAATGGGAGAGAGTAGGCAATGGGAGAGGGAGTGTGAGAGTTTGAGAGAGAGTAGGGGGTGGTAGAGAGAGCTTGTATAGGATGGGGGTGAGAGAGAGAGAGAGAGTAGGGGATGGGAGAGGGTGTGAGAGAGAGTAGGGGATGGGAGAGAGAAAGTAAAGAGGGAAAGAGAGTACTTGAGAGAGAGAGATAGTAGGTGATGCAAGAGGGAGTGGGAGAGGGAGAGAGAGGGGGGATGGGAGTGTGTGTGATAAATCTAGAGAGTAGGGGATGGGAGAGGGGAGAGAGAGAATAGGGGATGGGGGAGAGAAAGTAGGCAGTGGGAGAGGGAGAGGGAGAGAGGGGGAATGGGAATGTGTGTAAGAGAGACAGAGTAGGGGATGGGAGAGAGTGTGAGAGTGTGAGAGAGAGTAGGTGGTGGCGGAGAGAGCTCGTACGGGATGGGAGAGAGAGAGAGTGAGATTAGGGGATGGGAGTGTGAGAGAGAGTAGGGGATGGGAGAGAGAGAGAGAGAGTGAGAGTAAGGGATGGGATGAGAGAGAGAGAGAGAGAGAGAGTAGAGAGGGAGAGAGAGAACTTGAGAGAGAGAGAGATCTAGTAGGCAGTAGGAGAGGGAGAGGGAGAGAGATAGGGGGGATGGGAGTGTGCGTGACAGATGTAGAGAGTAGGGGATGGGAGAGAAGAGAGTGGGGGGATAAGAGTGTGTGTGTCTGTGAAAGAGAGAGAGTAGGGGATGGGAGAGAGTATGAGAGTGTGAGAGAGAGTAGGGGGTGGCAGAGAGAGAGAGAGTACGAGATGGGAGAGATAGAGTGAAAGGATGGGAGAGAGTGTGAGAGAGAGTAGGGGATGGGAGAGAGTGTGAGAGAGAGTTGGGAATGGGAGAGAAAGAGTAAGAGTAGGGGATGGGAGAGAGAGAGATAGTAGGTGACCTGGGAGAGGGAGTGGGAGAGGAGGAGAGAGAGGGATGAGAGTGCGTGTGAGAGATCTAGAGAGTAAGGGATGGGAGAGGGGAGAGAGAAAGGGGGTGGCAGTGTGTATCTACAAAAGAGAGAGTTTAGGGGATGGGAGAGGGGAGAGAGAGAGAGAGTAGCCCAAGAGAGAGAGAGAGTAGCAGATGGGAGAGAGGGGCGGATGGGAGTGTGTGTAAGAGAGAGTAGGGGATGGGAGAGAGTGTGAGAGAGAGTAGGAGGTGGTAGAGAGAGAGAATGGGATGGGAGAGAGAGAGAGAGAGAGAGAGAGAGAGAGAGAGAGAGAGAGAGAGAGAGTAGGGGATGGGAGAGAGTGTGAGAGAGAGTATAGGGGATGGGAGAGAGTGTGAGAGAGTAGGGAGAGGGAGATAGAGAGAGGGGGATGGGAGTGCATGTGACAAATATAGAGAGTAAGGGATGGGAGAGAAGAGAGAGGGGGGATGGGAGTGTGTGTGTGTGTGTGTCTGTGAAAGAGAGAGAGTAGGGGATAGGAGAGAGTGTGAGAGTGTGAGAGAGAGTAGGGGGTGGCAAAGAGAGAGTACGAGATGGGAGAGATAGAGTGAAAGGATGGGAAAGACTGTGAAAGAGAGTAGGAGGTGGCAGAGAGAGAGAGAGAGTAGGGGATGAGAGAGACAGAGTGAAAGGATGAGAGAGAGTGTCAGAGAGAGTAGGGGATGGGAGAGAGTGTGAGAGAGAGTTGGGGATTGGAGAGAGAGAGAGAGAGAGTAAGAGTAGGGGATGGGAGAGAGAGAGAGAGTAGAGAGGGAGAGAGAGAACTTGAGAGAGAGATAGTAGGTGGTGGGAGAGGGAGTGAGAGAGGAGAAGAGAGAGGGATGGGAGTGCGTGTGAGCGATCTAGAGAGTAAGGGATGGGAGAGGGGAGAGAGAGAGGGGGATGGGAGTGTGTATCTGCAAAAGAGAGAGTTTAGGGGATGGGAGAGGGGAGAGAGAGAGTAGCCCAAGAGAGAGAGAGAGTAGTGGATGGGAGAGAGGGGTGGATGGGAGTGTGTGTAACAGAGAGTAGGGGATGGGAGAGAGTGTGAGAGAGAGTAGGAGGTGGCAGAGAGAGAGAATGGGATGGGGGAGAGAGAGAGAGTGAGAGTAGGGGATGGGAGAGAGTGTGAGAGAGAGAGAGTAGGGGATGGGAGAGAGTGTGAGAGAGTAGGGAGAGGGAGATAGAGAGAGGGGGATAGGAGTGCGTGTGACAAATCTAGAGAGTAGGGGATGGGAGAGAAGAGAGAGGGGGAATGGGAGTGTGTGTGTGTGTGTGTATGTCTATGAAAGAGAGAGAGTAGGGGATGGGAGAGAGTGTGAGAGTGTGAGAGAGAGTAGGGGGTGGCAAATTGAGAGTACAAGATGGGAGAGACAGAGTGAAAGGATGGGCAAGAGTGTGAGAGAGAGTAGAAGGTGGCAGAGAGAGAGAGAGTACGAGATGAGAGAGACAAAGTGAAAGGATGAGAGAGAGTGTGAGAGAGAGTTGGGGATGGGAGAGAGTGTGAGAGAGAGTTGGGGATTGGAGAGAGAGAGAGTAAGAGTAGGGGATGGGAGAGAGAGAGTAGAGAGGGAGAGAGAGAACTTGAGAGAGAGAGAGATAGTAGGTGGTGGGAGAGGGGAGAGAGAGAGAGAGTAGCGGTTGGGAGAGAGGGGCGGATGGGAGTGTGTGTAAGAGAGAGTAGGGGATGGGAGAGAGTGTGAGAGAGAGTAGGAGGTGGCAGAGAGAGAGAATGGGATGGGAGAGAGAGAGTGAGAGTAGGGGATCGGAGAGAGTGTGTGAGAGAGTAGGGGATGGGAGAGAGAGAGAGTAGAAAGTAGGGGATGGGAGAGGAGAGAGAGAGGGGGATGGGAGTGTGTATCTGTAAAAGAGAGAGTAGGGGGATGGGAGAGAGAGTAGCAGATGTGAGAGTGTGAGAGAGAGTAGAGAGAGTACGCGCTATTGTGCGTACGCACTATGGTTTGGGTAACCCGAACCATAGTGCGTACGCGCTATAGGGCGTATGCACAATAGCATGTGCGAGCTATTGAAAAATGAAAAAAAAAAAGGCTTGTCACCTTTTTGGCACTACAACTCGGTGCATATGCCCTTATAATTCCTACTATATCTTTTGATACCAACCTTATATGGTCATCTTTAAAACATCCCAAAAATGTGTTTTTTGCATGTTCTTATGTGTTTTTTACTTCAAGCATGTAGCTGACGACTTTTTTTAAACCAAAATTTTATGTAATGAAAAGGGTTTCTTAAGAATGTTCTTAGCTTTTAATAAATGTAAGGTTTGTCAAATTATGAGTTCAGTAAGTAATTATTACTTATTTTCTAATGGAGTTAGCTGCAAATTGTTGATTGACATACTGGTCAAAAAATAGCTATAACTGTCAAACCGTATAAGATTTGTGAAATCCAAAAGATGCATCACATTCTATGCTTCGACTAGTATAAGAAAAAAAAAAAACTTAATTTTGATTTTTTTTGAACTAGTTAAGGTGGTCAGACACGAGAGTTTTTTAATTCTAAAAATAGTATAGTAGAAAATTCATAATTAATTATTTATTTGGAATAAAAATTCCCAAAAATATGCGTCACATCTAGGCATGAGTCTACTTTTTATATCTAAAATTATATTTAAAAATATTATCATTTCATTATGATTAAGGTGGTAAGACATACACCTACTTTTTATTTTCGCCCTGAAATTTTTGTAGTACTGCATTAAAATTCAAACTTTTGACCAATCAAATATATTTTTCTCTAGATAAGGCCTTGTATTTTAGAAACTAGATTCAATTTCCTACAGATTATTTTCTTACAAATTTTTGATATAAAGTATAGAACCACTTTAAAATTATGTGTCAAGTTGACATAACCCTGATTTGCTAGTTTTTCACTGCCACTTAAGGCTATAGTTTGGTACACCATGATCCTGCACATACCCATTAGGAAGAGACTTGAATGGAAATGGATAAATCTTCAACAAGAGGGCTCGATAGAGCTTTAATCCTTCAATGGCTACTAATGGATCTCCTTGAAGAATTTAATGCTTGAAGATGGATGCTTGTTTGAACTTGATAATTATTGAATGCTTGATCATGAAAGAGTGTAATTTTGTCTCATCTCCTTATGCCTTGTTCATTCTTAAGTGTTAGTTATCATCATATGCCATGTTATGCATCTGTAGTTTAGAGAAAATTAAAGGAGGAGGCTTCCATATATAGAGATCTAAGGTACAAACTTCTCGAGAAGGCCAACATGGGAGCATTAAATATTAGTTAACCTTATCCCCTAGAAATAGACCTAGTTTAAATGTAATTTAAGAGTGTACCATTCTGAAACCTAAAATAGCCAAATGGGAAGGAAGAAAACAACTATTTCCAAAACCTAACATCTAGAAATCATGGAACCTTGAAATTTTTAGTCAAGGTTGATGTTTTTCTTCACCTAGATCGGGGTCGAGGTCATCCTTGACCCTAAGGTCAAAAATCAAAGGATCTTAGTCTAGAATGCCATAAAAGTGCAGAAAGAAAGTGGAAAGAGGGGCATAATAGGGGAGAAAGATAGATCTAAGATAAGGACCCATTCAAGGTGCTTGACATGACCCCAAACCACTTACTTAGAGGGCTAAACACTCTTAACATGGAAGTTCCTCCATTTTAAGATGATACATTTAGCAAGCATATGGACTCGATGCAAACTCTTGGTAAAGTAGATCAGAATAAAAATATAATCTTATTAAAGTCAAACTGACAAAGAGATCCTTAAACCCACATGGACTCAAGTCTTTGTCAACTCCAAGATTACAATAAGAGAGACATCTCTAGAAAAAGGAGAGAAGAAGAAGAGAGAAGTGGCTTGCTCGCCTAGCAAACTATGTGCATCTCACTGTAAACCACAAAAAGGATAGGATACCCCACCATGGGGTGCAAGCACAAACCTTTATCACCATTTGTGATATTTGGAGGGGTTATGGCCAAAATAGTTTTTGCCATAATGGTTACAGCCGAACATGTTCTAGTCATACATACATGGCAAGTTTCCCTATCAACATGGCATGCAAGGTTACGGTCAAAACACTTCTGACCAAAAGGGTTCTGGTCATAACCCCCATGTATCAAATAACTCAAAATATCATTAAAAAAAGCCAAAAAGTGGTTGATGACAATTTTATAAGCCTAGGGTTTTTGCTGTAACCCTTTCAACCGAAACTACCTATGTGGCATCCTAGGTGGTAGCCACACAAGCAAAAATAAGAACTTTTGCAAACTTCATTCTTTGAAGGCCAATTTGACTTACTAAATTTAAGTTTTTCTTAAAACTAAATATATATTTTTTTAGGTCTTGGAGTCAAGATTATGATCATATAATTTTATTTTTATTTTGATTATGGATAATATGTTATAATTTGAAAATATTACAAGTAGGTATTTTAAGATTCAAGAAGATGTCTACTCAAAAATAAGAAAAATATAGTAAATCATGTTCAAAAATTATTATTTTTTAATGCTACACTAGAGTAGGGAGTCTTCTTCAAGAATATGTAATTTGTTTTAAAAAATATGTAGATTTGATGGAAAAAGTTTGACGGGAGAAAAAAACTATCAATTTCTAATAACTTTGACTTTGACCAATTATAACTTGAAAAATATTAGCTGAATTTCAATTTTTCTTTTTTGGTGCACTAGATATACATGTCAACTCTAACATATTTCAAAATCAGACCAAAATCTGAAAATTTGCATATATTTGTTTGATGGGAAAAAAACTCTATATTTTCAGAATTTTTAAAAAATTAAACAAAAAGACTTTTAAAATTAAAAAGTAGATTAAATTTTCGCTCAATTTTTAAAAAAAAATTACAAACATAAACTTTATCTAATTTTACACATTTCATTAGTTTACACCATCTTCAAATTTTAGGCACAAATGCCACTTTTATGTCATTAAAGTTGAAGACTTTAAATTTTGATATCACTTTTGCTTTATAAAAGGTGACACAAATTTGTACTTTTACCCCATGAAAGCACTTGATAGTCACCCAATAAATTTATGCACCTTCTAGAGGCTTTGTGCATGTATGCAGTGCATCTTATGATGACTTTTATAAAGTACCCATGGATCCATATCATATCACCATAGAATACATTTGTAAAGTGCATATCTCTTCATGATTTAGAAACTTATGTTCATTACCTTCCAAGGATTTAGCATATTTGAAGTTGGAATGTGTGTCTCTTCAGGATTTAGCAACTTATGTGTGTTACCCTTTGAGGATTTAGCATTTTGAGAAATTGGAAATATGTGTCTCTTTAGGATTTAGCAACTTTTGTGTGTTACCTTCAAAGATTTAGCATGCTACAAAACAAAAGGTTAGAACAAAAATGCATAATATAGAATGGGGGAGGCCATATATATGCCCACCTCCTTAAGATGGAAAAAAATACATTTTATTTTGACATGTTAAGGAAAGAAAATAACAAGGATAAAGCCTTCTTCAACATCAAGACAGTATCCATAAACAACACCCAATCCAAGCCAAGAAGGTCACAACTCCTATGAGGACATGGAAGGAACAAATGCAAAGAGATATCATGCAAGAAGAGAAAAAGTAACCCTTGTGAGGGATAACACACTATTTATCTTCCAAAGTGAGAGATTTATCAAGCATGGAAACCCAATGTCAACAACAAAATAGGTTATGGTTTTAAGGACATAGATACTCAAGGAAAACCAAAATTTTCATGTATGATTGGATATCACATAATAGATAGATACTTCTTAATTAAGGAAAAGTGGATCCCAAAAAGAAGAAAAGAAGGAGATGACATCCTTGCTCCCCAAGCATAGGAACAGTGATGAAAGGGGACCTATTATATCACTTCCAACACTATACAAGACAACAAGCACCAAAGGTTATGCTAAAATTGTTTACATTATGTTGAGCTCCATAATAGGAAAATAAATGTTATTTAGAGAAACCAGATGGAAATACAACTCATTTGCACATGATACATAAATAACCTTACTTCAATGAGTTGCCTAATCTTATAATGTAAAGCTTGACATTCAATAGTAGAGTGATCATGAAATCTATGATATAAACAAAAAGGAAGAGTCTTAAAGTGTGGACTTCATTTCTTTTTGTGTTTAGGTCTAGTAATCATCTTAGAATGAAGGAGTTTAGGTAGAAGAACTTCTTGGTCGAAATAATTGATAATTTCATCATGTTGTGAAGTGTTATTTGAGATGTTATTAACATTGATTTTTTGTTGAGGATTAAATCCCAATCCATAAGAATGCACATGCCCCCCATTTTGTAAGGGCATTTGAATTCCATGTTTATGCTTACCACATGCTTGACCGTTGAATCCTTGTTTAACTAAGAAATGATAACCAAGACCATAATGAGAAGCCATATTAGAAGGAGTCAATGGAACTTCATTAGTCACTATGTCATCATTAGTAGGTTTGATGGTTTAATTATGGATAGAAGCAGCAACATAGTTGTTACGAAGAGCTTTAGAAGTAAAAACTTGTTCAAAATCTCTTTGTGGCTTCATAAAATCAAGATAAAAAACCTTATACTCTCCAATAAGGGTAGGATTAAAATCCAAGGTTACTCAATCATCACTAGGAAGAGCATTAGAGGAAGAAGGTTCTCCATAAGATCATCACTAAGAAGGATACCATTGAGGGAATTCATACCATTCTTTGTCAATTCCTCATCACTAGAAGGAATCTAAAATGGAGGTAAAGAACTTATAATATTTCACAAGAGGAACACATGTTAGAAAAAGAGTTATCATCATGTATGAATATGCCATCCATTAATAAATCACCCACTTGCATCAAAGCTTCTTTGAGAGGAGGGGATAAATCAATGTATTTATCCATGGGATCATCCCAAAAAATAGATTCTAGACACAATGATTTCATGAGGAAGAGAGTAATCAACATCCAAATCCAAAGGTTCATCCCAAATAGGAGGATTATCATCCCTATCAATAAGGCATGTGAAAACACTTGAAAATAACTTATGCCACATGATAAAAAGTAAAGAAATGCGTAGAAAATAGATTTAAATATATCTAAATGCATTAAAATAAAATTTATAAGGAAATTGAACACCACAAACATAGTAAGGGCATCTAATTCCACAAAGAAATGTAAATTTTTGTGAATGTTTAAAGAAATTTTGTAATTTTTTTGTATTTTTGAAATATAAATGCAAGAAATCTAATTAGCATGAAAGGTTTAGCATAAAAGAAAAATTTAACACCAGCAAGATAATATAAAAGGAAATAAAACACCACACAAAATAAGGGCATCTAATTCCACAAAAGAATATAGGGTAAGCGTGTCAAGTTCACCAAAATGTATAGTGTAAAATATGGATGAATGAATAAGGTTTAGAATAATGCACATGAAAGAGAACCTAAGCCCATATTTTTCTCATACATATAGATTATTATGATATGGGAAATAAATATAGGAGGTTAATATTGAAATGAAGAAATAAAAGGTACTTATCTCTGAAAAAGAATTGGCTGAAAACTCAATCAAACTATGTTAAAAACTCTCAATTACTATGGGCTTGAACTAAAACTATGAGTTCTACAAAACCTAGAAATTTTTTTCTTTTCTGAGGGTAGGTTGACCTTCACTAAGTTATTAGGGCACAATTGTGCCCCAAAAAGTTGACCTCTACCTCATTCCTCTGACAGAATTTATGTTCGTGGATCCCACAAGTTTGATGAAAAGGGTATCCAAATCTACACCGATATTCATTGTTCAACACCTTTATCTGCAAGAAAAATGGTTTTGTTTGTTGGATGAGGTGTTTACCTTATTTAAACCCCAATTTATAATTAACCTTGAAATATGATTGAAATTGAAATAAGTATAAGAAAATTAAATGGAATTATTCACTTTGCTTATATTGAGATCCTTGTGGAGGATTCAAATCCTTGATTCCACAAGTATGGATGCTCCAACTAAATGTAGAAACAAATGTAAGATGTTTCAAATCAATGGTATTAGATCTTCAACACCAATCTTGAATGGATCTTGGATTAGGAAGAGGCTTGAATGGAAATGGATGAAATGGAAATCCATAGAGGCTTGAAATGGAAATGGATGAAATGGAAATCCATAGAGCTTTAATCCTTCAATGGTTACTAATGGATCCCCTTGATTAATTAAACACTTAAAGATGGATGCTTGCTTGAATTTGATAATGTGTGAATGCTTTATCATGAAATACTATAACTTCATCTCATCTCCTTATGCCTTGTTTATTCTTAAGTCTTAGTTATGATCATATGCCTTGTTATGCATCCATAGGTTTGAGAAAATGAGACGAGGAGGCTTCCTTATATAGAGGTCTAGGACACAAACTTCTAGAGAAGGCCAACATGGGAGAATTAAATGAAAATTAACCTTAACCCCTAAAAATGAATCTAGATTAAATGAAATTTAAAAGTGTACCCTTTCAAAACCCAAAACAACCAACCTAGAAGCGGGAAAATAACTCTTTCTAAAACCCAACATTTGGAAATCATGGAACCTGGAAATTTGGACCTAGGATCAAGGAATAAGTCAACCTTTCTCTAGGTTAGGTTTGAGTTCATCCTTGACCTAGGTAAGGGTCAAGGTCGACCTTGAGCTAAAAGGTCATCCTTGACCCTAAGGTGAAAAATCTTAGGATCTCAGTCTAGAATGCTAGAAATGTAACGAAAGAAATTAGAAAAGGGGGCAGAATAGGGAAAAATCCAAATCTAAGATGAGGACCCATTAAAGGCACTTGACATGACTATAGACCACTTACTCGGAGGGTTAAACACTTTTAACATGGAAGTGCTTCCATTTTAAGATGATACACCATCATATTTGAAAGGAAAAATCATCTAACAAAAAATATGGAAAGAGCTCAACATAATATGGAAACAAAATATGAAGATGAAGAGAAGGGGAGAAATAAAATAAATCTAAGAAAATAATGGCTAAAGATATTTAATCAAGATGAGGTTTTCTAGAAGCATAAATATAGGATTCAATGGCTTACTAAGGGATATAGAAATACAAAATTTTTCCAAAAAATAACTTTGAAACACAAATGTAGATATAGAATAAGAACTCTAATGAATGAAGATTATTTGATAGTGACAAAGGAGGATGATGTAAACATGGAGGTGGTAAATTATTTTCTAAATAAAGGAACTATAAGAATTTTGAAAACCCCTAGGAAATTGCTTAACTATATTCTAAGGTTGGTTTCTAAAGAAGACAATCAAAATCCTATGATGAGAGTTACTAAAGAGGAAGTGAAATCTATTTCCTTCTCTATTTAAGGTTTTAAGTCCCCTACCAAAAATTATTCTCCACATACATTCCTCTAGGACTACTAGTAAATTATGGGAGAGGCGATTTTCAAGGTTGTGTATCATTTTTTACAAAATAGGTTAGTTAGCCAAAGATTTTTAAAATAGTTATACACCTTAATTCCTAAAAAATAAACCCCTCCTTCTCTACCAGATTACAGGCCCATAAGCCTCTATAATACTTTCTACAAGATCATCTCTAAAGTGATGGTTGATATATTTAAATCTATCCTTGATAAACTTGTCTCCAAAAAACAAAGAGGCTTTGTGGTTGGAAGAAATATTATGGATGTAGTTATAACTACTCATAAACTTGTTCATACTGTGGGATAAAAATGTAAAACTTTAATGGTTCTAAAAATTGACATCTCTAAGGTATATGACTGAGTCAAATGGACTTTGGTGGAGGAGGTGTTGAGGAGATTTAGTTTTTATGTGAAGTTCCTTAAGATAATAATGACTTGTGTCAAAACTACAAAGTATTTTGTTCTTGTCAATGGGGCTCCTACTAGATTATTCTCTGCCAAGATTGGCCTTAGAAAAGGTGACACTTTATCTCCTTTTCTTTTTTATTGTGGTTCCAAAGGTTCTTGAAAGAAATATTACTAGATTTAATGATAAACTAGCTTTTAAAGGTATCAACGTTTCTCCCACTCATCCTTCCTTGATACACCAATAATTTTTGGATGAAATAGTTATGTTTGGTGAAACCCATTAAAGAGAGAAGTTGAAAGGTGGAGAACACTTATAAATGATTATGTTATTGTCTCAGGGAAAAAAACTAGCTTCCAAGAAAGTAATTTGTTCATTTTAATACCAATAGTGCAATTCCAGCTGAGATATCAAATATTATTAACTATGATATACAATCTATTCATGATATTTTTGGAGGGATCCTTTTTTCTTCTAAGAAGCCCCACTTATCCTTTGGGAACAAGATTGTTTAGAGATTCTAGAAAAAACTTGCTAGATGGAAGGAGAAACTTCTAAGCCAAGGTAGAAAACTCTAACTTATTAATGCTTACCTTCATATTATCATTGTTTGCTACATGTCTATGGTGGTTGTGCCAAAAAAAGTTTTTGATACCTTTGAAAAAAAAAAAAATTCTTGTGGATAGGAATTGAGGAGAAAAGGAAAATGCCCCAAGTAATATGGGAGGTGGTTTGTAAACCCTATGCTCAAGGAGAGTTAAATTCATAAGGAGATTTAGATAAATCAATAAAGCTCACATAAGGAAGGTAAGCTGGCAACTTATTAAATGGAAAAGAGACTAAACTAAAATCCTATGAGCCAATTATTTTCCCCACTCACTAGCTAGTACTATATGTACCATCTTAAAATGGACACACCCATATTTTAAGACATTTTAGCACCCTTTTCCATAATTCCTCTATTAGAGCATGGATGGATGTCTGCTTAATGTCTCTTTTTCTCCTCTCCTATTCCATTTAACTCTTCTTTTTCATCTCTCTCCTTCCAAAATGATCTTCTAGGTGCTATTTTTCTACCCTTTTCACCATATTGGTCTGTTAGCTTCCTACCCTCTCTTGACACTTTTTGTAGCATTTTTGACCTATCATCTTAGATGTAATTGACCTAGTCTAGACTAGGTCCACCCAGGTTGAATTAGTCATCCCAGGTCAAGTTATTCCCCATTGATTGTAGGATTTAGGGCCCGAATGTCCTTGAGTTTACCAATTATTTAATTCTACACCCTTGTCATCCTAAGTTGTTTTCCTTCCTAAAAGCTAGTAAAAAAGGAGTCTAATGGGCTTCATTTTCATATCCTATATCAATCACTACTCAAGTAATATAGACTCTTGGTCTCAAGAAAACATTTATTCCCTTTGCATTCAAGGAGTTTTAGCATTCACGCAAGCAAGGTTCTTCAAGCATTCAAGGATCTTCTATTAGTGTTTCCTCTTGAAGATCTATCACATTATTGGTCATCAAGGGAGGAGATCTACATTGAGGCATTCATTATCTTCTTTATTTATGAAAATTTATATCCATGACTATATGATATGGTTATAGTACATCTATTGGAATTGTGGATATATCCTACATCCTTCATACCAAATACAATATCTACAATACATAACATTTTCATACATTCAAGAAATATGAATCCTAACATTATCTTATTTTCCTGGGATTTACATTTACTTTTCTCAATTATGGTTAATTCCTTAACCTAGGGCTTCATCATGGAAAGTCCTCATCAAACTCCAACCCCTAAGCCTTTCTTTTCTTTGTTGATTTAAAGGTTAGGAGGAACCTATAGTTCACAAGATTTGTGAAGTCATTAGTTTTAGAGTTACAAACTATGTCAACCTCATTTTAGAACTTCCTTGAATTTTGAACTAATCCTTTCATCTCAGTCTACCAAGTCAATTCAATTTCAATTATGTAAACCCTCGATCTTTGCAATTTTCTCTTTGTAATTTAGTGTGTATTTTGTGACAACTGCTATGAGATGACAACTTTTAAATATGTTCGATCATCATTTATCAAAAGATCAAGAAAATTAACTATCTTTTTTCCATGCTGAAAAAAATCCTCTCCTTGACTCTATACTTCAAATTTGAAAATCATTTGTTGATCAGATTTTAACTCTATATCAAATGGATGAAAATCCTTTTTACTTCCACTAATTATCCTACTTAGCTCTTTGGACCCATTGAAAACCAATGGCAAGATATCAAAGTAATTACATAAGCTCTCTTGAAAATTGAACACTTTTTAGGAAGGAGGAACATGTAGCCATATTGCATTGCATTGCCATACAATTGTCATCATCTTGCTAGAAAATGCAAACCATTGATCTACAAAATACTTCTCAAATAGATGGACGGGTGATATTAATCAAGTGATTCAGTTTGAGTTGTTAATGTACTACTCCTACATTATTCCCTCTTTAAGTAATGACACATTCATCTTACTATGGGTGGGACACATGAAGGGACCATGCTACATTGTAGTGAAATGACTAGTATTTAGCGAAGAAGCAAGGATCATTGATTAATATCTTTTAAAAATAATTGTGGTGACCTCATGACTAAGCATGGAACCATGATATGAATGGTCCAATCATCTATCAGGTCCTAGGTAATTTACTAGGTCCCACTAAAAATGCTTTCCCAGAGATTAAGACATGTATCGTCATCTCACATTCTCACCATAACCCTTGTCAAATTTGGAGATACCACAATACTACCAAGTCATAAGAAATGAAACCATCATTTAATCCATGTGGCAACATCTCACTTCTCCAATTTTATAGCTAATACACTTTCTTCATTTTCCCTCATTGACATAAATACACATGGACCAATTAGAGAAGAACCCATCCTAAGTGGTGTTGGTCCCATTGAAAACCTTAGACCTAAATGTTGGAATATTCAAATGGGGAGAATGCTTTTGAGAGGGGGGTGAATCAGAAGTACTAGCCTTTAGCCTATTTTAAATCCTTAATAACATATAACTGAAATTAACATGCATGCATATAAACATTAAACAATCATGAGAAACATACATGCATCACCACATAACACTTGAGATTTTGGTAACCTAGAAACCCTCCAAGAATAAGAAGGTAAAATTGGGGTGGGGATGATACCCACAAAATCACTACAACAATAATTTTTAACCACTTTTGATGGTCTGCCCTATTAAAGGCTTTACACTGTGTCAATAGTGACCTTGTTAAAGGATTTAAAAAAACTTCACATGAAATGTTACACTATTAAAGGATTTAATCACCTTTTTAAAGGATCTACAAAATAGTTGTTAAGCTAACCTATCAACATAGGGTTTCCTTTCTAATACAATGGCTATAGAGTATTAGGTATAATAAACCTGATAGCTTACAATCCTTGATTTCTAAATACAAGCACTTGATCTACTTTCTCTAATCTTGAGCCTCTGAGATCTGATATTTGTTTGTATCCCTCGCTTTGTTCTGATCAACTAAATGTCTAACTACTACTCTCTTCCTCTAAGTCTTTTTACTCTTCACTCTAAACTCCACCATATTTTCCCCACACAATACTTCATCCATTCATAATACAATGAGATTTCATCTTCCTTATAAAGAAATTTGAAGACTTAGGGTTAGGTGTGGATCTAAAATCCATATTGAATCTCTATTTCCCGCTCATTCCTTGCACTTTTGTTATTGCTTACATGCCTTCTTCATTTTTTTTAATTGGTTGCATGTGGTTTGCATAGGAAAAATAAAAGATTCGATCTTATCTATTTGATTCTTCTAGATCCTTCAATGTTAGCAATAAAAATGGTTTACATATGAATTAGTGAAGTTACAAACTCATATGTGCATTCTGTGTTACTTGGCACTTACTAATTTCTGATGCTCGGCACATGTAACAAAACTATCTCACTCAGCTCATGTTGCATTTCTATTTTTCTTTGCATCGTCTGTGACTCAGCACTTAAATATCACTTGGCTCTTGTATCATGCTCGACACTTGAAGTCACTCGGCACCTGAAGGCTACTCAGCTTCAATGTTGAAAGTGGTTAAGTGTGTTGGCACTCAAATGTCAAAACCATTCTAAGACTAAAAATCTCCCCCTCTGACATGAGTGTAAAAAATACTTAACTAAGCATTATTTATCTGACCTTATGAGTACATTCACTAATTTGCTCAGTATATATACAAAGGTTAAAAAAAATTTGATCAAAATTTTGTAAGAAACAATATATACTGCAAAATTATTGTAACTCCCGCTGAGTTGATTGTGCCATTATCTATTCTATCTTGGTAACCAAAATTGTTGTGTTGAATATGTCTCATGCTAAATGCTGATATAATGTTATCTCCCCCTTTATCTCATCTCCCCCATTATTGTGTTGAATATGTTTCATTCTGAATGCTGATATAACATTATATCTCCCCCTTTATCTCATCTCCTCCATTCTCTTTATCTCCCCCTTTTTGACACTTATGTTAATGGGTTCTAAGGGTTAAGACCATATTTCACCAAAAATGTACTATTTACCTCCATAATCATCTTGAGAGAAGCATCCCAATTACTCAAAGCAATATCAATAGATTTGTACTAGATGGCAGTCTCTGCAGCAAGATGAACAAGACCATCTAAAGTAGACAAATTAGGTTCTTTCTTTAGAACATTTTTTGCATAGGCTTGTTCCTTATGGAGGATTTCCAAGTGTGGGGTGATGGAAGATTGAAGCTGTAGAAATTTGGCTTTGATGGTGCTCATTCTATTGTCAATTCAGCCAATTCCTTTTGAGTATGAAGCATTTGAGAAAAATGCTTCTCACTTTGCGCTAGATCCTTAGGTAGCTACATGCTTGAAATATTCATATTCCTCTCCAAGCTCATTATCCTCTGGCTAGTCTATTGTGTGAAATATGAGAAGTCACACAACTTTTTATACAATGAGAACATATTCTCAAGTACCTGTTTGACCTTTTCAATTTTCTTGGCCAGTTCAACTTGTGATAGTGCTATTTCATTTGCAATTTTCTTGTTTACTTTCCCTTGAAATTTCTTTTCAAACCATTCCATTAGTTTTACATTGGTCTCTTGGTCTTCATTTTGTACCTGGTCCACTATATTGGCTAGTTGCTCCATTATGGGCTTTGTTTCATCAAGTACTTATAAATTGAAAGCATCTAGAAATATATCCTTAATTTCTACTAATGCTTGCCTCTATTTGCACTCATACCTAAGTACCTCTTGCTTCTTCTTCCTTTCAAGTGCCTCTTGCACTTCAATCATTTGGGCAATGGTCATGATGTCAAAGTCATACCTGGGAATGACTATATCTTCATCAAGAGTAGGGTCTCCATAGTGAAGTACCCTTGCAACCTTGGTAGAACTCGAGCTTGGTACAAATATCTACAATGGTACTACAGAGCTCAGCTACTGTGAAGTTTTAGTAGGAGTTCTTATTCTAGGAAATTTGGTCACTGTTTGAATTTCCTGCTTCTCCTTCTCCTTAGGGCTCTCCCCTTCCTTGTCCTATTCTTTTCTACCTTGATCAATGACTATTATCTTAAGCAATGCACCTTGTGTTTTTTCTATAGATACAGAGGTATCTCTTTGTCTAGTTTTCTCTTTTGTTGTCTCCCCTACAGTTGTACTTATTAAAGTGTCAACCTTAGTAGTTGTATCTTTGACTTCATGCTCTTTAGGTTGATTACTAGTAGCTGTAGGAATTTTTGAAGGTGGTTCTTGTGGATTCACCTTTTCCTTATTAATTTCACTACTACCTTCTGCAATTCCTCTTCACTCACCAAAACAAGGCTAGTGCACTATTGTGATTGCAATATTGTTTGGTGAAAAATCTTCTAGAGATCCTCTATAATGAGTGGATTGATGTTTTGACAAGATGTGTCAGGAACATCCTTTACTGTTACAGATTCTGTAGGTGTAGTTGCAATATGTGGAGGACTAGATGGTGGCAATTGGGTGTGTTGGACACTCTATTCTTGTTGTTGCTCCTCAGTTGTTGCCTGTTCACCTTCTGGGGCATCTTACTCCACATCTTCCTCTTTTTCACTTTCATCAATATCTTCTTCTTCATTTCTCCCTTCAAAAGGGTCCTCTTCTCCCTCCTTTCTTATAGTCAATCCATAGATTACCTTCCATATTTGTGTTGACTTTTTGACAACATCTTCAATTTGATTCTACAGGATACTGAAGGCTCAGTATTTAGGTACAAATTTTCTTGCATATTTCTTGCTTGCCTTATTGATTTGACCATTTGTAAGGTTTGGCATTACACAAGCCAAAGTTGACTCTCTTATTTCCTTTTCCATTTTGAGGTAGTAATGACACTTATTCTCAATTAATGTGCTTAGCTCGTTAGGTATTGAGTCATCAAGTTCAAGTGGAATAGTCTTGAACTTTGCCATCATAGTGCGGATGGACTTCTCAACTATGATTTTCCATTCTATAGACAACTTATTGAACTTTATGGTCTTAAGACTAGACAAATCTGCATTATCTCTAATATCATTGCACTTTCTAATTTGGATTAAGTGGAGCATCTTACCATTCTAAATTTTTCTTCATCAGATTTTGTTTCTTCTTCTTGTGACTCCTGTGGTGCAATAAACTTTCTTCTCTTCTACTTTGTATGCCCACCTTCCTCTATTGCCTTCTTCTTTTCTTGTTCCTTTTTTTCTTTGGTTGTTCCCCTTGTAGTTGGCTTTATTGGGCTAGGTTTTGTCACAATTTTCTGTATCTTAGGCTATGCAACTGGTTGCTTCTTTGCTTTCCTTTTCTTAGGCTTAGCCTTGGGTCCATCCTTCTCTGCACTTTCCTCTTCTTCAACATCTTCACCCATGCCTTGGGTTAATGTAGGTGGTCCTTGCTCTTGCTCTTCTTCATCTCCTTCTTCTTCTTCTTCTTCTTCTTCTTCATCCCCTTCTATTGTGCCTTCACCAAGTTTTGCCTTTAGCTTTTTAACCAATTTATCATTTTTCTTGAGTGTAGAGGTAGTCTTTAACTCCATATTCACCTTTGAGCTTACCACATAATAAGTTCCAAAATGTGGGGCACTCTTTTCTATCTCTTCCCAATAATGTAGTTATTGTTGCAGATGCTCCATCTATGTTGATCTCATAACCAAGAGGCCTTAACCATCTCACTCTTGGTATGATGGCTTGTACATAGGTATAGTTAATATCTACAAGAAAACAAACATCATTTGCATGCTTCTCCACTAAAGAAATTGGAATCCTGAGTCTTTGCTTCATTGATTTTTTAAAATCTTCAAAATAACTTGTCATCAGTGTGTCAAAATTGTCTCCCATTTGTTCTATATATTCATTAATTTGGGCTATGATAGTTCTAACGTTTCTCCATGTAACTTTTCCAAAAGAAGGAAATTCATTCTAAACATAGAAGAATGTACAAACCAAAATTGCACCAAATTTGCATTGGGTACCCTTTGTTCTTCTTATAGCTGCTAAGTTTTTGTTAATCTGTTGTAGTTGTACCTTTGCAAGATCATAAGTATGATCCTTTTTCACCAATTTGTAGCCTTTTTCACCAATTTGTAGCCTACATCTACTGCAATATAAGGCACACTGTTGAGTCTACTAGATTGATAGAATTTATGGGCAATAACTATAACAACAAATTCAATGAGAGGATCTTGAATGGTGTCAATTGTCATTCCTCTTTTATTCCACTTGGTACCTATGTTTTTCTCAATAACCTCCTTGGAATCACTTCTCAAGGTCTTATACTGATCTAGGGTAGGATATCCAGTTACCCTATGAATAATTATTTTCGTGATCTTTATGGGAACATCTTCTAACCAAAGACTACCATCATGAATTCTTCTTAACACAAGTCTAATCCATTTTGTCTTAAATATGGTGGGAAACCCCAAACCTCAAGTTAAACCCTTCCTCTCAACAATTTTAATTCATCCTTCAAAACTCCATCGACACACAACTTCTCATAGGCTTCCCTTATTTCCATATCTCCTTTGGCTTCTATCTTATAGTTATAGCATCTCCTTACCTCCTAAACCATTACAACTTTCGAGGGTATGCGGGAAAGGGCTCCAGCGGGATCTTTATTATATGAAACTTCAAGGATGGGATGGAAATTAGGTTGCTTAACCTCATTAGATACTAGCTAGACCTCAAATGACTCTTTCTCATGGGTTTTCTTAGAACTCGAAGCCATTTGTGCAAACTAGGGTTTCCTTTACAAAGAAATATGAAACTGTGTAGCTCGGCACAAATGAAAATACCTCAAGATCGATGAAAAAATGTTGTAAGAGGTTGGAATCTACTTGGAACACTGGATTCTCTACTATGAAGTTGCTCCACTCTCTTTCTCTTCTTTGCTTCTTGTTCACGATGAAGAAAAATGATTAAAATCGCGATAATATACCCTATTTCCATCGCATTAAATGCTCAACTGCCCACTCAGCTTCTGAAGGATTTTTAACATTACTCGGCTTGCACTACATTTCTACTTCACTTGGCTTCCATTGGAGTTACTCAATTCGGCATTAGTCATCAACTCAGTCGCTGTTAGGAACTTAGCACCTACTAGAGTTTTACTCGGCCTCTAAGGACGACTTGGTAGTTTTGTAAGAATCTTCATATTATGACTTGGCATCTTTGCTTATGTTGATTTCTTATTTTTAGTACTTCTTTGTCTTGGGACTGGTGTATGATATAACTTTGTATATCAGTCACATGCATCTGTTCATGTTTAGTTTGATGAAGTGTGATCACTTGACCCATTGGGTGAAGTGATCCCTTCACTTGATGTGTTGCACTCATCTTCCTTCTTCCAAGTCTTATTCATTTTCCCTCTTATTTTTTTGACATTAATCTTTTTTTTCTTCCTTTGTTGGCTTCAGTTTTTGGTGCATTAGACCTTGTAGGATAGTTTCTTCTCATATGACCAATTTTTCAAGTAGTTAAAACAAGTGGTTTGACTTAGCCACCTACTATAATTCCCTCTGAAGTATTTCCTTATAAAATTTTTAGGGATATTTCCATATTCCTAACAATAATGATAGCTATACCTAGTGTTGTAATCCCAATAGTAGTGATTTTCATTTCCTTTTGTTTTTGCTGGTTGATTTGATGTCCACATAGACTTTGATCTGCATTCAAAGGCTCTATGTCCATACTTCTTGCAGTTTTGGTAGTGACCTTCAAATTTTTGTGTCTTGATAGTCCTAGTTCTACATTCATGTGCTTTATATCCTTGCTTCTTGCACTTATGACAATAGCTTGCACTCTTAGGCTTATCATGCCAATGGGCATTCTTGCTTCTACACACATTAGACGTATGTCCTTTCTTATCACAGAAATCATAGGTAGGTTTGGTGTTCTTACCTTTTTTGCTTCTTTCTTCTACAATCTTGGATGACTCTCCTTCTTCAGTGCTGGTATATCCTAATCCTTGAGTGTCATGGCTAGGCATTAGGGATTTTAGTAACTGCTCAAAATACTTGATGGCCTCATTAGGTTTGTTGAAGCTCTCTAAAATTTCCTTTTCTCTTTTGAAGTAATTCTGCAATTTCTCATTTTTCATTTTGAGCGTAGAGATCTCAATGTCCTTCATTTTCAGCTCATGATGAAGGTTCATCATTTGGGCAAGTGTATCCATTTGCATGTTTGAGATCCTTGTTAATTCAGTACATTTTTCTTCAAGTCTTTTTGCAAGATTCCTTTTGTCATCTTCCATCATGACTCTATCCTCAACTACTCTTTTCTTTTGTTCAGTGATTTCACACAACGTTATGGCCTATGATTCATGTTCCATCTTCAGAGATCTTCTTTGTTCTGCTTGAACTCTATTTTTCTCCATCAGTTCTGCTATTGCTACATCAAACTCTTTAGTGTCTCCATTGGCAAACACTTGTGTGGTATCAATCTCCCTGTAGTTTATATCATTTTCAGCTATGGCTATTTCCTTTCTTCTTTTCAAGGATTTTCTTAATTCCTCTCTAGCTTCCTCTACCTTGTGTAGAGTGAGATGCACATCTATCACCTAGTTCTCAATGATCTTCCCAAGTTTGAAAACTTCCATCTTCAGATCGTTTCCTCCAAGCTGTTAGGCTTCTCCTTGTGAGAACCAAAAGCTTTCATACCAATTTTTGGAATATTCAAATGGGAAGAATGCTTCTGAGAGGGGGTGTGAATCAGAAGTACTAGCCTTTAGCCTATTTTAGATCCTTAATAACATATAACTTAAATTAACATGCATGCATATAAAAATTAAACAATCATGAGAAACAAACATGCATCACCACATAACACTTGAGATTTTAGTAACCTAGAAACCCTCCAAGAATAAGAAGGTAAAACTAGGGTGGGGATGATACCCACAAAATCATTGCAATAATAATGTTTAACTACTTCTTATGGTCTGCCCTCTTCAAGGCCTGCCCTGCTAAAGGCTTTACATTGTGTCAATAGTGACCTTGTTAAAGGATTTACAAACACTTCACATGAAATGTTACCCTGTTAAAGAATTTAATCACCTTTTCAAAGGATCTACAAAATAGCTTTTAAGCTAACCTATCAACATAGGGTTTCATTTCTAATACAATGGCTAGAGAGTATTAGGTATAATAAACTGGATAGTTTACAATTCTTGATTGCTGAATATAGGCACTTGCTCTACTTTCTCTAAGCTTGATCCTTTGAGGTTTGATATTTATTCGTATCCCTCACTTTTTTCTGATCAACTGAATGTCTAACTACTGCTCTCTTCCTCTAAGTCTTTTTACTCTACACTCTGAACTCCACTATATTTTCCCCATACACTCCTTCATCCATTCATAATACAATGAGATTTCAATCTTATCTGTTTGATCCTTCTAGATCCTTCAATTTCGGCCATAAAAATGGTTTACATCTGAATTAGTGAAGTTAAAAACTCATATGTGCATTCTATGTTACTCAGTACTTACTAATTTCTTGTAATCTTGGAGTCTATGACTGGGCACTTAAATATCACTCGGCTCCTGTATCATGCTTGACACCTGAAGTCACTAAGCACTTGATCTTCACTTGGCACCTGAAGGCTTCTTAGCACTTGAAGATCACTCAGCACCTGAAGGCTACTCAACTTTAATGTAGAAAGTGGTTAAGTGTGTTGGCACTCAAATGTCAAAACCATTCCGAGACTAACACTAAAGCCATCTTTGTGCATCATCATCTCGCTTTATCATTAGGAGAGTAATGATGGATAATGGTTTAACGCACACCATAGATCTACATCATTATATTCGCAAACATAAGGGCCACAAGTTGGATGTATGCCACCATTGTGTTATGGTACTATAAATTAGAGGACACTTAGCTCATCAATGATGGCCATCATTCTATGAAAAACTGTGGGTTCATAAAAAAAGGTACCTGACTCACCATCTCCACATGGTGTAATTTCCCAATTTCACTACCATGGGAATTAGAACTAGCACTAATACATGTTTCATTGATTCAAAGAGCCAACATTTTTTACATGTTCAAAAGGGATGGTGGCAAAAAAAATTAAACTAAAGCTTCAATTTTTATAAAAATAAATGGGGTATAGGAGACCAAGACAAATAATTCCCTAGAAAAAGAACATCTAGGCCCCTTTTCACATATAACAACCCTTAGTTAAGTGATTTAGGATATAAGTACATATTTTAAAAGGGAACATGGTCAAAACTATAAAGTGATAACTCCTAGCCACTGATAAAACACTTTTCACGGAAATGACCCCTCTTTAAGTAAAGCAAAAAGGTACTGATGAAATAGTAAATAAGGGCATCCTTTTGGTTTCACTTAGGGTTTCACCTTAAAATCCCTCATTATTAGGGCTTTCCTTATGCAAGGGCATTAATAGGGACCTAAAATTCTAAAACAACCCCACTAATGGAAAAAGGAACATAATTTCTTGAAAATAGAAGAACAACAAGGAGACAAGAGGTTTAAGATCTAACTAATATGCTTTTGTGTCCTAAGTTTTTCTATCATACCTATGAATATAAGTGGATATGGAGATATTACATTAATGGCCCCTTTTTGGTAAGAATCACCTTCTTATCCCAAAATATAAATAAGGAGAGGAACCCGAATTAGAATTTCATCTAGAACCCTATGCTTCCCTCTAAAATTAACTATGTTGGGTGTGCTATGATCCACAAAAAAATCTTGACCCTTAAAAATATCTCTTAGTATGGGTTTTTTCTGTTGTAATAGATACATTTTGTGTGGAAAAGAAGAAGAATCATTGACCATGTATTCCTAACTTGTACATATGCCCATGATCTCTGGAGTTTAGGGTTTCAATATCTCCAGTCCCAATGGGTTATGTCCAATATTGTTCATGATTTTCTCTTCATTTAGAGTAATTCCCACCTATCACACTCCATGTGGTATGATATATGGCAACAAATCCTCCCTAATGTTGCTTTGTTCATGTGGAACAAAAGAAACTATAGGACCTTTAGGGAAGGGAACAAATATTCTCTTGATCTATTTGACATAGACAAAAGATTGGTTAGGGAAAGTATTAATGCTTCTTCCTTCCCTACTTGCTCTACTTTCCCTATCCTCTTTGAATCTAGAATCAAATATATATAGAATATAAATAAAATCCTTACCAACTACAACTACTTGAACATATGGAGAAGGAAGGTAACTAAATGGACTTTTTTATATTAGAAATGGTGAAAATGTAATGTGAATGGATACTCGAAAGGTAACCATGTCATCTCTAGTATAGGAGGGTTGGTGAGGAAAAAAAGAGGAGAACTAGTACAAGGATTCACTAAAGACATTGGCATCAACTCTAATAAATATGTAGAAGGTTTGGCTATTTGGAAAGGAATCAAGACCCTTTAGGATCTAAGGACCAAAAAAGTCATATTAGAAGCCAACACTAAACTCATAGTTGATATCCTTTTGGACAAGGCTACTAGTCCCCAAAGAATCTCAATTCTTATGGAAGAGAGAAAACTTATATAAGCCATGTTTAGGGAAGTCAAGATTACATATACTCTAAGCGAAGGAAATGAGGAAACAAACATCCTAGATAATTGGGGTCTAGGGTTTCTCAAAAGGTAAATTTATTTCAACCTTGAATTTCGAAGCAACTAAAGATTATTTTAATAAATGATAACACATAAAAACTCTAGCACTGATTTAATGAAGGACAAGTCTTTAGATTATTCTAAAATGAAAGGAAATGACATGTCATTTATTTTGGTTCATAGAGGTTCTATTTATTATAAGGATGTCACTAAGAGGAAAGTTTCAAAAAATGAGGGAAAGGAAAGTATTTAAAGTTTGAACATTTGGTTAGTAGGAAGGAAGCGATAAACTCTAAATTTAGAAGGAGAATATCTAGAGTTGTCTAAGTGACTAAGATCAACTAGCCTAATTTTGATAATAATGAAAACCATCATTAATACAAGCCCTTATCTTTTTGTTAATGAAAATTTATAAGAAATATTTAACAGGTTTATGGATGAAGAGACGTGCAAAGTTTTGATTAAATTTATCAAATATTTATTAAATGCTAAATGTGTTAAAGATGCCAACACCGATAGCACTAGTTTTACTAAAACCAAGGAAATTCATTTGCTAAGGAAATATTTTTCAAATAAGTATTACAATAATTATTTGTTCAGCCCCAAAAGATTCAAAGCTAACACCATTCTGAACATTTCCTGGTTCTCCACTCTAAGAAAAAGTATTTTGGTTATGGAGAAAATGTAGAAGTGTGAGGATTCTCAGACCATATTATTGTAGAAGAAACTAAATATATTTAAGAAGTTCTTGAGGAATTAGGAAAATTAAAAATTATGTGTGGGTTTCTAAATAGAGTGGAGCCAAGGGATAATAGGGAGATTAATTGAAACCTAGATATTTGAAATACTTTTAGGATGTGTGGCTTATCTATTTTATTGATGATATTAAGGGCTTCAATAGTCAACTCTCTTCAAGGTTTTTTATTTCATGAAAAAATGGAATAGTGAATTGGTACTATTCAATCTATTATGAACCCAGAATTAATAGTTGAAGCAACTGGTATGAAGTGTGAAGGACACCAAGTTGAAAGAAAGAGCCTAAACAAGTACAATAACTATCACAAAAACATCTTCAGTGATAATGGGAAAGCAAAATGGGTGAACGCTACCAATGGGTATGATAGACTTTCTCTTCCTCCCCCATTTTCTATTATATGCCTTTGAATTATGAATTATTTTATGTGTGAAGAGAGATTTAACCCTTACCATGCCTATCATTTTCCCTTGCTGAATTTTCTTGATAATGGGGAGAAAATCAATATTTTGTTCTTTATGTTATCTTCATTAAAAGGATATTTTGACAATGGGGAAAACTTTCCACTCCATTTGAGGTTGATATATATTTTATATGATCATGTTTTTTTTCTCATAACCCAACTTTCAGCATGAGCTTGATTCATGGGAATGAGTTGGTAGGGACTATCTCAGCTATGAAAATTGAGGAAATTAACACTACATTTGATTTGTACCCTAGAAAATAAAGTCATATGCCTAAGACTCTGAAAGTGACCAATTGTGGTCTATCAAGCCCTAGAATTGCCCCTAAAGCATCCCTTGAAGAATCCTTTTTTTCTTTAGACTCCTTCTAAAAGAAAGAATATGGCCAAAGAACAAAAGGTCTCACCACTAAACAAAGCAAGATAGAAAAAGACATCATTGATGTTGATAACTAGGGGACAAGAGATAAGGAAAGAAAGGATAAGACCATAAAAGGGATGGGTAATTACTAAGGGGTGACATATGCAAATAGAAGGTTAGAATGGATCTAAAGCAACAAAAACAAAAAAAGGTGAAAAGAAGGACAAATCTATTACTATGGAGGAATTAAAATTCTTTGGGTTCAAAACAAAAGTAGAGGATTACATCGAGATTGATGATGTGGAAATATTGATTATGTTGGGGAAGAGAATGAAAACTATGATGGGGACAATGAGGATGTGTGAATGGTTGAACATGAGGCCATAATTGAAGTGGACTTGGGAAGGGAAATTGAGGACTAGATTAAACCTATGGAGTTCAATGCTCATTTACAATGAGGCTAAATCTACAAGGATGAAGACAAGGATGGGAATACATAAATAGAAACCTTTATCAACTAGGTTAAAGAGTTCAAAAGCAATATTTCCAACATAGTGGATTTTATACAGAGAAAAACAAAGTCCCTAGAAAAAATGTATAAATAGACAATTACCAACCTTGACTTGGAGGTCTCTGCTAAGACTATCTAAAGACAATGATCTATGGAGTGGTTACTAGAAAAAGAAAGATTTGGAAGATAATGGAACTAGACACTAGAGACATCGATAAGGAGCAATAACAAGATGCAAAAGATGTCACAAAATGGCAAGGGATGCTATCATAGCTAGTCAAAAATTGTAATGACATTAAGAAAGTTTTGTTGTTTTTTATGTTCCTAGTTTCTTTTGATCTATTCTTGCTGAGATGTTAAAAAAAATTAAAGTACTTTGAAGCTTAAATTATTTTTGTATACTTTGAACTTACACTACTTTATGTTTACTAAGTTTTTAATGGACAATAAATTAAAAATGATATTAAGCTTTTATAATATTAAAACTATGTTTTATGCAGATAGTTTATATTGATTCCTATCTCTCAGCTTGATCTATACCTATACATTTTATTTAGTAGGTTTAGTTTCATACTATTTTGATCAATTTTGGTGCTCCTCTCATGATGAATGTTCACAGTTCTCATAGTTTTGGTTAGTATTTATGATAGTTTTGTGGGAGTATTTTTCTCCTTGTTGGTAAAGATTGTTGTGGCAAGCTACTTGGCTATAATTTCCCAGGGATTTTCCTTCTTGTATATGTAACCTTGAGCTAAGGGCTCTCTCCTAGACTCATTTAACAAAATTAAAATAATTTTCTTACTTTAATTAAAAATACTAAAAAATATTTAAATATACTAAATTCAAAAAATTATTACTTAATGTCAATATTGGCTATTACAATAAAATTATAGAGTTTTTGATAAGTTTTGTAAAAATTATAACTACAATTCTAGGTATCGTAATTATCATTTTTAAAAATTAATATTTTTGAAATTAAAAGTAGATAGAAAATGGGAGATGACTCATAAAATAAAAAATGCTACAGAAAAGCTATAAGTCATAACAAACCAACATTAACCTACCACCCTTTTTAATTTCAAAAACTCCCACATTAAAGCATCCCAAGGTCTAGCAAGAAAACTATACATAGTATGTAACATAAAATACACTTAAACAATAATATTAGAGATTCCACTAAAGCACTATGAATAGTTCCCACAAGGGCTAAATGCTAAAGTAGTTAACATAACAACAACTAAAAATGAAAACATAAAGAGAACTAATTCTCATTGTTCTTCTCCTTCCCCTTTGGTTTACCTAGTAACAATTTAACCTAGTAATCTGATAGGAGCATGTAGAATGAGCTGGTGGTGTCCACTCCCACCATCAAGGTGAGACCTTCTTTCTTTGCATGTAGAAGGTGGAGGGTAGATGTAGCCAAATGCATCACCCTAACCACAAACCCTATAACCCCATCAAACCTCTACTCAAGGATCTCATGTCTCTCTTCCATATTTTTAAAGTTCCTATTATTGACCCCTAACCCTCCAAAACTATTTTTTATTATCAGTAGGAAAGGGGTCGCATGGAATATTTTTTAAGGTTTCATTCACCATTTTTAATTAGCCACAAGGGCGATGTGAGAGTCTCACCTTTCTCACCCCTTGACATATCAGGTCTATCACTCTTTTGGATATTATAGACATGGGAGGGATGGGGTCTCAAATAACTATTATCCTTACACTTTCCCTCACTAATAGTTCCCTCCTCATTTGTAATATATTTCATTCAAGAACTCAAGTACTCTTCTATTATTTAGGGGATTCTTGAGTTTACCAGTTCTAGTTGAGTAAGAGATGGTGAGTCTCTTAGGTTTGGGCCAAAGGTCCACATTCACCCATTTTTTTTCTATTTCTCAGGGATCTCCAATTACTTCACTCAATTTCAACATCAAAGTCTAGAATTTGGATTTTTTCCATCTTAGTTTTCTTGAGAATATGGTGTGAGGTAGGTTTAGGAATTTTAGTTTCCATAGTGGACATAATCTTAGTCAAGATTTGAGGGGTAGAGGTAGAAAAGGACAGATTAAGAAGACCCACCTATAGATGGATAGGTTGAATAGGATGGAGGTTTTTATGGATATCATAAAGATTAAACATATAGGATTGGTGTAGGATATTATAGTTTTTTCCTTTTTTAATCTTCTCCCTAACCTTAAGAATGTTGTCTTCCATGGAATGTAAAAGAAAAAATGAGAAGGAGATGAGGTCATGATTTCAAAAATAGTTTAAAATGGGGAAATGGTAGTTGTAGAAAATATAACATCTACCCTCTAAGGTGAGATATCAAATGATAACATAGCATACCTATTTTCAAGGATCCATTAACCCATTTTGATAAGACCACCATGATCATGTACCAATTTTTTCACTAGGGCAAAAAAAACTAGTTAAGACTAGCTTTATCTACAACATGGGTTTTCTTCCATCATTTATGACTATCCAAGAAGAAACCATTGAACTTGGAAATGAAATCCTCATTGATCTCAAATTAGATCCCATTTATAATCAACCATATATTAGTTTGAGAGTTAACAAATTGCATATAGACAGTTTTGTCATATCCCTTAATACACTGCATAAATGACACCAAACTTCCCTCTTTTAGGTAAGGCCAAGCAACCTCTTTATAGTTTTCAATAGATCTCAACTTCATATGAACAGGGTTACCACCCATTTCCCCACTCTCACACAAGTCCACAATAAAATTCTCATAGATATCTAACATAACCCTAGTTGAAATCTAATGAATGCTAAAAAAACCAATAAGAGAACCCAGAAACTTATTAAATAAAGAAATAAAATAGTGAAAACCCAAATGAAAAGGCTCCAAGAAATAATTATAAACAACTAGAACTCTTCTAAAATAATCATAATGATCATTGGTACTTTCAGCTTCATTCATAACACTAGTCCTTTGATTATTGATGCTCATACTATCATTTTTAAAACAACCTATGCTTTTGCATCTGACACAATACTAGGTCAAATATTTTGAAAGCTAGTGTGTTGATTGAGATAATAAACTCCTCCATTATTATCACCACTTTTTGGACCAATCAAAATCCCATCATAATTGATGATGATGTTCTCACCTTTCAAAAAATAACTCCAAGTAATGATGGCCACCAAAACATAAATTTTAATAAAAGGATTATACAATCTCATCAATATTTCGAGTCCTTATTGATTAGTTCTTGAATATGAGCTAGAAGCTTGTTACCATTTTCCCAAATATACATGTCATCCATTGCATGACCCATCATCACCAGTGTATTCACTACCTCATTTCCATCATGGTATATGTGTCGCATGGACACTTCCCAAAGTCTTGACATAAACATATGGGCATCCTTTATTATTTTGGAGCTATTCCACCTAACTTTATTTCTTCTTTTAAGGGCTTCAATAATAAGTTGCAAATCTCCCTCCACAATGAAATTTTGAATTTCACTTAAGCTTGCATTCTTAGCCCCCTTAAATAGACCCATAGCTTCACCATAGGTACTACTATTTTTACTTAGCATTACTTATAGGCCATCACAAGATTATCATGGCCATCTCTAATAGTGACACCCACAATCACATGCCCACCCTATAAGATCCATCAAAGTTAATCTTGAACTAGAGGGATGAAGGTTTCTATTTCACTAACTTTTTAGCCAATAATAAATAGAGTTACCAACCATGGAAACTAGCTCCTTAACTCCCTAATTATCATCAATGAAACTCTAGGGGGGTTGGGGGATGGGAGGGGATTCGTCATCTCTAGTGAGGGATATAATAATGTAATAGATTAGTGACTAATTAAAATTTAATAGAGGGGAGAAAATGTCAATCCCTAAAGATACAATTATTTATTTCCTTCCATAACTATCAGAAAACATAAGGGGGATCACTTTTCATAAAATTTTAATGAGGGGGTGATAAGGAAGATACTCCCAACCTAGGTTAAACTATTGCATATTATCATTCAAGACTCATTGGACCTCGAATTTAAGAAATATGCCAAACCACACTTCCATGGCATAAGGACAATGGATTAACATATGTGGAGTAGTCTTCTACTCTATCTATCACAATAGACACCTATTCACAAATTGGAACCCCCTTCTCTTAAGGTTATCAATCATAAATATGCTACCATGTAGTGTCATCTACTAGAATAAATTCACCTTTTTGATGATTCTTGTGTTCTAGACATATTTACAATTACTACACTCCTCATGACCAATAATGATATTGTACACTTATTTCACACTAAATTATTATTGAAGCATTAGGCTGCAACATGGCAGTTACATCCTTAGATGGGAAGGCCAGAACCAAAAAAAATTCTATCCTCCTTTGAAAGTTTTGGGTTAGAGGCTAGGGTGGAAGCTTCTATTCAAGAATTATCCATTTCTCATTATTATCAATGTAGTTATGCACCATGGTACCAAGTTTCTTATTACAAACTTGCTTTAGTTGACAAAAATGTGATTGGTCTAGGGTGAGCCTCATCCAATTATCCTCCCATAATATTGTCTTCCTCGCATCCCCCATTATCCACCTTGTAAATTTCCTTAGAATTTTCCAACTATACACAATGTTCCATAATTGATTTTTAGAACTAAGGAGAAACCTCCTTAACGGTGAGGGGTAATCCCAAGTATGTGTTAGGGAGGTTACCCTGCTAGCATTATAGTTCTCTAGTGATTCATTCTTGTAGACTCTTCTTAGTATTAAAGACATAGATTTTAATTTTATGATAATTTATAAGATTTTAATTTTATGATAATTTATATGTTGCCATGAAACTATAGCATAATCCTCTAGAAACTTCTTCTAGTATTTACCTTTAGGGATAGATACTATCCCATAGAGAAATGTGTCATCCACAAACTATTGAATCACCTCTAGGGGAAGAGTGATTGGTAGCTTAATGCCCTTTATTTGACCTTGATCCACCATAGCCAATGAATTTATTCCAAGAACTTCCACCATAATGATGAACAAATATGGAGAGGAGTCCCTTTTTTTCAATCCCCTCATAGTCTTAAAGAATTCCCATGGGGTTCCATTTAGGAGGATGACAAAGTGGACATAATTCATAACCTCCAAAATATGAGAGATGAGTCTCTCCCAAAAATCCAATCTAAATAGGATTTCAAAGAAAAAATGACCCCTTTCTTTGTCGTAGAATTTGGAAATATCAAGTTTCATGGCTATACCTTGGATCTTGCTCCTTTCCACTAAATACTTAACTTCATGGGAGATAATAACTACATCCAATATATGTCACCATAGGAAAAAAAAATTTTGGGAAACAATAATAAAATTTTCAACAAGAGATTCAGTCTATTCACCAAAATCTTAGGATCATTTTGTACACATTATTATAGAGGTTGATGGGCCTAAAATCCCCCATCTTTGTAGGATCTCCAACCTTTGGGACAAGGACAATGTATGTCTAGTTGAGCTCTATGATGAATCTTTCTTTATATATGAAATCTCATGCAACATGGGTGAGGTCATATTTGATGATCTCCCAGAACTCCTTGAAAAATGAAGGTGAGAAACTATTAGGACTTGGGGTCTTATAGGAACCCATAGAGAACTCAAACACTTTCACCTCCTCAATCAAAACCATTCTTGTCAAGTCCTCATTCATCCCTCTATCCACCACTAGAGTGAAAATTCTTAAAAGATATTCCCTTTTATTATCATCCTTGGGAGAAAAAATCTAATTGTAGATATCATGGAAATACTTGTAAGCCTAGTTGAATATGTCCATCTCCTCCATAATCTCTTGATCCTGATCATCCAAAAATTTGGTAATTATGTTCTTGTTTTGTGTGTTTAGAAGAAGACCTATGGGATAAGGTAATATTTCTATCTCCCTCGTTCATTGGATATGTGATCTTTACTTCCAAAAGATTGCCTCCTTCATAACAATATTCTTCCATTTCTTCCTCAACTTCCTCTCCTCTTGGGTGACCTCCTCGGACACCTCCCCTTTAGCAAGAAAAACCTAACATTCCTTTTTTTTCCTCAATCTCTTTCTTTTGCTTAAAAATATCCCCAAAAGTTGACTTCTTCCATCTACACACTTTTCTTTTATTGATTTACAATTTCTTAACAATCCTAAATATAGTGGTTCCCTCAACACAAGTATTCCACCATTGCTTGATACACTTCCCAAACTATTGGTGAGAATGCCACACAATATCTTATCTGAAAGGCTTGAAGCCTTGAAGGTTATGTTTAACCTAGCTGAACAAGATAATGGAGTGAACAGAAATAGTCCTAGGGGAAGCACCATGGGAGGAAAGGTGGAGAATATCTCAGCAAGAAAAAATCATAACTTTATCTAATTGAACCTAGATGAGATAACTAATAGACCTATTGTTGGACCAGGTGAAGGTAAAGCCTTGAAGATAAATGTCCAAAAGGTCAATTCACCTAAGGAATTCATTTAAATCATTAATTCTATTAGAATAATCATAAAGCCTCCCATCTTCTCTAAAGGATACAAGGGGTATTGAAGTCCCAAAAACAAATCAAAATTTTGGTATTACTTGCCCCAATAACACAAGAAGCTTCCTTCTAGACTTGGAGTCTTTTAGCCCTTGTATTAGGAGCATACAATTTGACTAACATCTAAGTGAAATCCTTTTCCAAAAACTCAACAACTTGGAAAATGAGGATTAAAGAAAATAACTCTACCTGAGATCTTGTTAGGATCCCGTATAGTTGCAATGCCTCTCGAAGTACTAGCCACCTAACTATACACAAAACTTGCACCATGCCAAAAATAAGCCATTATCCCAAATTCCTAATAAACATTTTAACTTACTAAATAGGGATAATGTCCACTATATGCTCTAAAATACTCTTTTTAATATCATATAATTTCTTGGGGCTATTGATCCCTCAAACATTCTAGGATATGAACTTTATTTTCTTTGTCGTCAGGTGTCTTCCAAGGCAAGCTAGGAACTTTGAGAAATGTTCCTGGAAGTAGCTTTTAGCCTAATACCCTTCTTTAGATGTCTTCTAATATTGGAATCACAACCAAAATTCTCTTTAATAGTTCCCTTATTCTTCCTTTTCACTATATTCCATCCCATGTCTAGGTCTTTCATGGTTTGAATACAAGTCACCAAGTACTCCAAATCCTAATGAATTGGGGAGATATCATAATGATAGATTGGGAGGGAGACCATCATAGAGAAAAAAAGAAAATCACCCCAAGAAAACCCTCTAACCTCACTCCCTATAGATGGGATAGGAACCTTTCTAGAAGCATCCTTAGGATCTTCAATAGCCTGAGTAGGATCTAAAATCCATAGTTTAGACCCACCTTTAGTACCTATGATAAAAACACCCTCATCATCCCTCCTTGAGGTTAGGTTAATCATGGGTGTTAGAACCCCCAAGGTCACTAAGGGGACCTCATAGTAACCTCCAATCCCTCTTTAGGGATTTCCCCTTCTTCCATATTGCCACTATGATTCTCTATAACCACCTTCTCTATGATAAGATTAGTTTAGTGAGGTCCTTAGAGAAGGGATAATCCTCAATCCTCATTCTCTCCATTTCCTTAAGATGGGTCTCTTTCCCCCATAGAACCCATAACTAACACCTAGTTAGGAGGGGAAGTATTTGAGCATTCTTGTTGAGTAGAAGAGGCCATAGGTGTCACCTCCTCTTCCCCTTATGGCTACTCCCCCTATCTTGAGTCCTAGGGTATTTAGTGATGATATGACCATAGGAAACATAGTGCTAGCAAAAAAAGATGCTTTCTCATAAGAAATTGGCTGGGACCAAGCTCCCCAATTAGATTTTAACACCACAACAATAGGGAGGGATTTATTGATAGCCACATTCACACAAAATCTTTCATCAAGAAGTCTATATTTTATAGAACAAACATTATTAGTTCTAATGAATTTTCCAAACAAATTCCTAATCCATTTGAAGACCTTATCATAAAAAAAACTAGAGCAGTCCCATAGAGACAAATCCAAACTGGGGCCATATAGAGAAGTTTCATAGATGGGTTAAAATCAAGTTTCCATTTATTTAGAGTCTAAACATATTTACCAAAGTTCCAAGATCCCACTAAAATGGCACATTTGGGTATGGCCAGGATCTTGGTTAACCAAACTATGGCTTTAAGTGGCAATGAAAAACCAGAAAATCAAGGTTATGTTTGTATGCACACTAAAATGGTCCCCTAGACTATGGGCCCCCATTATTCAATTTATCAAAATTTCTGAATCAATGGTTTGCAATATTTTATTAAATCAATTCAAATAAATTTTTTTGATCAAATTGTAATTAATTCAATTATTTCAAAATTTCCTAAGGTTTGATCATTTTATCATAAGTCTTATTTAATTAAAAGAAAACCTCTCTTTTAATTAAATAATTAATCCACATTTAATTTATTAATAAGAAAACCCCTCTTATAATTTAATTAAATATTTCCTATTGAATTAAAACAACTTTCTCCGTTTTAATTAAATAAAATCCCACTTCAAAAAAGAAATAAATTAAATAAAAATTAAATAAATTATTTTTTCCTCTACACTTAAATGGACATATTTCTAAGTGGGATTCCATTTAATTTTCCTCCTCTTTTCTCATTGGTGGAATTTTGTCTCCCACAGATCATTCTTTCTCCACCCTTGATTAAATCTTATTGCCTCTTAATCTTAATCATCCATTCTTCTTTATAAGGGAGAGCTCTCTCCTCACTTTTGACATCCATGATTATGCTATTGTTATGCTACAGGTTTTTAGAGTAATTTTTGGAGGAGTTTGTGCATTAAAGCTTTTTGTGAAGAACTTCTATCTTCTTGTATTCTTCTCTCATGCATCCATGGCTTCCATCATCATGATCCATCCTTGCATTTTAATATTAGCTTAGGTCTATATTTTCTCTCATAGATTAATCTTGCACTATTATTTTCCTTCATAGATTAAATTTTCTTTCTTGCATTGCTTTGGATTGTCATCATTTAGATTAGTTTGCATCTTCATTTGCATTCATATTTTGATCTTTGAATCTCTCATTTTATGGTGTATTTGCATGGGCACAAACTAGGTCAAACTAAGGGCCTCCATTCCAAACCCTTGCACTCAATGAATAGAGAGTTACGAGCTACCATTCGAGACCTCATTCTTGAGCAATCTTGCATATAATGACTCATAGAAGTGTGCTCACATTTTAGGCATGCATTTTTGGCACCCACCATGCGGTAACCCACCTTTACTTGTTGGTTTTAGATATATTTAGAGCTAACCCCCTTATGTGGATTTGTTTGGAGATGAAAAATTGTAAATCTAAAAGATTCAATCATTTATCCAAAATGGCTTAGTGTTTTGGTTTGAAGTTTTTTTTGCAGGGTGCTGACATATTGGAGAAGATTCGGTGAAATTTTTAGATTTTTAAGAGGTATTTTCAAAATTTTATAATATTTTCATTATTTTTCATGAAAAATCATTTTAAGGCCCATATTAGTGAATTTTTCAAAAAAGTCTACATTTTTGGAAAGATTTCTAAATTCTGAATAGGGTTGATTCTTTGTCTTTTGATTTTAGAAATCATATTAAGCCTTAATATTTCAATTTGCAAAAACTAGTCTATTTTGACAAAAAGGCTCCCTAGGGCACAAATGAAATGATCTTTTCAAAATTTTAACATTTTTGGAAAGCTCTCTAATTTTTTATAGAGGTATCTTTTTTGAATTTAGGGTTTTGGATCTAAATTCATATCATATAGATCCAATCTTGTTGACTAGGTCAAAAGTCAGTATTAAAAAAAGGGTATTTAATGAATAGCTTGCATTTAATTTTGACATGGATCAATGCATGATGTGAGATTTCATTTGAGTTATTTGATGGTTATTATCACTCTTAAAAATTAGATTTTTAGATCTAACCCTAGTTTTGGATAACTTGGATATATATTGCATATTTTGTGTTTGCTTGTTTTGCTTGTTGCTTTGTCCGTTGTGGGCGAGCGTTCAAGTATAAATTAAAGGTAAAAAAGAGAAAAGACATGTTGCAAGGATTACTAGGTATTTTTTTGGACTCTATAACATTTGGATTTGGAAGTACAATGAACCCTCTCATGTGTTTGGCTTTAGTGCTTTTACATGCTTTCATAAATTCACACTTCATTTGGTGCTCTAAAATTGGATCTAGATTTATTTTCATGCATATGTGTTTTAAATACTAATTAGGCCCTATGAACACTATTTGTGGATTTCTTGAGGTAATGTGCTTCATTTTCTTGCCTTACAGGTGAAGCTTTTCTCGACAATAGATCCCCTTGTAGGTAGGGAAGGGTATTTGTTATTATTTCACTATTCCACTTGGGTTTGTCCTCAACATACATTAGTACTTTCTCTTTTGAGATTAGTGGTGTTTCTTGTCAACCTTTTCCAAAAATTTGGTAAGGCAATTTCAAATTAGTATGTCAAAGAATCTTGTTTGCTATGTTTGTGTAAGGTGAAGAGGATAGAGGAGTATGCTTTGTTCCCTTTTGGGCACATAAAAAACTTGGAACCCTTGAATCCAAATGAAATCCTCATGTGGTACAACTTTTTCAGTCTTCCTTAATTAGAGAGGGTTAACCATAGTGGACATTCCCATTATTAGGTTAACCACATGGATGAAACCTCAAGCGGTAATAACCATTTTTGACGTGGTGGTAGCAACCACTATATAAATGTCTTTGTGGGGGAAATCCTCATGGTTGTAGTCTTTTGTTGGGTTGGCATATCTCCTTAGTATCTCCAATTGATTAAATTATAATAATATGTCAAAATCTTGGTGTACTGGGATTGGATTTCATCCACTCTAGATTGCAAAATTTGCAGAGTTGAACATTACTAAGAACCATAGTGCTACCAAATTTTCTTTTCTAGGACTATGTGTGTGATTGGAAAACATTTTGAGAACATACACAATGGTGGTTCTAGGGATTAGACTGATACTACGACAATATTCTTGTTCATGTGTAAGGTTTCTTTGTCCCTTGCTCTTTGTTTGAAGATGTTTGCTTGAAATTCCTAATTTCTATCTTGCATGCCTAGTTTATGATTCAAAAATTATCACACCTAGTTGGATATTTAAAACAAATAAAATCTAAGTTCCTGAATCGAGACTTTATGATCAAACTACTATGCTATCTTGTTATTTCCAATCTCCCTATGTTGATCTGGTTCAGATTAGGCTACTTACCCCATTGTTAGAAACTTGTTTATACCTTGAGTTATTTTCTTTTGACCCCTCAAACTAGTGGTCTTTGATTTCACAAGTGACCTTGTTTGGAGTCGGTGAGTTAGAGACCATCTTTGTTGAGAAAGTTATACCTTTGGATTCTTTGATATTATACTTGGAGAGTCTTTGTAATTTATTGTCCATCCACTTTCATAAAAAACCAATTTTAATTATTTATAATTTGGGTAAATCATCCTCTTGGTCCATATGTGCTAGGGTATTCACCCAAAGTTGTGGGCACCTCTATGGCAGTGTCGATTTATGCCTATTGCAAAATTCTATCTTATCACATCTCTTTTGGACAAGTGAGTGTTTTTACTATCCTAGTTTGGTACCAACCTTCCTTAGAGTTATCCTATCACATAATACCTATTCTTCTATGCTGATTACAACAAGATATCAGGTAGATCAAGGAAAGCAACCCCAAGTTGTCTTTTATTTCAAACTCATCAATGAGGTAAGGGAAAAGAACCTATGTTTGTTCAATTGTCGAAGAATATTCCAGAAGCTTTGTTTGACCATAGTAGTGATCTTATTGAGTTGATTACACCCTTAGCATCACCTCACTCAAATATGCGTATGGATTTTACAATGGCTCCACAAAAGAAGAATAGAACTAGTGAATACTATGTTGACCTATTGAGTGGTGGTCCCACTAGTGAAAATAGGCCAAACTCACCCCATATTGAGGAAGGACAATTGGATGCACACCAAAGGGCTGAGAAAGGTAAGAATTATGCCTATCAAGAAGAGAATCCCAATATGATGATCAAATTAGTGAGCCTTCCAGTGCTCGTGTGAATTCAACATTTACTGGTAACTAGTTTAGACAGTCAAGACTGTGTACACTGCTCATGACACATTTAGGCTATGCAAGTGGTAGATTCAAAGTACTTGAGCATGAGAGAAAAGCCCTACTATAAGAACAAGCTAAGAAGGAAGAACCATTTAGGCACCTAGAGGAAGAAAGGCAAGTTATGATTGAGATAGAAAGGAAAGGTTGTCAAGAAGCACAAGACCTTCTCATGGCTTCACAACTTGACAATAAATTCAACAATGTGCACATTGGTGGTGGAAAAAACTCTCCTCCATCCACTCCTCCTAAGACTCCATGAAGTGGAAGACACTCATGATCTCCTTCACAATCTCCTAGCCCTAGAGGAAGGAGAGCTTCAAGACATGAGTATTATAGGAGACCAACACCTCCTAGCGTTTCAAGACAACCTTAACAAAAATCTCATCATGGTTCACAATATGGAGGTGGTAGCTCAAACTTCGACTGTAATTCTTATGATTTAATGGCTATGCAAGCAGACCCACATTTTTAGCAACATTTAATCAAAAAGGATGCTAAGGTCCCTTACAACTTTGATGTAGACAAAAAGATTCAAAAGAATGATCCCTCTATAAATGAAGAAATTGACCAATTGAAGAAATAGTTGAAGAAAATATCGGCACCCAAGAGTTCTTTAACTTCATTCAATTTGTCCTAATCCTTTTGATAAGAGTGTTGACATGACAGATTTTCCTAGAAAAATTGTGATCCCCGAATATGAAAAATATGATGGAAATGGGGATCCGAATGATCATGTGTGTTAGTTCTATACTATTAGTTTTGAGTTTCATCATGAGGATTCATACCTTATGATATTATTTCCAAGGAGTTTTAAGGGTCAAGAAATGGAATGGTTTACCAATATAACTCCTCTTATTAAGACATTCCCTAAGTTAATTTAGATATTTGTTCAACGATTTGCATACAATATTTCATTATCTATCTTGCTATTGGACTTATGTCACACAAAGGAAAATAAAGGAGAATCCTTTGTTACTTTCTTGCAAAGATAGAGATGACAATGCTCTCACTATTCTAGGACTATTCCTAGGAAAGAAAATATTGAAATCCTCATTAGTAACGTGGTTCCTGAGATGAAGTACGAAGTTAAGAAGATGGTTTTTGAGTCCTTTGATACCATGGTTGAAGCCACATTTAGAATTGAGGATGTTTTGAGAGAGCGAGTTATTTTGAGAAAAAATGGAAACAACAACAATGGTTAGAATAATAGCAACAATAACAAGGATAAAAGAAAGAATGCATATTGGAATAAGAACAAAAAAGTGGTTAATGATGGGGTTGTGGATTCCTCTACACCTAAAGACCAAGTTGTTCTCCATTTGGCTAGTACCAATCAACAAAGTAACAAGCCAAGATATCAAGAACAACCTAAAGGAGAGAAACATAACTTTACATAATTGGGTGAGTCATATGAGGAGATATTCATGAAGCTCCTTGCTTGTAATCTTGTGAGCCCTTATGATGCCACAAAGTTCTGCATACCTAAAGTTAAGCCATGGTGGTAGGATGACAAGGCCTATTGCAAGCTTCAGAATGGCATTAGACACGATATTGAAAACTCTATGAGATTTAAGCATATTGTTCAAGACCTTATTGAGAATGGAAAACTTGAAATAGATGGATTAAATACCAATGCTGATCATAGAGCATTCAAAGAGCCTTTGCCCAAGTATGAGAAAGGGGAAGCTTCCCAACCTAAGAATGACAAGGCTGTAATTAATTACACTTATGCAAATGCAAAAAATGTTGTCAATATGCTTGAGGTTTTAGAATAAAGTGTCAACATGATGGAAGCTAAAGATATGAGTTGTTATGATTTAAATTTGAGCTCTCTTATCATTGGTGAAAAACCTGTTTTGGTGTTAAGGGGTGCTCACTCTAGAGAGTCATCTCAAGGTCCCCTTGTCATTAGAGGACCCAATTCAAACTAGTCAAGTAAAGCTAAGCAAGTGTCTTCCCAAAGTCTCACTGTTGTTATGCGAAGTCAAGGTCCCCTTGTTATCAAAGGACCTAGTTCAAACAAACCAAGTAAGCCAAAACAAGTGCAATCCAAGTATTTTCCTTCAAAACTAGTGGTTAACCCTAGGTTGAATTATAATATTTTTGATCAATTGCAAAGAACCCCCACTCAAATTTCAATCTTTGAGCTTTTAGAGTTGTCTCAAAGACACAAACAAGTCCTTGAGGATGCTTTATGCATGGTGAATGTCTCCAACAATTTAGATGTCCATCATTTCCAGAACATGGTTAATCATATTGCTAGCCCTCATTATCTTTCCTTTTTGGAGGAAGATGATAAATTTTGAGTCATTTGCATAATCTTTCCCTTCATATTGAGGTCATGGTCCATAGAACCCATGTTAGGCACATTTTGATAGATGAGGGTGCTAGGCTTAATATTTATTCTTTGAGTCTTTTAAAGGCATTAGGTTATTTTGAACAAGTTATTGATACTAGAAGGAATATTATTATCAAAGCATATGATGATGAAGAGAGAAGTTCAAAGGGTTTGGTCATCCTTCCCATTAGGATTGGTCTTATTGAAAAATATATTTTATTCCAAATAGTTGATGTTGGACCCCTTGCATACAATATTTTACTTGGTAGACAATGGATTAATGATATGAAAGCAGTGTCATCTACCTATCATCAGTGTGTTAAGTTCCCTTACAATGGAATAAAGATTTGCATAACTGGGGATAATATTTCTTCTACTAACTTGATTTCAGCAAGTACTCATGTTCCCCTCAATTGAGAAGCAAATGATTTTGATGTAGCTTTACCTGAATGTAAAGACAAGTTCAAATCCATAGACCTTGGCATGGGGGATATCAACTCAACTCCCTCGTAACATTATTAGTTTCACCTAGGTATTATGGTAAATCTTCATAAGAGATGAAAACTTCCTCTTTAGCTATGACATTATTTGACACATTTGTATAGTTTTCAGTGCCTATTCAAGATGAGAAAGAAGATGTGGCTATGAGAGATTGGATTTATAGAGAAGAGAAGTATATGCACAGTTAGAACTTCACTCCCTCTCCTAAAGCTTATGGAAGAGGGTATACTTTTGTCAAGGGGATGGGCTATCTTGGACATGGCCCTCTTAGTAATAGATTGGATGTTGGAGCAGAACCCCTCGATCATGGTCTTTTTAGATGTAAGTCTAAGAAGCCAGTTGGCCTAGGATATGCAAATCACAATAATGTTGCTCCTATCCTTGATAAGTTGGATAGTGAAGAAGAACAAGAGTACATACCTAATTTGGAAAATTAACAAGATATGTGTGAAGATTGGGTCCCTTCAACTAATCTCCTTTGGGGAGATTCAGATAGTCTAGTATGTCATGAGACAGTTACAAATTTAGAACAAGAGAGTATGACCCTTGATGATATTGAGGCTTCCACATCTAGGTGTCCCAAGCCTTCATGGTGTAGGCATCCTAGTTGAGATTTAGAAACAGATTCCAATGAGTTTGAATGGGACTCCCTCCCAAAGCCTTCTACACTTGATATGGACATTGATGTTGTCCATACATATAGTTCTCAACCTGAGTTAGTTGATGATTTTTGTGTAGGATCACATGATTTTAACTCACATGTTACCTTAGTGGTCGATTCTTTGCTTGTTAGGATAGATCCCGATTTGGGTAGTTTAGGAAGTTACTTGATAGACTCTGACTCTTTGGTCACCAAAGATATCATGCATATTCATAACCTTGAACCAGTCATTGATTTACCCCATGTTCATCCTAATTTGATTGATTGGTCCCAATTTAATCATGAACTTGAGCTTTTGATGTTTCAAAATGATTATGAGATAGTCTACTACTTGAATGCCATTGAACCTGTAGTCTCTTCCACCAGTTAACAGGCTACCAACATGATAGAGGCAAACATCAAGTACCTTAGTCACAAAATAAAAATAAAATAAAATAAAAAGAATAGGAGTGTTGATGAAAAAAACCACTATGTTGCAATGTTAGAACCAAAAATAGTAAAAAGAAAGGATGTGTTCGAGGGTGACAACCTCTCTGAGGTGCCTAAGGATGAGGTATTTGAACATCTCCCTAGTTATTTTCAAGATAGTGATTATTAAACCAACACAAACAGTCAATTTGTGTATGGATGAAGCTTCGCAAATGGTACATTTGGCTCATTCTTTGTCATCACAAGAAAAAGAAGCCTACACTAAGTTCTTACGAGAAAAGAAGATCAATTTCGCATGGACTTATTCAAATATGCCATGGGTTTCTCCTCATGGATACACAATTCCTAAATTCTACAAGTTATTATTTCCATGTACAAATAACATTGTTCAGTATCAAGCTTTAACAAATGGACTTAAGATGGCTATAGAATGGAGAATTATAGAGTTACACATCTATGGGGATTCACAACTAATAATGAACCAAGTCAATGACAATTATTTAACAAAAAATGAGAAATTGGTACCTTACAAACAAATGGTTGATTCCTTGAGACACTACTTCACATTTGTCTCATTTTAGGAAATCCCTAGAGCAGAAAACAAAGCAGCTGATGCTATGGCTACATGTAGTGCTTGCCCCAAGTTCACATTTCTATTATCATTACTGAACTCTTTTAGGCTACTTTTATGCTTATGATTAGTGGCATTGTTTTAATATTATCATATATTATTTTTACATTTAGTTTATTATATGATGAGATTACTTAGTAATCTATATTTCATGTATGCATGATGGGTATTATAGTGCTTTCAGTTATTGATGATGATTAGTTAGATGGTTTTTTTATCCTATGTGTTTTCTTATAGATACTTACCCCATACTACATGTGTATGGTGTGTGTGTTTGTTTTCTTTATGTATGAGATTTTTGATGTGGTTAAGGAAGAGAGTCATAGTCATGTGCTAGTCAAGATCTACATGATGTGCCACTTCCTACCATTGCCTATTTAGCTTAGAATATTGTGTTTGTACATGTGTGGATTTTATCGAGTTGCAAGTACGGGGTATCGACTTCCCTGAATTACCAGGATGAGGATACCCTATTGCATTATCTCAATGGTAAGAGAGGGGAGATAAATTCTTGAGTCCAAATCTTAAACCTTTAATCCATTTGTCCTAGAAAAAATAGGACAGGTATCTGAGTTCTCTACCTTCTAAATGTGTCAAATGATGTTAATTCATGATGATAACCCTTTAATTTGATCTTGTATGTGTTTTTCTATGATGGGTTTTCGTATGTTGTTTTATAAGTCTTTGGTGGATTTTCTATTAATTAAGTCTAATTAAAAGATTAAATTAATGATTTAATTTAATGGAAAATTATTATGACATTTTAATATTGAATTATATTTAATTGATTGGAAAATTAAATAAATAAAAATAATTAAATTTGAAGATAAAAGTTATAAGAATAAATTTAGAGCGTGATAATATTTATTTAATTTAATAATAATATATTTAGAGTTCATTTTTAAATAAACGCTAAGTAATATTATTATTTAAGTTCATAAATATTTTATTGATTAAGTTTTGAAAATAAATTAAAAAGTGAAAGAAATTAATTTATTAAAAGTTTTAAGTTCGCATGATGCGTGCATGAGATTAAAATATAAGAAATTAATAAAACAAGTCAATTCAATAAAGATATTTTAATTGCATAAAGTCCATGCATGAGATTAAAATGCAATAAATTAATTAAAAGAGAAGCCAAGTGAAAATTAAATAAAGTAATTTAATAATTCAATTAACGTGCATGAAAAAGATAAAGAAAGATTAAGAAAAGTTAATTTAGAGTTGAAAATTGGTGAGTATAGAGTTCTCCCAAGTGAACGCACAATTAGTGCCCCAATTTTAGGAGAGAACAACTTATCACCAATTGAGGGTTCATTTTTGAAGGATGGGAATTTTGGACATGAATTTTTATCACAAATTTTGGAGAAGGAATAAATTTTTAGAAAAGAGGAGGTTTTGAGAGGACAAATTTTCTCTACAGTTTTTTGGGGTGTAGCGATTAGCATCAGCGTCTAGGTAGATGCTTGTAATTTACACATATCTTAGTACACTCTTTTCTTTTCCTATCTTCTAAGTGTTTTTGAAATGATTATCTTTGATGAGTGTTTCAATATAGTGAATTTCTATTATGCATGTTAAATCTTTTAAATATGTAGATATTGAAACATCTTAGAATTCTAATCTAATAATTTCACAAATTAAATTGTAAATTGGGAAGGGTTTTGAGTTCTAAAAAGGAAAATTTAAATAGAAAATTCGACCAGTTGGTCATATTCCTCTATCAGATTAAGGCTATGATTTATTATAAAAATATATATATTAAAATTTTAAAATGGGGGAGGGTGTTATCAGTTTTATTTTATGATAATAAAATTTATATAAAAATAAATTTTAAAAAAAATTAATTAAAAAAATACTAAGGGAGGGGGCAAGCTATTAAACCCCACTCCCCATCTCCCCTGCCCGTGGCCTTTAAGGCTACGCACGATAGGTATTATTGTTGCACAATAGCAGTACTATGTATTACTACCTACGACAACAGTCGTACTTGTAGCCGTAGGTGGGTAAGTCAGTGGGCCTCTAAAATCGCATTTTATTTTATTTTTAAATTTACTTTATTAAATTTTTTAATTTATCTTAAATTTAGTTTATTAAAAATTTAATATAATAAAATTTATGTTTTTATATATTTAAAATTTAATTTATTAAATTTTTAATTTATGTTATATTTAGTTTGTTTAAATGTTAATATAATTAAAATTTAAAGTTTTAGATATTTAAAACTTAAGTTAATTAAAATGTAATTAATTAATAAAAGCATATATATAATTTCAATAAGGTTTCATCAATATGGATTATTAATAATTTTTCTTGAATTATTAAATGTGAGAAATTATTGAGGGTTTCATTGAAAATAGTTTTAAACAATTACTTTAATTAGTTTAATAATTAATTATTAATTGTCAAAAGAATGTTATAATTTGATGATGGAGATTTTCTATTTAAAATTTAGTAATATTAAGTGATTGTTAACTAATTATTTATTATTTATTATTTAAATTTTAAGAGAAATATTTATAGAGATTATGCTCATTTCAAGAGCTTAGGGTAATAAGATGTTCAGGTTCAAACAAATCCATGGGTTAAGTATAGGGTAAATGAGAAATCTTATTACTTAAAAATATGCTCTAAAATGGAAATTGAAACCTTACTTTTAACTCTACTGTGTGTTTTCAAATCAAATACAACTATGAGATTATTATGTTTTCTATGAACTATATATGCTTTGGGTTTTGGGGTTAATCTAGCTTTGACAGTCCTAGGTTTTTACCAGAGGCTCGAGGATTATGTGTTTGTGATGTCATGCTAATGTTGATTTCAATCTTGATTATTTTTACTCAACCATGGTATGTGATTATATGCTCTATGTTGAGAGTGTTTATATTGTTGGTTATTGTGATTCAGTATCTTTTTAGGATAGTGAGACTTATGCTATGAGATATTTGACTTAACCATTTTTGAGTCCTCGATCAGTTATACTTGGGTTACTTTATAGTTGCCTTGATGGGACTAAAGTGTTTGCTTTGATCTTGGTGATGTCATGTTGTGACATGTTTGACCTAACCATTTTGAGTCATTGATCAATACTATTGGGATACTTTCTGGTTGCTCGTTGAGAAGTGATGGATATTGTGATTTATCTTTGATGCTTTCCAGTTGCTTGCAAAGAACTAATGTGATTATTATGATTATCTTTATGATACTTTATAGTCAATTGTATAGGGATGAGGTGATTTTACTATGATTCTATGATTTGTGATTTTGTGAGCTTAGGGTAGGTTATCTATATGTAATATTGAGAAGTGGCTTGCAATGGGGGTCAGGGCCCTAAGTGGTTGCTAGGGTAACTCATTGTAAGTTTTTTAATAAGTGAAAATATTACACTAAATGAGAGTAAAATGAACCTAATAAGAGTCTTTCTACATTCTTCCCCATGCCTCAAGGGCTAGTACATATTAGGATGGGAGTAGAGCAAATTCTTGGTTGTGACCTTGTATCCATAGTATGCATTATCAATATGAGAGGATACTAGTGACCACATAGGGATCACTAGGGGGCTAGAGTCTTGAGAGACTACAAGGATAACTCTAGTGTGATTCATATGATGACACTTGCCTGCTTACATAGTAGGTTTCCTACATGTCTTGTGTGCCTCTAGGTCTAGATGTCGATCTATGTTGGAACCCTTGAGTTAGAATGCTTTTAGGATTTCTTGGACTTAGAGAGTATTTTGATATTTGGTTGATATCTTATTTGGGACTTGAGACTATCTCCTTAGCATGGTGGGTGTGGACCTATGGGTACCATGTGGTTGGGAGGCATAGCCACCTACACCACTACTAGGGACCGGTGTATAAAGATAGGCTATTGTCCTAGTGCGACCATTGTTGGATGTGTTCACTTGGTACTTCAGGTTCTGAAGTATGCCTTCTTATGATTTATGCTTTCATTGGGATGCGTGTTTATCATGTTTAGATGATGTTATGTATTGATGCATTTCCTTATATTGATGATTAGCATGTCATAGGTGATGTTATCTACTTTGTAGGATCATCTTATGCTTTATTCTACCATGTTAGATTTCCTTATGCTTATGTTGTAGCGTGTTTTAGTAGTGACATCCTTATTAGGATAGTACTGATGATCTGATTGGTGGCTTGGAGTGTTACGTGCAGGGGATGGCTAGGGCCCATGATGATCTTATGATGCTAATGATGGTTGGGAGGAACCACATGTAGACACCTAAAAACCTTTCGAAAATAAAGTATTTTTATTTTTTGAAAAATTCCTGATGACATCATCATTTATTAATTAATTAATTATTTAATTACTTTATTTATTTTTATGCCATTAAATCCCTTTATCTTAATTAAAAATATTTAATTAAGGAATCCCTCCCAAAAATGTTTAAATCTTATTTAAACATTATTTCCTTATTTATTGATTATTTAATTAATAAATTGACCAAAAAACTCAAAATAAATAAAAAATTTATTTTTTGCCCAAAACTTGGCCAATTTCCTTAAGACCACTAACCTCTTCCAAAATCTTCTAATCCTTCTTTAATTTTGATTAAAGGCTAATCCCATCATTTCCTACCCCTAATCCCAACTCAAAATATTTAATTAAGATTAAATATTAATCCTCATGTTTATTAAAAAAGTTTTAATAAATATCTCCTCAACCCAAACCCTTGAAATAAATAAAACTTTATTTATTTCCTAAAATCTAATTTATCATCATCCTAAGAAAGTTCTAGACTCTTCTAGAAAGTCTTCATCCTCATCCTAGGAAGTTCTAGACTATTCTAGAAAGTCTTTATCCTCATCCAAAGTCTAGACTCTTCTAGAAAATGTCTTTAAACCTAATCCTAATTATCTCCTAACCTTGTCACATGCTCTAAACATGGGTTAAGACTTACTAACCCAAGCCAAAGTTAACAAATATCTCCTCCTTCACCCACCCTCATTAAATGCCATCCACTTGCCTATCCCTAAGCTAATCCTAAACCATCCTAATCCATCCTCTAATCATTTTCACAATCTTAAGCAAGCTTAAAACCCTCCTAATCAAGCCCAAGTCGAAATTGCTCTCATCTCCCTCAAAATATCTCAACCATAAAACTTTATGAAGCCCACTAGGCCATAAATGACTCTTTCAAGCCCTTTTATTGCTCTTACAAGCCATTATGAGGATCTTTATGAAGATTTTATCCCTTGAGCCTCCTTTTTTGACTCATCCTTCCCCTTTCCTCCATCCTCTCACCCTGTGACATGTGTCACTCCCTGATTGGCTATAAGGAAGCACAATCCATGTGCTCTCCTCTCATGCAATCTGAACCCTCCATGAGCTTTTTTCTATCCTTGCATCTTAGCCCTCAATCCCTCAAGCCTCTTGCCTATAAATTGGATTCTTCCCCTTTGCAAAATAACACAATCAATGAAGTAAAGTCATAATTCCATTTTAAGAAGCCATTTTACATCAAAACCATACACTCACACCAAAATTCCAACTCTATTTGAAGCCGTTTTTGAAGCATAAAGCTTGAGCATACATCCTATCTATTTAGAAAAAGCTAATCAACAAGAGAGCTTCTCATTGAGAGAGCCCATTAATGGCTCATATTCTCAATTAAGAGCTCATCTTAGTCTATCTTGAAGTTTATGAATTTTTTTTAGTTTTTAGAAGTTTTATTTAAATTTGGTTTCTATTAGCATACTAACATTGCTCATATACATTTTGGCACGCTCGGTGGGACCCCGCATGGGTCATGTTCATTAGCTTTTTTAGTCAAGTTTTGTATGTCATTTGCTAATTTTGGCTAATTTTTCTTGTTTTTGTGATTGGTAGGATTGTATAAATTGGTTTTGTAGGTCCACATGAGCATGAAGAAGACAAAGGAACTCATACTCTATCTCATAGTATTTGCAGATTTTTCAAGCTTATAGGTGGACAAAGCACTTGGAATTCTTCTTCCTCTTCTTGTCTATATTTTTCTTATTCCGTCTACTTCTTCTTCTTCTTCTTGTGGGAGATCTTGGCCTTTTTTTTTAAGGAAGAAAAATCATACTTAAATCCATTAAAAAATTAAAAATTTGCAAAAAATAAAAAATATTTTAAGTGAAACTAAACCAATCCAATCATTTGCATCCTTGCAACATCAAGTTTTTAGATGCATTCATGCAAAGTTAGGAACACTTCATTTTTGGGAATTTAAAAAGAAGTTCAAGTTTCCATTTCAAAAGGTTCAAAATCAACACTAAGTGCACACTAAAATCTAAATCAAACTCAAAGCATCAATCAAGGATAAAATGAACCTCATTTGCAAATATTTTAAAGTTCTTTTAAAAATCTCATGAAAACTAAGAGTCCTAAATGGTTGCCAAAAATTGTCTTAAAAGCTTTGTTATTTGTTCCAAACAAATGTCTTGTTGCAAAATCTTGAATGTTTCTTAGGTTTTTCATGCATCAAAACAATCTAGGAATATCATTTTTGGGATTAAAATATGAAAACTAGAACACAAAATCTTGAATGAAAACCAAAGTCCAAAGAGTCATTTTCACTTTTGAGTCCAAAACAATCTTGAATGATCTAAGGTTAAAACAAAGCACTTCAAAGTTCTTAAAACAACACAAAAAATCTCAATCTTGAATGCTCAAAGGATGGTTTCATTTATTTTATTTTACTTTGTATCATGGATCCAAACAGGATTATGTATTTCTATTTCTACATATGTATATATTCTTTTAGCCTTTCATACCCTGTGACATGTATAGTGGATGATTGAGCATTCTAAATTTCATTTTCCAAGAGGCATTCAGAACAAATGTATATTATGGACTTTGGAATTTTTAATTATTCTTTCATATGGATGTGGTAGTTGTTAGACTTAGTATTAACTAAATATAAATGTGACTCAGTGTCTTGGGATCCTTAAGGAATGTAACCTGTTATGTATGCTTATAGTTGATTGTATGTTATTTCTTCCGCTACTATGTGTTTGATGTGTATGTTATTCTTCTTGCTTTTAAAAAAAAATGTTTGGAAAACTTAGTAAAACTTAAAGTTAATTCTTTTGGAGCCCTTGGTGGGGCATTACACTACACTTGCTTCACTTCTTCAATTAGAGCAACATGAATCAAGATTTGAATTCTTGGTGGAAGAGCTACATCACCCTATCTATGATTCCCAAGAAAGTCATGTTATTTACACCCTTGTTGGTCATGAGTCATCCCATTATAGTGCCATTTATTCATACGTTCATGATGGCATTATACCTAAAACCTTTAACCTATCTAAATTTAGAAACCTTATTCAAAACACCTCTCACAATTCCCTTATCTCTGGAGATTTGTGTAGGAGGGGTCTAGATGGAATGCTTCTTAGATGCTTAGAAAGGAAGAATCTAATCAAGCATTAGTTGAAATCCATGATGACATCTATGGGGGACATTCCAATGGTCTTTCCATGGCTCAAAGGCTGCTTAGGACTGGGTACTATTGGCCCACGATGTAGATTGATGTAGTAGATTTTGAAAATTCATGTGAAAAGTGTCAAAAACATGGTAACCTAATACATGCTCTGGGTAGGGAGCTCATTCCTTTTGTCTCTCATTGGTTGTTATAGCATTGGGCCTTTGATATTGTTGGGCAGATTCATCCCAACTCATCATGTGGACACAAATTTATTATCACTACTACTCATTACTTCATCTAATGGGTAGAAGTTGTCCTACTTTCTATTGCCTTGGGTAAGATAGTTTATCTATTTATTCTAAATCACATCATCTATAGATTTGGAGTTCCTTCAGAGATTATCACTAAAAATGGAGGCTAGTTTAAAAATAAGGACCTTAGACAACTTTGTAATAAATTCAAGATAAAAAAAAATTGGTCTTCCATTTACTTCCCACAAGGAAATGTTCAAGGAAATGTTCAAGAAAAAGTATCAAATAAAACTGTTCTTAAAATCTTACATAGAATAGTTGATAAGAATAGTAGAGATTGGCACTTACAGATAAATACAAATTTTTCAGCCTATAGAATGAGTATTCATACTCCTACTGGGGCTACTCCTTTTGCCCTTACATATGTTGTTGAAGTAGTGTTACCTTTAGAGGTTGAGATACCTTCACTTAGATTTTCCTTAAAAGGTCTAGTTACAATTGAAGACTACCATGCCATGAGACTTCAAGAGTTAGAAATTCTAGATGAGAAATGAAAACCATCATTTGACCATATGAGGGTCTATCAAAAGTGCATGTCAAAAGAATTCAACAAAAAGGTTCACCCTAGAGAATTCTAGGTGAGAGATCTTGTCCTACATGAAAATCCTAGCAATCAAAAAAAATAGAGATCAAAAGGGTAAATTTCAAACTATTTGGCTTGGACCTTACATTATTACAACAACTTTTGGGTCTAGTGCCTATTTACTGTCTACAATAGAGGGAGAGTAGCTCCCTAATCCTATCAATGTCTTACACTTGAAGAAGTTCTACCCATGATGCTCATTCTATTTGGGGGCATCTTTGTACATATTTATTGATCCTAGAAAAATATAGAATATATATATATATATATATAATTCAAAAATCCAAAAAAATGATATACTATCAAAATTCTAAAAATTGGAAAATGTCCTAAAAAAATGATCATTTTAGTAATAAGTGCTTTGATGTATCTCCAAAATAATTATATTTTCCAAAAAAAAGGAAAATAGAAAATAATAATCCAAGTGGTGAAAACTTGGAAATGGGTGCTACTTAAGGCCTTTGCACCCCTATTTCTTAGCACATGTCCTTGACACTTGGCCTTTCTCCATCATGTCTTGTCTTTTTTGCCTTAGTTTGTAATTGTTCTTTGTCTAGGGGGCATAACTACGTTAGCATTGGTCTCTTGGCTGTGTTAGTCTTTAGGACCCCTCACAAATCATGTTTTTCAACACCACCCCAACTGTATTTTTTAATACAACCCTTGACATCGAGTGTTTTTCAACACTTATTGGTTTGGTCTTACCCAGTTTCATCATGTGATCTTACCTACTTGCAAGCATTCACTCCTTATTGTGAAAACTTAGTATCAGTTAACACACTTAAAATTTTTATATATAAACACTTAATGCTTGACCTATGTCATGATCTTTTCTTTGTGTGCTGACTATTATTGATTTTTGTTTAGTGTCCTTGTCTAATAAGTCTCTCCAGGATGCATAGCTAGAGGACTTCGGGCATGGGGCATGTTTTCATTTGTTTTCTACTTGTGGGTGTGGTCTTGAAATGCTAGAGTGTCTCTTGTTGTCCCCTTGAAACACTTAGGATATTTGAGGCATCATTGTTGACTATTTTTGTACAACCATTCTTATGGTCATCCTGGCATCTATGACATAATGTGAGCATGGTTTTGCTTATGTTAGAATCTTTCCACATTCCAATCTGATATAAATCACATTCATATCTTCATAGTTGTGGTTGTGACTAGTGATGATTGTGTGATTTTTTGATGTCTATTAATAATGGCCCAATGATGAAAATAAGTTTTTTTACATTCTCTAATGAATAATGAACACAAAATCCTATGTTATAGTTTCTCTATTGCAAGTACACCTTTGCATTTTCATGTATCTTGCATTATTAGACTTCATGTTAGTTTGCATTTTTAGGCTACATTTTAAGTTTGAGAGGGTTTTCCCTTCATATTTCCTATGGACTTTTAATAAATTGTGGTCATGTTTTGATCTTCATTTTCTTATCTTCTTTCATGATCTCAATCAAAATTTCTATCTTAAACAGTTGATTGATTTTGGGGCATTCTATTTCTTATGCAAAATTTTCTTTTCTTCTTTTTGTTTCTTTCCATACCTTCCAAATTTCTACCTTCCATTTGTTTTCACCCCACTTTTTCTATTCTATTTCAACTTTGGGGCATAATATTTCATGCTTAATGATCTACCTAGGTTCTGTGATTCTTATATCTTTCATCTTACATCAAGAACTTTATCTTTTATTCGATTTGATCAAATTTATCAATTTGTTGTTTCTCCTCTATGTCATTTCGATTTTGATCACAAGTGGGTAGTACCTATCAACTTCAATCATTTATTTAGTTTTATCAATTTTATCATTGACTTTTTAAAGTCAAAATTTATTTGTATTCTTTATCGTAATGTGTTCCCGAATTGACCACTCATCTAGGTTGTTTTATGATCCCAAATCAATCTTACACTTCAATTTCTTTCTTTGACTACATGTGTTCCCAAATCGATCACACATTAGTCAAAGAGGGGAAAATGTATGTGCCCTAAAATGGTCACCTAGATTATGGGCCCTCATTATTCAATTTATCAAAATTTTCAAATCAATGGTTTTCAATATTTTATTAAATTAATTCAGATCAATTTCTTTGATCAAATTGTAATTAGTTCAATTATTTCAAAATTTCTTAAGGTTTGATCATTTTATCCTAAGTCTTATTTAATTAAAAGCAAAGCTCTCTTTTAATTAAATAATTAATCCACATTTAATTAATTAAGAGAAAAAACTCTCTTTTAATTTAATTAAATATTTCCTATTTAATTAAAAGAACTTGCTCCCTTTTAATTAAATAAAATTCCACTTGAGAAAGGAAATAAATTAAATAAATTTTAAAAAAAAAAAAAATCTCTACACTTAAATGCACATATTTCTAAGTGAGATTCCATTTAATTTTCTTCCTCTTTTCTCATTGGTGGAATTTAGGCTCACACAGATCATTCTTTCTCCACCCTTGATTAAATCTTATTGCCTCTTAATCTTAATCATCCATTCTTCTTTATAAGGGAGAGCCCTCTCCTCATTTTTGACATCCACGATTATGCTATTGTTATGCTATAGGTTTTGAGGAAAATTTTTGGAGGAGTTTGAGCATCAAACCTTTTTGTGGAGAACTTTTATCTTCTTGTCTTCTTCTCGCATGCATCCATGGCTTCCATCATCATGATCCATCCTTGCATTTTCATATTAGCTTAGGTCCATATTTTCTTTCATAGATTAATCTTAGATTGTTATTTCCTTTCATATATTATAGTTACTTTCTTGCATTGCTTTGCATTGTCATAATTTAGATTAGTTTGGATCTTCATTTGCATTCATATTTTGATCTTTGAATATCTCATTTTATGGTGTACTTACTTTGGAACAAACCAGGTCAAACTAAGGGCGGCCATTACAATCCCTTGCACTCCATGAATAGAAAGCTATGAGCCACCATTCGAGACCTCATTCTTGAGAAATCTTGGATATAATGACTCATAGAAGTGTGCTCACATTTTAGGAATACAATGTTAACTTGACACGTAAACTTAAAGTAGTTATGGGCTTTATATCAAGATTTTAAAAGAAAAGAATCCATAGAAAATTGAATGTAATTTCTAAACTACTACAAAAAATTTAGGGCAAAAATAAAAAGTAGGCATATGTCTGACCACCTTAATCAAAATCAAATTATAATATTTTTTAGTATAATTTGAGATAAAAATAAAGTAGACCAATGGCCAGATGTGACGCATATTTTTGGGTATTTTCATTCCAAATAAATAATTAACTATGAATTTTTTACTAAAAGCTTTCTAGAATTTAAAAAACTCCCATGTCTGACCAAATTAACTAATTGAAAACTTTACCAAATTTATTTATTTATTTTTCCTTATACTAGGCAAAGCATAGAATGTGGCACAAGTTTTGGATTTCAAAAATGTTATACCATTCAAAAGTTATAGATATTTTTCAATCAGTATCTCAATCAAAACTTTATAGTCATCTTCATTAAAAATTAACTAATAAATAATTATCAAACTCAGAATTGGACAGCAATTACATCGATGGAATCTTGAGAGTTATAAAAAACCCTTTTCATTTTATTGAATTTCGGTGAAAATAATATGGTGAGATGGCTACCTGAAGTATCAATGTTAGTGAAACATTTCTCAAACACATTTTTTGAGTTGACCAAATAGGTTTGGTAAATAACAAGCCTAATCAGGTACCTAATATGAAATTGGGTAACCAATAAGTGGTGGCCAAAATTCTTTCAAACTTTCATAGCCTAGCCCAAATTTTGGAAATTTTGGATGGAAACCAAAATTTAGGAAGTGTGGGCATTATTATTATTGTTATATAGTAATAATATATTATTATTATATATAGTAATATATATGATAATTATTATTATTATTAAATATATATAGTAATATTGTATGATTATTATTATTATATATAGAAATATATATGATTATTATTATTATCAAATATAATATAGTTTTATATTATTATTAAATATAATATTGTCATGAAATATGTCGAAAGGGGTCATAGGTTATCCTATGACCCCTTTCGATGCATTTGAACCAACCAAATGGGTCCCCTAGGCCGCTACAGACATATGTTGTCATAAAATGTGTCGAAATAGGTCATAGGTTATCCTATGACCCCTTTTGACACATTTGAACCAACCAAATGGGTCCCTAGGGGTCCTAGGGCCCCTAGGGACATATGTTGTTATGAAATACATTAAAAGGGGTCATAGGTTATCCTTAGGCCCCTTTCAATGCATTTGAGCCAACCAAATGGGTCCCTAGGTGTCTTAGGACACTTAGGGACATATGTTGTCATGACCCCTTTTGATGCATTTGAACTAACCAAATTGGTACATAGGGGTTCTAGGGACCCTAGGGACATATGTTGTCATGAAATGTGTGAGAACGGCTCATAGGATATAATATAACTCTTTACGGTGCATTCAAACCAACCCAACGGGTCCCTAGTGGTCCAAGGGCCCCTATGGATATATGTTGTCATGAAATGCATCAAAAGGGATCATAGGCTATCCTATGACCCCTTTCAAAGCATTTGAACCAACTAAATGGGTCCCTAGGGGTCCTAGGGCCCTTAGGTACATATGTTGCCATGAAATGCATTGAAAGGGGTAATAGGTTAAACTATGACCCCTTTGGACGCATTTGAACCAACTAAGTAGTTCACTAGGTGTCCTAGGGCCCTAGGAACATATGTTGTCATGAAACACATTTAAAGGGGTGATAGGTTAACCTAAGACCACTTTCAACACATTTCATGAAAATATATGTCCCTAGGGGCCCTAGGACCCCTAGGGACCAATTTTGTTGGTTTCAATGCATTGAAAGGGGTCATAGGATAACCTATGACCCCTTTCGATGCATTTCTTGACAACATGTCCCTAGGGGCCCTGGAAAATGTAGAGACCCATTTGATTAGTTTGAATGCATCGAAAGGCGTCATAAGATAACCTATCAACCCTTTCGACTTATTTCATGACAACATATGTCCCTAAGGGCCCTAAGACCGCTAGGGACCAATTTGGTTGGTTTGAATGCATTGAAAGGGGTAATAGGATAAGCTATGACCCCTTTCAACACATTTCATTATAACATAACTCCCAAGGGGACTGAGGACCCCTAGGGACCCATCTGGTTAGTTTGAATTCATCGAAAGGGGTCATAGGATAACCTATCAACCCTTTCAATGAATTTCATGACATAATATGTCCCTAGGGGCCCTAGGACCTCTAGGGACCCCTAGGGACCTATTTTGTTGGTCTGAATGCGTCAAAAGGGGTCATAGGGTCACAAGATAACCTATGACCCCTTTCAATGCATTTCATGAAAACATGTCTCTAGGGGCCCTAGGACCTATATAGACCCACTTGGTTGGTTCAAATATGTCAAAAGGGGTCATAGGATAACCTATGACCCCTTTCGATGCATTTCATGACAACATAAGTTTGTAGGGGCCTTAAGACCCCTAGTGACCCATTTGGCTGGTTTGAATGTATCAAAAGTGGTCATAAGATAACTTATGGCCTCTTTTGACAAATTCCATGACAAAATATGTCTCTGGGGGCCCTGGGACCCCTACGAAACCCTAGCAACCTATTTGGTTGGTACGAATGCGTTGAAAGGGTTCATAAGATAACCTATTACACCTTTCAATGCATTTCATGACAACACATGTCCCTAGGGGCCCAGGAACCCCTAGCGACCCATTTGGTTAGTTTGAATACATCAAAAGTGGTCATATGATAACCTATCACCCCTTTTGACACATTCCATAACAAAATATTTTCCTATGCACCCTAGGACCCCTAGGGACCCATTTGGTTTGTTTGAATGCATCAAAAGGGTTGATAGGATATCCTATGACCCCTTTTGACACATTCAAACCAACCAAATGGGTCCTTAGGTGTCCTAGGGCCCCTACGGATATATTTTTTCATAAAATACAACAAAAGGGGTAATAGGTTATCCTATGACCCCTTTCAAAGCATTCAAACCAACCAAATGGGTCCCTAGGGGTCCTAGGGTTCATAAGGACATATGTTGTTATGAAATGCATCAAAAGGGTTGATAGGTTATTGTATGACACCTTTTAATGCATTTGAACCAACAAAATGGGTCCCTAGAAGTTTCTAGGCCCCTAGGGACATATGTTGTCATGAAATACATCGAAAAGTGTAATAGGTTATCCTATGACCCCTTTCGATGCATTTGAACCAACCAAATAGGTTGCTACGGTTCCCTAGGGGTCCTGGGGCCCCTAGCAACATATGTTGTCATGAAATGCATCAAAAGGGGTCATAGGATAACCTATGACCACTTTTGATGCATTTGAACAAACCAAATGGGTCACTAGGTGTCCTAAGGCCCCTACAGACTTATGTTGTCAAGAAATGCATCGAAAGGGGTCACAGGTTATCCTATGACATCGTTCGACAAATTCGAACCAACCAAATCATTCCATAGGTTTCATAGGGCCCTTAGGGACATATATTGTTATGAAATACATTGAACGGGGTCATAGGTTATCTTATGACCCTATGACCCCTTTCAATGCATTCAAATCAACAAAATAGGTCCCTAGGGGTCCTAGGGCCCTGCGAGACATATGTTGTCATGAAATTTATTGAAAGGGATGATAGGTTATCGTATGACCCACTTTGATGCATTCAAACCACCCAAATAAGCCCCTAGGGGTCCTCAGGCCCCTTGGGACATATGTTATCATGAAATGTGTTGAAAGGGGTCATAGCTTATCCCATGATCCCTTTCAACATATTCAAACCAACCAAATGGGTCCCTAGGGGTCCTAGGTCCCTTAGGGACATATTTTCATGAAATGCATTAAAAGGTGTGATAGGTTATCCTATGACCCCTTTCAATGCATTCAAACCATCCAAATGGTTCCCTATGTGTCCCAGGGCCCCTAGGGACATGTTGTCAAGAAATGTGCCGAAAGGGGTCATAGGTTATCCTATGGCCCCTTTCAACACGTTCAAACCAACCAAATTAGTCACTTGGGGTCCTAGGGACCCTAAGGACATATATTGTCATGAAATGTGTCGAATGTGGTCATAGTTTATCCTATGACCCCTTTCGACGTATTTGAACTAAACAAATTGGTCCCTATGGTTCCTAGGGCCCATACAGATATATGTTATCATGAAATGCATCAAAAGGGATTATAGGTTATTTTTTGACCCTTTTCGATGCATTTGAACCAACCAAATGAGTCCCTAAATGTCCTAAGGCCCTTAGGGACATATGCTATCATGAAATACATCGAAAGGGGTGATAGTTCATCCTATGACCCCTTTCAATGCATTCAAACAAACCAAATGGGTCCATAGGGGTCTTGAGGACCCTAGGGACATATGTTGTCATGAAATGCATTGAAAGGGATGATAGGTTATTCTTTGACCCCTTTCGTTGCATTCAAACCAACCAAATGGGTCCCTAGGGGTCTTAGGGCCCCTAGGGACATATCTTGTCATTTAATGTGTCAAAAGGGGTGATAGGTTATCCTATGACCCCTTTTAGCACATTCAAACCAACCAAATATATGACCACTTTCGATACATTCAAGCCAAATAAATGGGTCCTTCGGGGTCCTAGGCCCCCTAGGGACATATGTTGCTATCAAATGCATTGAAAGGGGTCATAGGTTATCCTATGACCACTTTCGGTGCATTTGAATCAACCAAATGGGTCGCTAGCAGTTTTAGGACCCTTAGGGACATATGTTGTCATGAAATGTGTCAAAAAGGGTCATAGGTTATCCTATGACCCCTTTTGACACATTCAAACAAACCAAATGAATCCCTAGGGGTCCTAGGGCCCCTAGGGACATATGTTATCATGAAATGCATTGAAAGGGTTCATAATTTGTCCTATGACCCTTTTTGATACATTTGAAACAACCAAATTGGTCCCTTGGGGTCCTAGGGCCCCTAGGGACATATGTTGTCATGAAATGCATCTAAAGGGCTCATAGGTTACCCTATGACCCCTTACGATGCATTTAAATCAACCAAACAGGTGCCTAGGGACATATGTAGTCATATATAATATAATAATAATATATTGCTCTATTATATTTAATAATTATAATATTCATAATAATAATATTCATAATAATAATTGTATACAAATATTATATTTAATAAAATACTAATATATAATAATGTACATATTTTTTCACATTGTCCACATTCGCCAAATTTTGACTTCCCTAAAAAATTTGGGCGTCCATTTTTGCCTCTCCATATGGGATCGAGTACTTGAAAATACCATCATTCTTTTTCTAAAATATTCTCTATCACTGCAGACCTGACAATTACGTTTTTTGTGGGCCATTTTCACAAATTTGGAGAAAAATGATTTCTCAGGGCCCATACACTTGAAAAAGGTTCCATAATGTATGATTAGATGTCCGATATTGTTTTCTAAATGCAGAGCAATAGTCATCGAAAGGCTAAACACAAAAGGAAGGTATCGAATAAAGACATTGCAACATATAGGGAAAGGGACAAGGTAAATCACTAAAGGAAGAGACAAGATATGTTAAATATGAGTCAGGTTGATGATGTATTGATTGAAGGTGAAATCATAGAGTTAGATAATGAATATGTATAGTTGGGGAATGAAAATGTACCAATTGATAATGACAATGTCATGGTTGAAAATTTAGAGAGTGAAAATTTGGAGAATGAAATTTTGCCAGTTCATATGTAAATTGCATGAGTGACCATGTCAAAAATGATAATGCATAGGAACATTACATATCTCCTAATTATAATCGACATGAAGGTTCTAGAACACTAAAATGGATAATAGATATTGATATTAGATCGGGTGCCCAATATGAAATTGGCTAACCAAAAAGTGGCAGCCAAATTATTTTTCAAACATTCATAGCCCACCCCAAATTTTGGAAATTTTGGAGGGAAACTAAAATATGGGAAGTGTGGGCATTATTATTATTAACTATTATTATTATTATATATTATTATTATTATTATTATTATTATTATTATTAAATATAATATAGTAATATATATAATACTAACTATGATTATTATTATAAGTAAATATAATATAGTAATATATATGATAATTATTATTAAATATATATAGTAATATTGTATGATTATTATTGTTATATATAGTAATGTATATGATTATTATTATATTAAAATATACAACATTATATTATTATTAAATATAATATTATCATAAAATATGTTGAAAGGGGTCACAAGTTATCCTATGACCCCTTTCAACACATTCAAACCAACCAAATGGAACCCTAGGGGTCCTAGGGCCCCTACAGAGATATGTTGTCATGAAATGCATTGATAACCTATGACCTCTTTCGACACATTTGAACCAACCAAATGGGTCCCTAGGGCTCCAAGGGCCCCTAAGGACATATGTTGTTATGAAATGCATTGAAAGGGGTCATAGGTTATCCTTAGACCCCTTTCGATGCATTTGAACAAACCAAATGGGTGGGACATATATTTTCATAAAATGCATCAAAAGGGATAATTGGTTATCCTATGACCCCTTTTGATGCATTTGAACTAACCAAATTAGTCCCTAGGGTTCCTAGCGACCCTAGCAACATATTTTGTCATGAAATGTGTCAGAATGGGTTATAGGATATCCTATAACCCATTTCAATGAATTTGAACCAACTAAATGGGTCACTAGCAATCCTAGGGCCCCTAGGGATATATGTTGTCATGAAATGCATTGAAAGGCATCATAGGTTATAGTATGATTCCTATCGATGAATTCAAACCAACCAAATGGGTCCCAAGGGGTCCTAGGGCCCTTATGAACAAATGTTGTCATGAAATGTATTGAAAGGGGCCATAGGTTATCCTATGACCCCATTTGATGCATTCAAACAAACCAAGTAGGTCCCTAGGGGTCTTAGGGTCCCTAGGGACATATGTTGTCATGAAATGCATCAAAAGGGTTGATTGGTTATCTTATGACCCCTTTCGGCACATTCGAACCAACCAAATGGGTCCCTAGGTGTCCTCGGGCCCCTAGGGACATTTGTTGTCATGAAATGTGTCAAAAGGGGTCATAAGATATCCTATGACCCCCTTTGATGCATTCAAACCAACCAAATGGATCCCTAGGGGTCCATGGGTGCATAGGGACATATGTTGTCATGAAATGCATCAAAAGGGGTCATAGGTTATCCTATGACCTATTTCAACACATTCGAACCAACCAAATGAGTTTGTAAGGGTTCCTGAGCCACTAGGGACATATGTTGTCCTAAAATGCATCGAAAGGTGAAATATATTATCTTATGACGCAATTTGATGCATTCAAATTAAGAAAATAGGTCCCAAGGGGTCCCTAGGGGACCAAAGGCCCCTAGAGACATATGTTATCATGAACTGCATCAAAATGGGTCATAGGTTATCCTATGACCACTTTCAACACATTTGAACCAACCAAATGGGTCCCTAAGGGTCCTAAGACCCCTATGGACTTATGTTGTCATAAAATACATTGAAAGGGGTCATAGGTTACCCTATGACCCCTTTTGATGCATTTAAACCAACCAAATTGGTCCATAGGGGTCCTACGGCCCTTAGGGACATATGTTGTCATTAAATGCATTAAAAGGGGTCATAAGTTATCATATGGCCCCTTTCAATGAATTCAAACCAACAAAATAGGTCCCTAGGGGTACTAGGGCCCTTAGGGGCATATGTTGTAATGAAATGCATCAAAAGGAGTGATACATTGTCCTATGACCCCCTTTGACTCATTTGAACAAACCAAATGGGTCCCTAGGGGTCCTTGGGTCCCTAGGGACATATGTTGTCATGAAATGCATTGAAAGGGGTCATGGCTTATCCTATAACCCCTTTCAATGCACTCAAACAAACCAAATGGGTCCCTAGGGTTCCTAGGGCCCTTAGGGACATATGTTGTCATGAAATGCATTGAAAGGGGTGATAGGTTATCCTATGACCCCTTTGAATGCATTCAAACCAACCAAATGCATCGCTATGTGTCCTAGGGCCCCTAGGGACATGTTGTCAAGAAATGCATCGAAAGGGATCATAGGTTATCCTATTACCCCTTTTGACATATTCAAACCAACCAAATTGGTCCCTAAAGATCCTAGGGCTGCTAGGGACATATATTTTCATGAAATGTGTTGAAAGTGGTCATAAGTTATCATATGATTCCTTTGGACACATTAGAACCAACCAAATTGGTCACTATGGGCCCTAGGGCTGTAGGGACATATGTTGTCATGAAATGCATCGATATCCTATGACCCATTTTGATGCTTTCAAACCAACCAAATGGGTCCCTAGATGTCCTAGGGCCGCTAGGAAGATATCTTGTCATGAAATGCATTGAAATGGGTTATAGGTTATCCTATGACCCCTTTCGACCCATTTGAACCAACCAAATGGGTCCTCAGGGCCCCTAAGGACATATGTTGTCATGAAATGCATTGAAAGGGGTGATAGGTTATCATATGACCCCTTTCAACACATTTGAACCAACCAAATGGGTCCATAGGGGTTCTAGGGCCCCTAGGGACATATGTTGTCATGAAATGCATCGAAAGGGGTGATAGGTTATCCTATGACCCCTTTCGATGCATTCAAACCAACCAGATATGTCCCTAGGAGTCTTAGGGCTCCTAGGGACATATGTTGTGATGAAATGTGTCAAAAGGGGTGATAGGTTATCCTATGACCCCTTTCAACGCATTTGAACCAACCAAATGGGTCCCTATAGGTCCTAGCCCCCCTAGGGACATATGTTGTCATGAAATGCATCGAAAGAGGTTATAAGTTATCCTATGACACCCTTTGATGTATTTGAATAAATCAAATGGTTCCCTAGAGGTCCTAGGACCCATAGGGACATGTGTTTTCATGAAATGGATAACCTATGACCACTTTTGATGCTTTCGAACCAACCAAATGGATCTCTAGGGGTCTTAGGGCCCCTAGGGACATATGTTGTCATGAAATGCATCGAAAGGGTTCATAGGTTGTCCTATGACCCCTTTTGATACATTCAAACCAATTAAATTAGTCTCTCAGAGTCCTAGGGCCCCTAGGGACATATGTTTTCATGAAATACATTTATAGGGTTCATAGGTTACCCTATGACCCCTTTTGATGCATTCGAACCAACCAAATGGATCACTAGAGACATATGTTGTCATATATAAAATTATAGCAATATATTACTCTATTAATTATAATAATCGTAATAATAATATTCATAATAATAATTATATACAAATATTATATTTAATAAAATACTAATATATAATAATGTACAAATTTGTTTACATTGCCCACATTTTCCAAATTTTGACCTCCCTCAAAAATTTGAACATCCATTTCTAGTACTCAATATGGGATCAGTTACCTGAAATACTGGCATTCTTTTTCCAAAATATTCTCTATTATTGCAAACCTGACAATCTCATTTTTTATGGGTCATTTTCATAGATTTGGAGAAAAATGATTTCTTAGGGCCCATACATTCGAAAAAGGTTCTATAATGTATGATTAGGTGTCCAATATTATTTTTTGAATGGGGAGTAGTAGTCGTTGAAAGGCTAACTGCAAAAGGAAGGTATCAAATAATGACATTGTAGCATATAGGGAAAGGGACAAGGTAAATCACCGAAGGAAGAAATGAGGTATGTTAAATGTGGATCAAGTTGATGATGTATTGATTGAAGGTGAAATCATAGAGTCAGATAATGAATATGTATAGTTGGGGAATGAAAATGTACCAATTTATAATGATAATGTTGGGATTGAAAATCTAGAGTATAAAAATTTGTAGAATGAAATTTTACGAGTTCATAATGTAAATTGCATGATTGACCATGTCAAAAATGACAATGCACAGGAACATTACATATCTCCTAATTATAATCGACATGAAGGTTCTAGAATACTAAAATTGATAATTGATATTGATGAAACGATTATTACCAATTTGGAAGGGAAAAAATCACAAAGAACCATTCGGTTATGTGCTTCAAGACTATATAAAAAAAATTTTGACAACAAGATAGTGGTGGAGCAATGCAAACTTTTTATGCACTTATTAAATATGTAAAAGGTGAGACTTGTGCTTTTCAAATTGAAGATTCGAGTGAATAAAAAATTGAAAAGAAATGCCATTATTGTGAAGAATCTTTTCAATGATCTCAATAGCATTGGGAAAAATAGTAGGGAGGAGGATAAGAGAGCTACTCAAAGGGTTATTATAACCTCTTTGTAAAGTCATCACTTGAGAAATGGTATATATATGAGACAAATTTGTATTGAATTAAACCTAAATCATACTACTTTGAGAAGAGCACTTCGTAGACAAGAGAGAATTGATGATCCTCCTCAAAATGAAACATGGGCTTTTGGTGGGAGACATCCATTTTTTAATAAGAAGCTATTTGATTATGTGAAGGAAGAAATTACACAATTTTTGCACTCTAGCTCAAGAGTATCGACCAATGTAAAGACATGTTAAAGTTGAGAATTGACATTAGAGACTGCATGCCACATCCTAAACATTATTTGGAGGTAAATCAAACTATGTTTTTGAAAGAATTTAGAGAGAGTCATCCAAGATTGCATATATCACAAAGGGATTTTGAATCTTTGAAGCCATTTTATTGTGTGCCACTTAAAATTTGAAATACATGTTGTTGCAAATATCATGTTGAGTTTTCTATACACCATGAACTATTATGCTCCATCCAATCTACATTGCATAGTAAAGAAATGTTGGAGAATTGTGGTGCTAGTGGGCTTCCAAAATCATCAAGACACTTGCTAGATCAATTTTTATGTTGTAGAGTTGATGGTTGTCTCTTTTATAGAAATTTTTTCTCAAATGAGAAGTGTTTAGAATGTGGTGGCTTATCCAATTTTGACACATGTTTCCATGAGGGGTACGAACAAGATCTTGGCAAGACAATCGTAAAAAAAATGGTATATGAAACGATGTAATACACATTGAAGAGTGTGGGTGAGGGCTCTAGATGTGAATTGGTTGCAAAAGAAATCAATGTGGCTAGGTTTATTTTAGATTTCAAGACAAATATTTTCTACAAGTATGCAAGACATAGTCATAGGTCTTAATGGTTGGATCAAAAATTTAGAATGTGTAAGGAGATTTTTCCCATTAGTACTATTATATTACTTGTTGACTTTGCTGAAAACTACACCTTGTAGCCTCAAAATGAGACACAATCTCAGTATTACAACTCCATTTAGATCACTATTTTTTCCACATAACATATAGACATGCCCCTGATAGGGTGGAAGATAATCAAAAGATTATTAGAGAGTACCATTTTTATATGAGTGATGATAGATCTCACTCTCACAAGTTTGTGCAACATTATTTCAAGAATTATTTTGATTTCTTACAGGAGCATGACATTGCTATGGATAGACATATCATTTGGTTAGATAATTGCATAGGTCAATTCAAGCATGCCCACATATTTTATTGGTTGTGTAGGATGCATGTAGAGAGGGGGGTGCCTCATATTTGGAGTTTTTCTAAGTTTGACCATGGGAAAGGGGAACATGATGGAGTAGGGGCATGTGTGAAGAGAGCTCTAGTTAAGGAGTAATTGAATATTTTAAGAGTAGAGCTTCTTGATACTCATAGCATTTTTGATTGGTGTACTTCAACATTATCATAGGGGGGAATCTTGATTCAGTAATACAAAGGTTCTTTTGGTTGGTTGAGGAAGGGTCCATAGGTGATAGATCAGATTGTGCTACAGTGAGAGACTCATCAAAAATATATTTATTTTGGAGCTCTAATTCTAGTACATGGACCATTTCGACATGATAACTAACTTGATTTTGTCCTAGTTGTTTTTAGTGTGATTGGGATCACTGTGAGTCAAGTGAGTGGGTGGACACATGGGCTCCACATTATCTTACTTCATTGTCTATCATACTCTCTACCAAAAATGATGACATGGAAAGTTCACTTGAGCAAAACCATCTATTAGATCTTCTTCAACCAAGACATGTCTTTGCATTGGTTGCACCACAATAGAATGATGAGAAATCAGATTATTGGTTAGCATGTTGTGTAAGAGGTAAACAAAATCTTGCACAACTAATCATAGATGATGATGGATTCACATATCCTACTGGTTCAGTGGTTGTTTCCTGAACATGGCTACAAACATACATGCTTAGAAGGAATGGAATTCTTGTATTTGAAGAATATCAGAAGCACAACAAAAATCTCATATATTCATATCTTATTATAGAAACCAATGTGAAGTTTTTGAAGCATCAAGGAAGAAGAAAAGTAAAAGAACTTTTTACTATTACTAATGTTCATCATGAAGCCCTATTGGAGACCCTAAAAGAAAGAGAGGACCATACTAGAACACTCGATCAAGTATACTTACTTCTTATGTTATTTTGTTCATAATGATTCGGTGAACCAATGATTATCTTGTTTAATACAATAAGTTACTAATATTATTTATGATATTGGAATGTAGGTACATCATGAAGAGTAGCCATGCATGAAGATAAAAACCTAAATAAGGAGTAGAATGAAGAAAAATTATTCCTTTTTTGACACTGATTCTTGACAGTACGATTTTCTACACTTCTATTTTTGACACTATGATTTTTGATAGTTGTGTATTGATGTAATAATGATGAAACACTTGAGATATTGTAAATGTAAACTTGTTGATTTAATGTAAGAAACAAAGATGATTTTACTTAATGCAATTTATGTGGAGGGACCTAAAAAATGATGATTTTAATATATACTAACACCAAACTTGTACTATACCCAATGCCAAAAACTTTAGAGAGGTAAAAAATAACTCTTATTCTAGCCACAGAGAGTTTCCATCATTCGCAACCACCCTATACCGAAGAGTCTCCAAGGTGCTCTAAGTGCATTTTGAGGTTGATCTTCTGAGGGTCATAACTCAGAGCTTGTGAGGACTATTGATAAAACATAAAATGCTATAGGATGGTCATGGAAAGGCCTAAGATAACCTATCTCATTTTTGAGAGATCACATTCTATTTGGATTTGGTAGAGCAATCTTACTTCATGCCAAAACTTGCAATGTGCCTCAGTTCATAGGTGCATCACAACGTAACTTTGAAACCACTAATTTTGGCATCGAATGATATATTTGATTAGCTTTGGATGGGCGGATGAACCCTAGTGGCACCCTTGTTCCAGCAATAGAGAGCTTCTATCATTTGCGGCCACCCCATACCGAAGAGTCTCCTAGGTGCTCTAAATGCATTTTGAGGTCAATCTTCTGAGGGTCATAACTCAAAGCTCATGGGGGCTATTGATGAATAGTAAAATGCTTTAGGATGGTCATGCCAAGGCCTAAAATAACCTATCTCATTTTTGGGAAATCATATTCCATTTGGATTCAGCATAGCGATCTCACTTGATGCCAAAACTTATACTGTGCCTCAATTCATAGGTCATCATAGCGTAACTTTGAAACCATTGATCTTGGAATTGAATTATCAGTACCATTAGCTCTAAATGGGTGAGTTAACCCTAGTAACACCCTTGTTCCAGCCACTGAGAGTCTCCATCATTTGCGCCCACCTCGTATCAAACAGTCTCCAAGGTTCTCTAAGTGCTTTTTTAAGGTCAATCTTCTGAGGGTCATAAATTAGAACTCGTGAGGGATATCAATGAAATGTCAAATGCTATAGCGTATTCATACTAAGGCCTAAAATAATCTATCCCATTTTCAAGAGATCACATTCTGTTTGGATTTGGCACAATAATCTCGTTCGATGCCAAAACTCACAGTGTGCCTCAGTTCATAAGTGCATCACAACGTAACTTTGAAACTGATGATCTTGGCATTGAACCATCAATCCCATTAGCTTCAGATGGGTGGGTGAGCCCTAGTGACACCTTTTTTTAGGCCTTGGAGAGCCTCCATCATTCATGGCCACCCTGTACCGAAGAGTCTCCAAGGTGCTTTAAGTGCATTTTGAGGTTGATATTCTAAGGGTCATAACTTGAAGCTCATGGGAGCTATCAATGAAACTTAAAATGCTATAAGACATCCATACCAATGCCTAAAATAACCTATCTCATTTTCAAGAGATCACATTCCATTTGGATTTGGCACAATGCTCTCGCTCGATGCCAAAACTCCTAGTGTCCCTTAGTTCATAGGTGCATAACAATGTAACTTTGAAATTGCTCATCTAGGCATCAAATCATTAGTTTCATTAGCTTGGGATGGGTGGGTGAACCATATTGACACCCTTTTTTTGGCTATAGAGAGCCTCCATCATTCGTAGTCACCCCATACCAAAGAGTCTCCAAGGTGCTCTAACTGCATTTTGAGGTCGATCTTCTGAGGCTCATAACTTGAAGCTCATGAGGATATTGATGAAATGTAAAATTCTATAGGATGGTCATGCCAAGGCCTAAAATAAACTATCTCATTTTCAAGAGATCACATTCTATTTTGATTCGGCACAGTGATCTTGCTCGATGCCAAAACTCACAGTGTTACTTTTAAACTACTGATCTTGGCATCAAATAATCAATGCCACTAGCTCTAAATGAAAAAGTTAACCCTAGTGACACCATTTTTCTAGCCATAGAGAGTCTCCATCATTCATTGCCACCTCGTACTAAAGATTCTCCAAGGTGCTCTAAGTACTTTTTGAGGTTGATCTTCTGAGAGTCGTAACTCGGAGCTCGTGAGGGGTATTGATGAAATGTTGAATGCTATAGGATAGTCATGCTGAGGCCTAAAATAACCTATCTAATTTTCAACAGATCACATCATATTTGGATTTGGCACAGTGATCTCGCTCAATGCCAAAACTCATAGTATGCATCAATTCATAGGTGCGTCACGGTGTAACTTTGGAACTGCTAATCTTGGCACTAAATCATCAGTTCCATTAGCTTCAAATGGGTGGGTGAACCTTGGTGACACCCTTTTTCTAGCCCTGGAGAACCTCCATAATTCACAGCCACCCCATACCAAAGAGTCTACAAGTTTCTCTAAGTGTGTTTCGAGGTCAATATTTTGAGGGTTGTAACTCAGAGCTTGTGGGGGATATCGATGAAACTTAAATTGCTATAGGACGGTCATACCAGGGTATAAAATAACCTATCTCATTTTTGAGAGATCACATTCTATTTGGATTCAACACAATGATCTCGCTAGATGCCAAAACTCGCAGTGTGCCTCAATTCATTGGTGCATCACAGCGTAACTTTGAAACCACTGATCTTGGCATCAAATTGTTAGTGCCATTAGCTTCAAATTGGTAGGTGAACCCTATTGGTACCCTTTTTTTTGGCCATAGAGAGCCTCCATCATTTGCGGCCACCCCATACCAAAGGGTCTCCATGGTGCTCTAAGTGCATTTTGAGGTCAATCTTGTGAGAGTCATAACTCAAAGCTTGTAAGGGCTATTGATGAAATATCAAATGCTATAGGATGGTCATTCTACGGCCTAAAATAAGCTATGTCATTTTTGAGAGATTGCATTCTATTTTAATTCAACACAACAATCTTGCTTGATGCCAAAACTCATAGTATGCCTTAGTACATAGGTGCATCATAGTGTAACTCTGAAACTACTGATCTTGGCATCGAATAGTTAGTGCCATTAGCTTCAGATGGGTGAGTGAACCCTTGTGACACCCTTTTTCTATCCATGGAGAGCCTCCATCATTCATGGCCACCTCATATCAAAGACTCTCTAAGGTTCCCTAAGTGCGTTTTGAGGTGGATCTTCCAAGGATCATAACTCAGAGCTCATGGGGGCTATCAATGAAATGTCTAATGCTATAGGACAATCATGTAGAGGCCTACAACAACCTATCTCATTTCCATGGTGCTCTAAGTGTGTTTGGGAGGGTGAACCATAGTGACATCTTAAAGGATTGCAAAGATTAATTCAAATTAAACATTGCATCAAAATTTGATAATAAAGGTTGTTAAAATATTATTGACAAATTATTTCTTTTGAATCAAATATAACAAACATGATCAAAATGAATGATATTCCATAGAAATGAACAATACACATGATCCACGATAAATTGAACAATATTATACTATGTGCCATATGCCATCTCAAAATTTCTCATGACGCATCCTATGAAAACTATACTATCCTATGTTACTGGTACATGATCAAAATGTAGCCTCTTTACTGCACTAGGTGGATCAAATGCCTCCTACATAAACAAAAGAGGAAAACCCAAAATTAGACTACTAAATTTATATGATTCTATGTATCTAACATTGAATTACTCAAATGCATAATGATCATTTTTTAATGAGTATTTATAGTATTAAACTTTCATCATAAATTCCTCTCTCATCAACATCTTATGTCAGTTAGGAGTCCTCTCATATGTCCTCGGCAATGCTTGAACCTCATTGATTGTAGCCTATGTATGCTCAAGTGTGTTTTTCAGATGAATCTGCAACTTAAACTATAACATTATAATTCATATCATGCTAAATTTATAACATATAATCAAGAATTCAAACTAAAACTTACCTCTGTCGACTCCTCTAGATATAATGCCTACATCAACAAAGATACAAAACTCTGGCATCCAACCTCTTGTGCACTAGGTGTTTCCTATGAGATACTAAATACTACTTGTCAATATCACATAAATTATTTTTGAGTTTATTTATGAAAATAAGGAAAATAAAAAATAAATGATACTTAGACATATGATGGGGCTCTCACTGCAAATGGAAATGCCATAGGTTTTGCGATGTGGAATCTGCATAGACTCATCACTCGTAGCCACTCCCTATACAATAAATTATGTAATTAAATTTCATTAACACAAACATTTTACAAGAATGCATTGAAATTTAATCAATTTAAAATTACCTAATTACCTTTCCCTTGTAAATGGGCTATGTCTCATCCCCCATACTCTCCACCCCACTGACAAGTGATACCTGCAAGAGAAAATAAATTTTAGAAACCATATATGCTCCAATATCAAATAGAAAAAAAATTGACAACACAACATAATGTACCATAGAAGTCTCTAGGCCAAATGAAGTAGGCGAGAGCATGACATTATCAACCTGTCTGAGTTCCTCCCCGATCATCAACTAAACATAAATGAAGATCACATACATGTATAAGTCAGTATGGGTTAAAAATTAAAATTACTTTATTATAAATATTAAGTTTAAATCACATATTTTGTAACAAAAAAATGTATATACATACCGACATGGAGAGATTTTGTGCCTCTGCATGCCCCTCCTCTCTCATGTTAGGGTGTGTAGCCTCTATACATGCATCTAGTGTATCCTCCTCAAATACAAACTAATACTTAGAAAGATCACCTATGGGACCCAGACAAATATTCTTGCATGTTATGTAAGTATGGGGCACACAAACATGTGATGAGCTCAGCGATGATGAACTCACTCTAACATCATCAACATGGGGAGGCAACACTAACCTAGCCTAAGATATCAATAGGCTACTCAATCTATTGATGGCTCTAATGGTCTAAGACCTAGCCTCTGCAATGATATTACGATGTTGCACTAGAGGAGGGGGGGAGACATCAGTAGAGGGGACAAACTGCTATCTTTCTTCTATTGGGAAAAGGGTCTATCCTAAGGAGCTCTTCCTCCTACACCCATGTTGGGCCTCATGCTCCAATAGTTCACCTTGAGGTGCAACACAAATTTGGCATACAATTTTCTAATCAAATAAAATGGCACCTCTAAATTTCTATGTGGAGGGATGTCAAAAACCATCCACCAACGATCCCAAAAGTTAACACTCATAACCTTATTTGTGCACCATTTAATTGATAGTTAGGCTTTGTGCATTCTACTTATTCACCGATTTCTGGGTCCACAAAAAGGCTAACTATATCATCTTTAGTTATATTTAGGGTCGCAACCTCATCATAGTCCAACCCATCATCAAAAATGGCATGCATTTGGTCATGCTAGCAAAGAGAAGCATTTTGTTCATTCGTAAGTTTTTCAATATTATCCACTATGGTGTTTAATGTGGATAACATGGCAGCCAATGCAGGTATAGTGTTATATGTGGTTTGCAAAACCCTCAGTTTACCTAGATTTTCAAATATCAAATCTTCAATTTGAGGAGTGTTTTGAGGGGGTAGGGGATCATTTGGTGGATAGTTTTGAGGGGGTACTAGATCATTTGATGGAGGGTTACAAGGAACATTATTTCCTACCTCAGTATCATCATTTGGGTCAGACATACCTATTAATTTGCAAAACATAATTCCTATTAAAAATAACCTAAATTTCAACAATTTCCATTTTTAAGAAAAACTAATTTTATCAAATTCAACTTAAAATACCTAATTTCTAATAATATTCATTCAAAATATTAAACAAAACAAAAAAAACTTATCCTTGTCTAGTACCCATTCTGAAATCCAATGCCCGAATGAAGGTCACCAATCAAACCAAACAAAAATGCAATGTAAAAAGAGCTTTTAGGTTTGTTTTTTTTTAAATCTATGATACAAGTTTTGGGTATCTAATTTCATATCAGATACCTGATATTATATTAGGTATCTAAGATGAAACCAAATACCCAATTACCAATCAGATACCTTAAAAGGCTTGGTCCTAAAATTTTAGCCTTGCTATCAAGATGGGTGGAAAAAAGTCAAAGCTAATTTTGAAATGCTTTTAGATGTTTTCAAACTCCACTTTTTTCACATTGCCACTTTTTGGCATACCATGATCCTGCACATACCCATTTATCCTTCTCAAATGTAAAGATAAACAAAAAGAGACCCCCCAGTAATACGAAAGCATTGCCCAACCCGTTGAGTCTGTATCTCGCAAAACATCATTTTCTGACCATCTTAATAGATGGATGAAATGATTCAAATTATCCTCCCAAGGCATGAGCACACCCAAATGCAATATTATCTACCACCGAGTCTTGTAGGCTTATCCCTAGCCCTCATTGCCATGGGAAATATTGGGTGCCACATCTAAAGGAATGCCACCCTTCTAACCCAACAACACATCCTTCCATCTTAGTTTGGGAATCTCTACCTTTCCTAATTGAGCATTCTCCTAGCATTTAAGGGGAGCATGGCCCCCACAAAAAGAGAAAATATCTAGCTGATCAAGGTACCCAACCACATAGATCTAAACCCAAGAAACTTATATTGATTTTTGTTTTATTTGGAGTATTATAATTATGTAAAATTGTATTTTATTTCTACATCTAGAAGAAATCTTTATGTGCTTCTATTTAAGACATTAATAATGTACCGCAAAAATTTTTAACTGTTGTTTCTTTAATTGTGTAAAACATCTTTGGTTGTTAAATAAAACTTGTTTCTAGTAGAATATTCTACTTTTATTAACTAATTGAGCTCATCAAGTGCCTGTAGATTCTTGCAATATATTTAAACATATATGTTAAAAGTTCTCTATATCGTGAATTGAAGGTTTAGGTTTCCATTCTTAAATTCAGTATGAATATGAGTATCATTTCTAATAATTTGGTGTAAATAATTAGTCCAAGGTCATCGCTATGCTTTAGATTATATTACCCATTAACATAGTCTAGATTCCAAAATGTTTATCTCTCCTAATTGGAAATATTTTTCTCCCTAATTGATCTTCCACACTAGGGATTGTGATGGAGTAAGATAATAGAAGTTTTTTATGATCGATAAATTTATCATTGATTATGGGTACTTTATATGAGGATGGAAAGAAAATACTTTGCCTCCTAGGCCATATGGCTTGTAGTGAGGCTCTTTTTTTTAGTGAGATTCTAGTACATGTAGATAAGAATTATTTTGCTAGCCAACAAAAGTAGACATTTTCATATATCTCTTTGTAGGAACCTCTAATAATTTTCTTGTCTCCAATCTCCAATTCACCATGAATTACAAAAACATAAAGAGATGAGACAATTGTATATGTGAGTGAATTTTATAAAAGCCAATTATAATTTTTCCTAAACAATATATATTATGTTGAGCTAAGTCTAATATTATTTTTCTAGGCTTGAATTAGCTTATTTAAATACATGATTATTGACTTCTATGTCCTAGATGTTTCTGATAACTTGTCTTACTCATGACATCTTAGAAGAATTCACATGACTAAACTTGATAGATCTAGCTAGGATAATATATGTAACAAGAAATCTAGAGAGAAGATATTCTAAAAGTAGTAGATGGAATTACTTCTTATCGATATTTCAAAAGTTCCATTTTTTTTAATTAAAGGAAAATAAGTTTCAGGAGGACTTGAGACCCAATTGCAAATAGATTTTTAGAGGGGTTTGAAACTTGGTAGAACTTAAAAAATGCATAAAATGAGACTTCTTAGATCTATATCTAACCCCCACAAAATAAGTCACAACATATAAATATATGATCCTATGTAACATTGGTTGAAATAATAGGTTTGAGGCTAAAAACTCAAAGAATAGGGTTTTACAAGGTTCCCTTAGGATTAGTTATAACATATCATGGATTTGACTAGAGACAGAAAACCTAAGAGAAAGAAAGGTTTTTTCAAGGATCTTATAATCCTAATATTCAATAGTAAAAAAATAACATGGTAAAATATTGGTGTAACAATAAGAAGAACCTGACCAAAAGAGAGGACTAAAGGGTTTTTATGGGCTCCCCAAACCACATAAGCTAAATTTGCATGCTACGTTCACTGATCTAATTGCTCTTTATAGCATTCATTTGCAAAATGCCAAAAATAATGGTAATAATAACACTCAACATTGATCTTGTTTGAGTTGTTAATATTCCTTCCTATAGAGTTATTTAGAGAGATTCTTACACCTTTAGTGCTATCTTTTCATCCAAATTTATCCCCTCCAACATTTTTATCCCTAAAGTCACCATGACACATACCTCTAAAGCATCACCTAGAGCTACTTATTCTTCTACCCTTGCTTCTTAAATTGGATTGAGCTTTAAATTATTTCTCTTAGAAAGACATTTAAGACCTATTAATTTACTTCTCAAGGGTACGGTGATAACCCATTAACTCATTTACAATCAGTGTACAGAGCTAACTTTCCACTTCAATGGTAATCACATGCATATCAAATTTTTGAAGAACACTTATCTTTAATTTCTCCACTAATCTATGCTCTTCCATGTCTTCTCCATCTATCGTTGACAAGTTAATTAAACTAGAGACTCCTAAGATGAGCTCTAAAATGTACTAATTGTCCTCCATGAGAAGATTCTAACAATCTTCTTGAATCTTTTCTAGTTTTGCTACATAGACTTGATCAGACCCACTAAAACCTATATGAATGATGCATCTAACTTCCTTGGAATAGTTAAATACCTTGATATTAAAAGAAATTTTACCTTTGTAAATGTTTTTTCATTTAAGCTTAAGCATCTTTCATCCTTAACTCCTCCAAACCATTCTACTATTTTTTTGTGAGCGTGAGAATGATCTCGATATGTTACATCCACAAATTTGTTGACCACAAGATCCCACAAATTGTTTGTGACAATGACAGTTTTCATCTTCTTTTCCCAAACATCATAGTTTAGTCCATTAAGGGATGGTGGCTACTACTAACTCTTTCTGTTATCTCCAACAATGACTCCCACACAAAAATATCAACACCAGGAAAAAAAATATGAAAATTCACCAGGGTTGAGGGCCAAACAACTTTGATACCATGCAAAGAATTTTAAATTCCTAAAACATAGCATTTATGGAGATTGCAACTCTGACTTTCACAATCGCTCAAAATCTAGAACATAATAAAAAACCAAATGAAATAACCAAAATAATTGACTTGAGGTATGCAACATACTTTTGTATTTTGTATTAAATCTGAAAAAAATACTATAAATCTAAAAAATACTTTTTAAAACTTAGAAAATAAATCTAATCATTTCAACTACTAATTAGAAATCTAACTTGCAACAATTTAGGTTTGTATACAAACTTCCCAAAACTTCTTAGAGCTCACACAAAAAGCTCAAAAAGCCTATATCAATCATAATTCAACAATGAAAATACTCACATGTTATAGTTATAAAGTTCTCTGAATCACACTGAACAAAGTCTGAAAACTTTTTTCTATTGTTTCTCACACTTTGGCTGAATATTTAGAATAATATCATTATTCTCTTTTTCCTATTTGTTGTGTGCAAAACTTTCTCCCACAACTTTCAATTTCACCTACTAGAAAATTAATTCATGTGACTATTTTTTGTATTCACATTAGGAGCTATCTGGACATTTCATTCTCCAAAAATTCCTCCCAAATGGTACAAATGGAAGGCTCATAGGGAAACCAAATTTATTTAAAATTGCAACAAAATTTTGAATTTAAAATTGTAACAAAATTTTGAATTTAAAATTGCAACAAAATTTTGAATTCAAAATTGCAAAAAAAAGGAAAGAGCTTTGTGCTCTTATTATCAATGGGTTCTTACTATTATTGTTTTGTTGTACTTTATTTATAGGGATGGTTCAAGCAAAGTTTTCAATATATTTTAACAAAAATAACATTGGAATATTCAATCTTTTCACTTATTTCCTAAAGATGGTATGTTTGTTATCTATTTTCAGAATATTTATTGTAATATAAATCTTCACTCTAATCTTTTACTATATTCAAAAGGTATATAAAAAATAAAGGAAAATAGAGATGTTAGAATCACATTCTAAAATGTTCAAAAAAAAAATATTGAGTTGTAATATTTTCATTCCAGCATAATTATATATGTGAATTTGTTCAATAGGTTTTGACTAAAATGAATGAATATAAAAGAAAACTTGTAACGTGAAAGACTGGTTAAAGAGACTGCATAACCAAACAGACTTAAGACATTCAACACCCATATGCAAAACCAACCTTCGCTCACTATAAACACATGAGGAGTGCTTACTAAAATAAACCCCTAATAATAAACTATAATAATACAGTAATAATTACAATCCTTCAAAGCTAATTATCCAAAACAATTCAAATGGAGAGATGTCATGATCAAAGGTACGAGGAAGTTAAGGAAATTCTATATATCACTTTCTTAAAATGGAAAAAAAAAAATTACTAGGAGAATTAGATCCAATGTTTGAGTTTTCCTCATTTCTTTCACAATTTTTTAATTACACAAATAATTTTATATTGTAACATTTAAATAAATTATTGCATCTTGTAAGTAGTAGTGGAAGAGGTGTAAAATAAAAAGAATACTTTCCTTTCATAGATAAAGATTAGGATATTGTATGTATTAGTTTATCATTTCGAATCATTCATTCTTATCTATCTTCTAATCTATCTTCTAGCTTACATAATCATCTATGTATATACAAGTAGTATAATTTTTTTATTATAATTCAAGTTAATCAAATGGATATGTAGTCTTTTTGTTGTTTGTTTTATTTTTTTGTAGATATTATGTTTCTAATGTAATTATAAATGTCATAAAAGTGTATTAGAATAGAAAACCAACACAAATGTATTAGTTATTAACCATATGAGGTCTATTATCAATTATATTTCAAGATAAATATTGTTTTAGAGTGATAACATTCTGAATGACTTTTGTCTAAATTTTCTATAATGTAATTTATATAGAGTATCATCTACTAAACTTTAGATTATTTCCCTTATAAAGAATACACTAAAAATGTAGCTCTCAAGATGTAGAACACATTATTTAGAAGAAGTGCATCTACAAGCTTAAACAAATTCAAAAGAAAACAAAAATGTTATGTATCTTATACTTTTACAACAATTTAACATGCTAAACTATTAAAGTTTTTAGTCAACTCAAGATGTCTTTATCTCTTATATATACATATATCTTGAGGTATATTATCTATGTGTGTTTATTATATGAGATAAATTAGTATTATATATATATATATAGTTACTATAATTATATAATAATAATAAAAAATTATATTAACAAATGGATATGTCCCTTGAAGGGGCATATCCCTCCATAGATAATGCTATAAGAGAGGGAGTTGCATTTTGGAAAACACATAACTAATAAGGCAATGCTTAATACATCTACAAAAGATCCTCATAGAATTTAACATGGTACCAGAGCTAGGTTGCAGATGGAAATTACAAAAAAAAAGCTAAATTCAAAAATGATATTACAAAGCAAAGGTTATGAAAATGTGAAAATAATATATAAGTCTCAGGTTGTCAAAAACCTAAGGCCATTGGAATAACATAGCATGGTTGCCAAGTTATTTTAAATAATCAATGAAATGCATAGTTCATTGGAAATAGTATGTAATTAGGTATCATATTTCCTCTTCTCTATAGAAGCAGTGATAGTATAGATATATATATATATATATATATATATATATATATATTGAATAAAAGGGAGAGAGGGTGAGAAAGGAAGGTAACACAAAATATAGAGAAAGCAAGGCAAGAGACAAAATAGATATCATCATACTTAGTGATTGCAAAGAACAATTGAATAGAGGATAATAGACCTAATATGTTAACCATTCACTCAGTGAAAGACTGATCAAGAAGCATAATAACCATTGAAGGCACCAATAGAGGGAGAATGTAATTTATAAAGGGATATATATTGAGTCAGAGGTATAGATGAAGGGAGAGAAAGAAAATTAAAGGGGTTAGGTTCAAGGTTAAGCACTTAGAATCCATATGCATAATTTACCAAAAGGAACAACAAGAATGCTAGAAGCAACATGGTCGAAGGGATAGAAAAAATATGAAGGGGAAACAAACTAGAATGAATGGACATGAACTTGGGCATAATAGGCACAATAAAAATAGAGAAAGAACTCCTATCTTTTATCACAATCAAAAAAATAAATACTAAGGACATACACATCAACAATATACTACCGTGAGCAATATAGCTTCAGAGTGAATGAAGGTCTATCAAATGCCATGAACATGTGGTGTAAGGATGACTATTGAATCATACAAATTAAGTTAACTAAAAAAATATAATTTATAAAATTTTAAATATTGGCAATAGGGAAATCTAATCACTAATATTAGTAAGGAAATGTTGGGTTGGATGGATCCAAGTCGAGAACTATTATTTATTAGTTAAGTAAACTTAACAATATAGATCATAATATCTCTTAAGAAATGTGTTTCAAACTACAAGTTATACAGTTTCACAAAAGAGGCTCATCTTAGTAGAAGGCATGATGATCATACATCATTTTTGGTAAGAATTAAGGGATATTGGTTCATAAAACCTAATTATTAAAATGAAGAGAGTGTTGAATTAATTATTATATGTTCTCTATTGAGCCCCTAGTACACCTATCTGTCAGAAGACACTGCAGCTGCAAAAGTTAGAGAAATTAAATGTTGTAGGTTAGTTTGAATTCAAAAGTGAGAGGGAGATTTTTGTGTGGATAGAAAGAGACAAAAGCGAGGAATGTTCCTTTATTCTATAAGTCAGATCTAGACATTCTAAGAGTCAATTGTTGAGTTTAGCAAAACAGCAGGGGTAGGATGTTCGATCAGACCTAGAAGTAGCAAGTATGAATGACATTCTGAGTTTTTTGTGAAAGTAATATTTTATCCTATATGAGCACTGATTTCTTTAGGTTTATTGTATATTGCCATACATTGTTGTAAGTTTGATTTAATTATTTAGATGTTTCGTTCTTCTAGGGTCTATAGTTTACTCTCTAGATTTGTATCAATTTGATTCAGTTAATAGAAAGAAAGAAAACATACTTGCAGATCTCTAACCTATTATGTTTTTGATCTTTTCTCTATTGATACATTGTATTATGCATGTTAGTAATACTTGGAAAAAGTACAAGAGAATACATTAACTCTTTTATGCATTTTTTGGAATGATGTTCTTCCTCCCCGCATCACTTGGCTTGTGCTTGAGCCAAGTAACTCATCTTACACTAACTAGGAAACTTGGTCTCATCTGCCAAGTTCCCTTCTACCTAGTTACCTTTTGTGATTGATCCACTTGGTCTCCATTACTGCTAAGAAAATCAGTCTTTATAGATGTCGAGAAACTTGGCACTACTTACTACAACTCAACTCCTTACCCTGCCAAGCAGCTTGGCTACTACAGTAAGTTTGGGATTTGGTCAATTGTTTTACATGGTATCAGAGCCATTAGGCAACACATCCTCATGAGTTTGGAGATTATTTCTTGGTGTTTAACCTTGTTGTTTAGGAGACATGGCTAGAGATGTAGGAAAGACTTGGCAACAACCATCATCCTTTAATGGACAAAATTATGACACTTGGGCAAAGAAGATGAGAACCATTATGATTGCAAATGACTTGTGGGAGTTTGTGGTAACTGGGTTCAATGATGTAGCTAACCCAACACAATATGCTACCCCCACCAACCATCAAAAGACTCAACTGAAGGAGTCAAGAAGAAGGGATGCAAAAGCTTTATGCTTGATTGAGACAGCTAATACAAAAATATTATTTCCTAAGATTGTAGCAACTAGTTATTAAAAAGAATCATGGGATATCCTTGAGACAAATTTTAAAGGGACTCATAAAGTCTGTGTAGTAAATATATTAATTATTTGAAGGGAGTTTGAGAACCTTGAAATGAAGGATAATGAGTCTATTTTAGATTTTACCTCAAGGACATCTAGCTTGATAGACCAATTGAAATCAAATGGAGAAGATTATGACAAGTAGAGAATAGTTGAAAAGGTATTGAGGAGTTTTCCTCCAAAGTATGATAATCTTGTGATGACCACTAAAGAGGCAAAGGACCTCACTACTTTGACAATGGATGAGTTGATGGGTACACTTCAAACCCATGAGCACCTGATTAATAGATCAACACCATCTTCCCAACAAAAAGCTTTTAAAGCTCAGTACAATACAAGAGGCAGGGGGAGAGGAAGAAATGGGTCCAGTAGATGCTCTAGAGGGAGAGATTGTGGAAACTTTGGACAAATGAATGCTGGAGGAGAAAGCTCATGGCAAAAAACCAATCAAGAGGGAGCAAGAAAATCTCAAAATAACTTTAGAGGAGGTAAGAAGAACTAAAATTCTTATAAGAATAATGTAGAATGTTATTACTACTGTAATTTTGGGTATTATGCAACTAAATTTTGGAAAAAGAAAGGTGATCAACCAAGGTAGAATGCAAATGTGGTTGATGTGAATGTGGGTGAAGTAAACAATCCCACAACCTTCATCATGTGTAACATTGGTGAAGAAGGAATCCCTAAGGTATGGTATTTGGACAATGGTTGCAGCAACCAGATGAGTGGTAATGAAAGTCTATTTTCATTCATTGATAAGAATTTCAAATCTGAAATTAGAATGGGAAACAATGAAACCATTCCTATTGTGGGCAAAGGATCTATAATGCTCCACATCAAGCAAGGTGAGAAGAGAGAAATTCAAAATGTATATTTTACCCCAAGAATGAAGCACAATTTAATGAGTGTTGAAAATCTTATTCAAAATGGCTACAAGGTGCTGATGGAAAATGACAAGTGTGTAATTTATGAGAAAGATGGGGTAGTCCAAGTGACAAGGAACTAGATGTTCTCTTTGAGGATAAAGACTTGTTTCTCTTCTCAAATTGTTGTTGCACCTTCCAAGGATGAATGTAGAATAGTACATCAGCAATCAGCTTCAAAGAGTGTGATCGCAGACCCCTCCAAGCTATGGCATCTTAGGTATGGACATCTTGGTTTCCCTAGTTTAAATTTATTATCCAAGAAAAGAATGGTAGATGGTTTACCAAATATTGTAAAGTCATGTGACAGGTGTGAGGCATTTATTTTGGGTAAGAAACATAGGCTTCCTTTTAATTCTTGTAATTCTAGAAGGGCAAGAGCACCATTAGAGCTAGTGCATTCTGATTTAGTTGGCCCTATGCAAACTACTTCTATTGGGGGAAGTATTTATGTTATGACGATCATAGATGATATCATCCATAGGACATGGGTGTATTTTTTAAAAATAAAATCTAAAGCATTTGACAAATTTGTTGAATTTAAAGCCCAAGCTGAAAAAGAACATGGACATTATGTAAAATTCCTAAGGTCATATAGAGGGGGGAATTATACCTCTAATTTTTTTGTAAATTTTTGGAGTAAAAATGACATCAAGAAGGAGCTTACAGCCAATTATACTCCGCAGCAAAATGGAGTGGTTGAGAGGAAGAATAGGACCATTGTTGAGATGGAAAGGATCATGATGAAAGCAAATGAGCTCCAAATTGAATATTGGGGAGAGGTTGTAGCAACAATAGAATACTTGATAAAAAGGTATCCAATGAAGGTAGTTCATGACAAGATTCCTCTTGAGGAATGGACAAGACATAGATGGATAGTTTAGCATTTAAGATTGTTTGGGTGTGTAGCATATGAACACCTGCCTAAGTAGAAAAAAAAAAAGTCGGATGACGAGGGTTTGAAGTGAAACTTCATAGGTTATAGTTTAGAATCAAAGGCTTATAGATTGTATAATCCAATCACCAGGAAGATCATCACTTCAAGAGATGTGGAGTTTCTTTAAAATTGGTCATGGGATGGCTCGGTGGGTGAATCTTCAAGAACTTCAAGTAAAGTGTTGACTATTGATGAGGAAGATGAAGTTGATGATTAGAAAAATGAAAGAATAGTTGATATAGATAGCTCTAGAAAAAGACAAAAAGGCAAGCAACCTCAAACATGCAAAGAATCAACGCCTAGTAATTCTAGATAGCTTTGAATTGGTATGCAAAATAGTAGCATCAGTAGTACTAAAAATTTTGATCCCACTCTTACCTCCCTATTTCCAAGAAATACTAAGAGTCTAAGGGAGATATACCAAGATGAGAGGTATGATGAAGACTATGATGAGAGTGTTAATTCTGCATTAGTTTCTCATAGTGATCAAATCTATTTTGAAGAAGACATGAAAGAAAAGAAATAGTGTAATGCCATGGATGAGGACATAAATGCTATAGAAAGAAATGAAACATGGGAGCTAACTATTTTTCCTCCCAAGGAACAATCAATTAGAGTTAAATAGGACTATAAGACCAAGTGCAATGTTGAAGGATAAATAGACAGGCATAAGGCATGGTTAGTGGTTAAGAGGTACAAACAATAGTATGATAGAAATTGTGATGAGACTTATACCCTAGTTTCAAGAATGGAAACAGTGTGTGCTGTCATAGAAATTGTAGCCCAACAAAAATGGAAGATATATCAAATGGATGTAAGGTCTACCTTCTCAAATGGAGTGTTGAAAGAAGAAGTTCATGTGGATTAGCCATCTAGTTATATAGTTCCTGGTTAAGAACACGAAGTGTATAGGTTCAAGAGAGCTCTTTAAAGGCTCAATAAAGCTCCATGGGCATGGTATAGAGCTTTCTCGTAGAGTGGAATCTATAGCTTCAAGAATAGAGTCTGCATAAGACTTGACTAGAGAGGCACAACTCTAATATTCTTCATTTGTAGCTTACAAAGTAAATGGATAGGAAGCCTGTGAGTGTATATTCAATAGTAGTGATATTGACCGAATGAAGGAAAGGCAACCCTTGAAATAGTGGAAAAGAAAATGATAGAGATATGCTACTATCCAAAGGATGAAATCCCTTCACTAAATCAAGTATAAGAATGTCACAATCTCTAAATCAAGTTAACACTCATTTTATTGTTCGAGTGTAAGGAGGAAATAGTCCATTCAATATATTGGGAAAACTCAGTATCAAGTATTATTAATTATCAAATGCACTAAAAACTAGAATAGATTGATAAATAGAGTCCAAGGGGGAGAAATATATACAAGGAGTTGCATTCATTATGAATGATGATTGAGCCAATAGTGGTTCCTAATTCAAAATCTTAGTTATATATTGGAACAAGGCTTTTTTAAAATATTAGATATATCAAATCAATAAAATACAATTCTAGCCATGTAGAAATGACATCCTATAATGCCACTAAAGAGCCTATCGCCAAGGTAAAGTGGAGTTAAGAGTATTAAATATATTAATTTTCTTATATATATATATATATATATATATATATATATATGTATGTATGTATGTATGTATGTATGTATGTATGTATGTATGTATGTATGTATGTATGTATGTATGTATGTATGTATGTATGTATGTATGTATGTATGTATGTATGTATGTATGTATGTATGTATGTATGTATGTATGTATGTATGTATGTATGTATGTATGTAATAATATTTTTGAAGTAATTCTATTTACTTGATATTATAAATCATAGTATAAGTATGATTAAATATTGAATAGTAGAATGATTTACCTAAAACTTGAGATAACTTGCATATGTCTACAATAGAATTAGACATTTTGTTTCATGATTTCATGCATATGAGATAAGTAGTTATTATCATTGAGTATTAAATTTGTCTATTTTTCATTTTCATACGTACTTTAATAGTTATTTAACTTGATCTTTGCCTCTAAGAATGTTACTACAGGAACATGAAGATTGAGTTTCAGAGGGAGCCTGACATGTTACCAGAAGAAACCTTGAAAAAGAGGGAGAGGACTAAGGATGAACTATTTAGTTAATCTTCAGTGATCTCAGTCTTATTGATTCAGAGCGAGTAAACCATTTTGAGATAGATACTCTAGTAAACTAGAGTACTCAAGAGGATTGAAATTCATGAATATATCTTGTGACTATGTGATTTAATAGGCCTACCCCTTGTTTACATCATGAGGAAGTGACGACCTCCAAATGACATCTCTTGTATTTGTAGAAGTTACTATAAGGTGACGATCTTACAATAACTTGTATTATGTGATATCAAATCTACATTTGAGTAATTGGTAAATATCTTGTATTTTGGAAGACCAATACTCGATATCAAATGTGATATCATAATAATGGATATCTTTTGATCAAATAGATCCTTAAAACTTATCATTCCTGATATTACCAATGATCCAATATGTCTTTTTTTGAACCTCCCTAACTAAGAGGGAGTGTTTATGTGTGGCAACGTTAGTTGACTAAAATTTTGTGCTATACATTTTGAGTAAGTTTTGCACTTAAAGCATGTGAATATATATTTTGTGATACCTACAACTATGTGCTTAGATTTCATTAAATTGACTATCTTTATGTTTTTTGTATAAATACATATTAGAGATATTTGTAAGTATGCATTTTGTAAGACTTATGACAAAGAGCTTAGACATTAATTATAATGTCTTTGAGTTATTTGTATAAATGCATTCTAAGTATTTTACCAACTAAGAGCTTAAATAAGATTAAATTGAATGTCTATGGGTTGAGAAAAGTAGTGATAGACCAGTATCCTTCATTATCAAAGTGTATTTATCATTCTTGACTAAGAGGCAGTGTTAAAAAATTTAGTTAATTCGAGATGTATTTATCTTTTACATATACATATATCTTGAGGTATATTATGTATGTATGTTTATTATATGAGATTAATTAATAATATTACACACACATGTACATACATACATACATATATACATGTATGTATGTATATGTATAGATATATGTATGTATGTATGTATACATATGTATACATACATACATACATATATACATATATGTACTTATGTATATATACATACATACATATATCTATACATATATGTATGTATGTATAGATATATGTATGTATGTATATATACATACATACATACATACATATATGTGTGTGTGTGTGTGTGTGTGTGTGTGTGTGTGTATGTATGTATATATATATATAGATATATACATATATGTATGTATATATATGTATATATATATCTGTATATAGATATATGTATGTATGTATGTATATATACATACATACATATATATATATATATATATATATATACATACATACATACATATATATATATATATATATATATATATATATATATATATACACATCTATACATATATATATATATACACATCTATACATATATATACATCTATACATATATATATATACATCTATACATATATATACACATCTATACATAGATATATATATATGTGTGTGTGTGTGTGTGTGTGTATGTATATACATATATATAAACATACATATATATATGTATATTTGTGTGTGTCTATACATATATATGTATAACTATATAATAATAATAAATTATATTTAAAAATGGATATGTCCCTTGAAGGATCATATCCCTTTATGGATTATGTTGTAAGAGAGGAAGTTGCATTTTGGAAAACACATACTTGATAAGCTAGTGCTTAGTACATATGCAAAAGATCCTTATAGAATCTAACATAAACAATGTTTTTGTACAAACAATTGATAGTTTTTAGCTATTTTTTGGTCTACATGATCATAGAATTTTGGTGTCATCCACAATAATAACCCAAATCAAATTATTAAATGTAATATGGTTTATCCTTCCTCAAAGTTCTCTTCATTTTTTTTAGAGATAATATAGCTTTGCTAGGAACTTTTTTAGCATTTATGTAAAAAAATTTGAAGGTAATTTGGAAATAAATGTAATTTCTTAACTCACTAAGATGGACATGAAAGTGTGGTTTAAGGTACTAATGCATGGTTAGGTAAGTAAGTATTCTCTATTTTTTTTCAAGCTGACATAGAACTCTACTTGTTGTGTCTATTTTAATTATGGGCACACAATTTTTATTTTTCAATGTATCCAATGAACAAAGTATACAATAAACATAGAAACGAAAAAATAAAGAAACCCAAATACATATGTTTATAGGTTTCACAACATTGATGTTTTGTAGATAGAATATGTGATGTGTGATGAATACCATAAAATGGTGCACTTATTTCACTTTTCAATTTACATTTATTATTAGTTATACTTTTAGTAAGAAATGAATATTTTTTCCTTTTAAGTTAAACCACAAACTTATTTTGGTAATTTTTTTGTATTGTCTTCTATAGCTAAAATGTGATAGTTTTTGTTAGAAAATTCAATAAATAATTTTATCCAATTTTTACTAGTGTAATAGTTAATATTTAGAGGTAAGAGCCTACAACACAATAGTAAATTGCAAGCCTCTCATCAAAGAGGTCTTGGGTTCACACATAATAATAATTAATCTAACAATAATGATAAAAATAAATGATAAAAAAAAATTATTTAGTCTAAATATTCATTACTGTATGTTGATCCCTTACTTCCACATCTCTATATATAAAATAGGGTTATCTATCCATCTATAACAATAATAAAAATATATATAATTTTCTTTCAACACAAATAAAACATTTAAAGTAAATATTTCTTTTCTGAATCAGATTCTTATTAAATAATAGTAATCTAAAAAATGTTTCTTAGTCTTAAGAAGTTCATGAACATCATGAATTTAAATATTAACAATATAGTGTAAATAGAAACATAGAAATCATATGACAACTCTTTTGTAGAAATCTCTTTATATAAAAAAGAGTGCAAAATTGTATAATAAAACCTTTAAAATAGAATTATATCAACACAAAATCCACTATTGGCTAACAATATAATATTATAACTCATAAAATTTCTAATCAACTATTTGAAGCTGCCACCGACACATGGGCAAATGCATACAAGATACCAACCATTGTATTGTAAACAATGTGCCAAGCCCACGAACCTATTTAAGAAACACGTTATATTCAAACATAGTTTAGGCATGAGAGGGCAAAAATTTCAATGTAGCACACATGCAAAATCTCCTCAATTACAATAATTAACATCTATGGATTCTATCAGTTTTTTTCAATGCCATCTGACTAGTCAAAATATGCTCAGACAAAATATCAGTATTATTGTCCTATCCTACGATGTCCGACCTAACCTAGTAGAACGTGGACGAGGGATTCTGGTGGTCCTTAACGGCGAGTATTATTGTTACACAAGAAATTGTCCAAAGTTTTCAGAAATTTTTCATAGGAACAAGAAGAAAGTTACATAAGTTAGTTTACATTGACAAATGAGGTTCTCAAAATTGTAGAGGTTCAATTTTAAGAAACAATTGTTGAAAATATGGGTTGGTAGTCGTTGTCTTATTGTAATTTTATTCTCGATGTTCAACTATTCTTACATAGCTTCTATAGCTTCTAATTCAAGATTTGTACAAATTAGTATAATAAGTGGTGAAGCATGAACAAAAGCTTTAAAAATGGGAAAGTACATTTAGACATTATCTTCACATTACACCTGGACCTTGAACGCCATAATACTTCAGAATGGTCAGTCAATACATAATAGCTATATATAATCAAGGCATCGGTGTCTCTGACAGAAATTGATCTAATGTCCATTCCTTAAGTGTTCATACGACTCTGATCTTTTAGTTTTAGTTGGAAACATTTGACAAGCGGTCTGTTCTCCTAATTAGGTCAGATGGAAACAAAAGAGCAAGAGATCATAGTATATCCTTGCGCTGGCTGCAAGATTCAACGAAGAAAATGTGGAGATAAATGCATGCTGGCTCCTTATTTCCCACCAAACGATACTCACAAGTTTTTATTGGTAAATAGATTATTTGGAGGGAGTCGGATTGCCAAAATCCTTCAGGTAAAGGACAAATGCTGTTTTAGGGTTTGTTAAAATATTTCCTTTGATGTTATTTACTGTCTTAGAAAAACCTAAAACAGATCTGACCTATAAAGCACCAATTATATTAGATTTGTTTTGTTTTCCAAAACAGAAATAAGGTTTGATTTGATCTAAATAAACGGACCCTTCTTCTAAAATTGAAATTAGACTCAAATTGTTTTGATTAGTTCTCAGATTCATCAAACGTATGTTAGATTTATTTTGCTTTGATTAGTTCTGAGATGAAACAAAAATAGTAGCATTCTAGCTCTATGAGAAAACTTTAGAACCGTGATTGAATCTGTGGGACTTTTAAATGTTGGTTTTTTCGGGGTATTATTGCAGGACATTCCAGTAGAGAAAAGAGCAGATGTTGTAGAAAGCTTGGTATATGAAGCGAGTGCGAGAGTTGTGGATCCAATCTATGGCTGCACTGGTGCAATTTGTCGACTGCGGGAGCAAATATTAAACCTGCAATCACAACTGGCAGCAACACAAGCAGATCTCTTGCACGCACACGCTAATTTTGTGTCTTTTGCGAGTAAATTATATAATGGTCACGGAACAGAAAATACATTTGGTGTCCCCCATGATTTGGAAGTTAAGAATAATGATGAGATAATAGTTTTGCAGAATGATTTGGATCTGCATGGATGGGAAGACACGATCTTCCCTTGTTAAAAACAAGTACATTGTTTTACAAATCAGATCAGCTATTTGTAAATATAGTGCAGTAAGTGCCTTGTAGTCAAGGCGTTGAATTTGTCGGTTAATGGTATGTGATCTGTGGAATTTTAGGGTCTGTGAACTTCATCTACGTCATAAAGAGTTCTTGACGTGTAGGGCAAAAAGAAAGTTATTAGTATATTGGAAAGTGTAAGTGCTGCTATTATATTATTACTTATTTCTAATATTTTGATTTTTGAATTAATGCCTTTCAGGCCCCGTTTGGTTGGGGAAGATAAATTTGTGGCATAACCAAGTTATCTTAGGTTTTCAAAAATCTGGTTATGTGGTTTGGAAAGCCAATGGTCCGTTTGGTTGACACAGAAGATGAATATATCGTGGACCCCACAATATTATTAAAAAAACTGTCATAAAATTCAAAACCTGGTTTTAATTTCGACATCTTCCAATTTTTGACCAAAATTGGAAGATGAAATTGAAAATCAGGTTATAATTTTAACCAACCAAACGCCCATGTTACTCTTGATATTCCGGTTTTGGGGCCTCAGATTTTAAAGAAATCTATAACAACACAATTAAATTGAAACAATGGTATTTTTTAATATTTTCTACAGTTTCATTGTTTTTTTGTTTAATTCATAATTTTTATTTTATATTTCTAAATTTCTTTTAGTCTTACATTTTAGTATAAACCTTCACTTAGTTTATAGTAAAACTTTATGATGAGGAATCCCCTTTTTTATATCTAATGTGATATTGTTCATTAAAAAGAGATAGGAAAATCAAGTAGAGTTCACTATACTTATATGCTTTATAAGTATATAAGAACAACATATTATAACTATTTTATAATATTTTATAAGATAAATAAACATAAGAAATATTTAATTAAAAAAATGAAAAAAATTTAATTCATAAATTAAAAGTCTATAAAAAATATTAAAGCATTTCAAAAACTCATGATATCAATTAATATTTAAACATGTTCACTCATGAGATAGAATATGTTTTATCCTCACAACTTAATGTTTTATAATAGCATGTAAGTCCCTTTGGTGTCATCTAAGTGTTATTTAGAATTTGTGAGACCCTAACTACTAGTTTTATTTCTATTAGTTATCTCGTATGCAATCCTATATTTTGAAGTCCTAGGAGATTGCATAAGATACTGTTTAACGTAAATCATTAGTTTAATGTGATATTAATTTTGTTATGTATATAATTATAGGGAATCCATATATGCTTGGGTTTTAAACATTCACATCATTTCCTAAAGTATTCTACAATTGATCATATTACATGCATATAGTTTGTTCCAGTATATGTAGCATGAATATATTTTACAAGGTGCTTCTATCTTAAATAGAGGTTTTTGGGATTCCATACCTAAATTCAATATTAAATATTAGTATCTATGTCTTTTCTAATAGTATTTTGTAAATAATTAGTCCATAGGTATGAAAATTCTTTAGATTATAGCTCCCATGTTTTTTTCTTGAGAATATTTTTTATAGGTAAAAGGCCAAGAGGACCAGGATTGTGTTTAGATTAATAAAACAATCCCAATTGGACACCAGAGTAGCCCTTACATAAACATCTCTATGTAATTTAACCAATTTTAGTGCATACTTTTAATTTATGAATTTATGAATTTTAGCGTATATAATCTGAAAAGTAAACTTGGATACAATCAAGTTGTTAGAATGAAAAGAAAAATTCTTCATAATAAAAAAATGGAACTTATCTCCTATTAAATTTATTTTTAAATCAAATAAAATATAAGGAAAAGTTTTGAGTAACAAAAATATGCCTCTTATTGACATTAAATAGTCATGATATTAGCTAAATTTAGTATATTTATTTTGATAGGAGAAGTTCTAAACCAATTTCACTTTAAAAACATTTGTCTAGCTTATACTTATTATATTAGCTTGTTGTAACGCCCCACTCGGGAACCCAAGAGAAAAAAATCTAACAAGTTACAATGTTTATTGAACTATTTTTTTAAAAAAAAGTTTAAACAACATCAAGATAACATTAATGTAGAAGCAATATAATTATGCACATCAAATACACATTTGCAATTACAAATATAGTTTCAATTCCTCAAGGGTTCCTTTACGTTGAGTCACATTTAAGAAGTTTAAATTAATTAGTTTAAGTTTCAAGTACAATGTCTCATGAACATAAGAAATAACAGATAAATAGTCACATAAGAAAATACATAAGTATAACTAATACAATGAAAGTACATCCAATTAATAACATCCACTGCACATGTCGTAGGGTGCGTGTGAATAGGTACAATACATCAGAATACATGATAGCATATATACATCAACTGAAAAGAAGTCTTTGAGATAATAAGTAAGAATGATAAAGGTACATCTTCTGCAATGATCATCCAATAGCTAGCAATGTGAGGGAAAACCCAAATGGTAAGAAGACACTACCTCCCGACTGCATGGATTACCTAGTCAAGCTTCCACTCCCACCATGCAAGGAAGATAATGAATGATCCTCATACGGCTAATCAAATATAAAACATTCCTAGGCAAGGAATTCCTAATAGCCAACACTAGCTCAAAGGTAACACATACTACTTAAGAAGATAAAATAATCCAAAAGTAAGAACACTCAATCCAATACCAACACCTCATAATCAAACATCATACATGAACAAAGTATAAATTGAATACCAAGATCATAAGATAAAGTAAATGAAAGATAATCACCTCAAGTCAAAAGCCACATGTCAAAAGTACATCATCCATGAATCACCAATCATCATCAATGAAAGTAAATAACCACAATAAACACATCAACAATAAGTACACCAACAGAGGTACACAAAATTTATAGAGGAGACTCAGGCTACATACTAAGGAGTGTCATCACATGGTCAAACTACTTGAGTTACCCTGGACTGATCTCTCAATAGACCCCGGACCCTCAAGCATTGAGTTACCTTGGACTGGTTACTCTGAACCCTAGACCCTCAACGTAACACATGTGGAACTAGAAACCCCTCTCAAGAAGACAAGGTAACCAGTTATACTGTCATCCTATTCCCATCCTTAGTCTATACAAGCACTCAAGGCATGGGTGGATAAAATATCTCAAACTTATCTTTTTAGTGTATTTTTCCCCCCAAAATATTAGTTACTAGATTATCACTTATTACATAACTTACGATAGGTTACCCTAGCACTGACCGCTTTGGGTCCTAGACCCCTACTGCAAGCCACTCCCAAAGACATGTACCTAGACAATCTCTCCAAAAAAAAAAATATAAAACATAGTTGTGTCCCATACCACAACACCCATAATGATCAAACTCAGTTCTTTAACAGGCAACCTAACTATAAGTTGGCTCTCCCATCCAAGTACACACAAATGCTTCACAAAGTAAATCTCATAAATATAATTTCAGTTTGAATCACAAGACACATCATGACATCCAGCCACATAAATGGTATAAAAATAAATCTCACAAAACCTCTAGTGTACATCCTAGACTGATAACCATCTAATCAACTCAAAAATCCCAAAGCATAGACAGTACAAGCAAAATAGTACAATTTCATAGTTTGGATTTGATTTTGAAAATACAGAGTTGAGTTAAACAATAAGGATTTACCCCCATAATAATTTAAATCAATTTTCTACAATACTCTAAGGGTAAATTTTGTTTAAACCATTAAAATAATAACTAAAGAAATAGTCCCAATCCTATTGAAAATCATTAGCATTATAGTATGAAATCAATTTCATTACATACTCCCCTTTTAATATTTAAACCTAATTGAACTAGGTTTGAATTAATGTTCATGCAATTTAAATCCCTATATTAACGTTCTTAATAAAGGGTATATTTAACAAATTTAAAATAAACTCATTAAAATCTGATTCATTAATAATAATGAATTAAAATTGAATTCTTCCCCAACATCTTATTAATTTTTAAATATTAATAATTAATATTAATCTATTTAATAATTAATTTAATAATTAAAAACTTATCTAACAAAGATTATGATATTAACACTTATCAATTATATTATTTAATAATAATGAAATTAATATTAACATTCATTAATAAAAATTTGTTAAATAATAATTAAATATCAAGAAAATTTGTTAATAAAACTCATTAATCAATGTTTAACTAAATTTAAATATACAAATAATATATATTAATAAATTAATTAATAAAATGTTTTATTTAAAATTATTTGATTAAAATAACATAATAATTAAATTTTAAACAACTTTAAAACAAAATATAAATTAATTAAATAAACTAAATAATACTTAAACTACTTTTACTTTCTTTTCTTTTTTTAAAAATATAAATAAGGGAGACCTACTTCTCCTTTTTACCACCTACTTACGTGGAGTTAGAAATACATGAGCCTTAATCTTTTAAAAAGGCAATAAATTTTAATACTCCTTATGTCAGTTTATCGTCCAGTACGTTCGATGTTAGATACGATGAGATTTGATTTATGTTTTATTTTAATTTAGTTTTTATTTTTCTTTGTTTTTTGTTTTTTTTTTATGTATTAAAATCTATTTTATAAAAGTTTTTTCAATTATTTTATTTTATTTTTCTGTGTAGGTACAGATTTGATACAAAAACTTTTCAGCAACCTAATTTTTTTTTTTCTTTTATATCAAATTTATAAATATTTATAAACAAATATATATATGTATATATAAATATCAAGATTACAATCTAATTGTAGGTCAATTTTTTATTTTTTTCAAACAAACAAGAATAATTCTAAAATAAATTGTAAATTCGAAATAATCAGATTTTAACCAAACTCTAGCTCACAATTTCATTTTCTCTTTAAATTTTGTTCTATAAAATAATGAGAAACAAATTTCAATCAATCAGATCTGGAAAATAATCAATATGATAGACATAATTTCAACCATGCAATCAAGCATAGAGCAAACAGATATTTTCCAATTGAAAATGCATTCACAGGATTTCAAACCCTACCTCGCACCGATGCTAAACTCTGACAACTAGATGAAAATTCCTAGGACAGCCAAAATCCTTCAAGCCACAAAAAATTCCCTTCATTTCCAAACCCTCTGAGTTGTTCTCCAAAACTTATGTGTGTCCTGAAACTTGTGTGTGCAATAATGTCCCAAAAACCATCTAAAATAAAACCTAATTACCTTTTAGGGTTTCTAACTCCACAACTCTAAAATTATAATTATTTTGTTTAATTATTTCCTTCATGCACAATTAGTTTTTTTTTTTTAAATTAAAATATTATTTTATTATTCCTTTCATGCACGTCAAATGAATTATTAAATTTATTTATTTACTTTTTCCACTTGACTTCACTTTTATTTAATTTATGAACTTTTAGATCTCATGCGCACTTTATTAAAATATCTTTATTAAGTTCACATATCTTATCTTTTTAATTAATTTCATATATTTTAATCTCATGCACTCATCATGCGAGCTTAAAACTTTTTCATAATTTAATATTGTTCTCCTTTTTTATATATTTTTGAAGCTTAATTGATTAAATATTTATCAACTTAAATAATAATAATATTTAGCATTTATTTAAAAATGAACTCTAAATATATTATTATTAAATTAAATAAATATTATTACATTCTAAAATCATTCTTATAACTTTTATCTTCAAATTCAATTTTTTTATTTAATTAATTTCTCAATTAATTAAATAAAATGAAATATTAAAATGTCACAATAATTTTCCATTAAATTAAATCATTAAGTTAATCCTTTAATTAGACTTAATTAACAAAAAATTCATCAAAGACTCATAAAACAACATACGCACGAAAGACTCATGGATTTAAAAAAATGTAGATGGTCTATTACGAGTCCTCCTTGCAGGACAAGTATTTTTGGCTATGGCTGGGATTGGACCTAGTCATTATCTTCCCATTCTCACCATTTGAGTATTTGTAATAGGGCACGTTCATCCTGCCAATTTAGGGAAGTTGATGCTTGGTACCTGCATCTTGCATAAAAGACAAGCATGTACATGTATATAATATTTCTAAACTACACAGGCAATGGCAGGGAGTGGTGCATCGTGTAGATCCCAACTAGCAAGTGACTATGACTCCCTCCCATAACCACACCAAACACATCAGACAGAAAGATAAACTAAACACACAAACCATACACATGCAAGTATGGGGTAAGTATCATAAAAATCACAAGTCAAACATCAAATGCTCAAGTATAATAATGCATCTCTATCAATACAAACATAGTCATCATTAAAGGCATCACGTTAAAATTGTTATGAAAGAAACCACATTTACTAATTAGGAATCATCAATACATCATTAACAACACATGAAATGAAATCAACTAAGTAATTATAACCGATATATTTGTAATCCAAGACATGAAATAATATCATAATGTTGCAAATCTAGTATATCTAAAACTAATCAATGCACAAAATCGGCCTAAAAGAATTTGACAATCAGAACATAAAAGAAAACTATGGGTGGGCATTACACTTGTCTAATTAGAATCTCTTCTCCATCTGCTCTTTTGTTAGTGAGATTATTTACTTCTCTATTAGCTTCCCTATAAATATGTTTTATTATCATTTCTTTGATTTAATCAATGATGCCTCTAGGACATATTTAAGGTTAGAATTAAGGATCCAATTTGGTATGTCTATTTTTCTTGATGCATTTAGATTAATTTGCAATTCTCCTTCGATAACTTTTTTTTTAATATAGGGAATCTAATTCAGCAAAGTTGTTAGAAATTACTCCTAATGGATTAACAGAATTAGTTTGACATGATTCATTATCTGAACAAATAATACATCCTAAGCCTACTACTCATGGATTACCTCTAAAGGCCCCATAAACAATTGTCTTTGACCATTCGATAAGGGGAGGTTTTCATTTACATTATTTCCTAGCAATCTTGTTGGATCTTGTGTGTCTATCATTAGTGGGTTAATTATTTTAAATAATTTTTTTATGTATATCTACATCTGAGTCTAAAAATAAACCTTCTCACTTATACAAGTTTTTAATATTATTGTTAACTATCTCAATAATACAACCCTCCAATTTATTAAAAAAGGATGTTAGATCCAATTTTTTTTATTACAAAAATTCTTCTATTCTTGTCTTTCCATAATTATCATAAGAGTATGGAAGGGGGTATTTTTCATAAATTATTATAAACCTTAGAATAACCATGTTTCAGCCTATTTTTTAAAAATAATAATAGGTTATTACGGAATGAAGTTAGCTAATTTTATTTCTTACATAACCAATGCCATCAATTCTTAGCAAAGAGACAATCAATTTTGATACCATGTAAGAATTTGGTTTAGGCCAGAATTCACCCAAGACCAAGGAACTCAAACACAAGCACAATAGTAGACCAATAGAGAGAGAGAGTATGAGCAAAATGACAATATTCATTCAATATGCCATACAACCATATCCAAATTACACTAGGAGTGCCTATATATAAAGGCCTCAAGAGAGCTTATAGAATGCATAGAAGTCAGCAACATGATAAGTCATACAACTAGGCACATGTCCACCAGATATGGGTTATCCTCCATTAAGCATGGAATTAAGTGTAGTGATGTGAGGATAAGCCTACAATGGTGTAGCATGCAAATCAGTGGTGTAGACAACATGTGCTAAATGACGAGTGCAGATAACTATGTTATCAATCAACATGACAACTCAATGAATGATACAAACTCCAGTGTTGTAGATACCATGTGCATAATTAGAGAAGTGTCTCACCTAAATAAGTAATAAAATAATGCAAAATAATAAAATAATGCATTAACCTAAGTAAACTTAAGTAAGTGTAATAAGTAAATACTTATTTACACCAACACCCCCCCTTAAGTGCAACTTAGGGGAATGCTCTTAAGTTCACAAAATCTAGGATGAAATGCAAGATGGGTCCCGGCTACTAGACCATTTTAGTTACCCATGTACATAATGATATGAATGAAATCTCTCATAAAGTAGAGAAAGAGGGAAAACCTCATGGGAAAAACCCTCCCCCAAAAAGAGAGATAAATAGGGATGCATGGATGGGTGGAGTAATCAAGACCCCCCCATTATAACATACATCCAGTATATACATAAGAGAATAATGAGAAGAGAAAGAGAGATAGAATAGGCACCCCCCCCACCCCCTCCCCCCCCCCCCCCCCCCCCAAAGAAGAATGTCAAACAGTGACTACTCCAGTGAAGAAGCTGATCCAAGATTGCAGAATGGTGTTCCTCCTTTTAGGAAGAAACAATGCCAAAGGTACAAATGAGATGCTTCCACTGTGCGTGGAAAGAATCCTATGGATAAGTGATGTCCTTGAATCCTGCTCAACTGGCTGAAGAACATGTCTCAAAGAACTATCTGTCTTTGCAACTAATGAAGAACACTGCTACAACTATTGATCATAAGTATCCACAATCACTTCAACTTGTGACGATTGATCATGTGGAGAATGAACAAGAGGGTTAGATGGAGCCTTTGTGATAATTGAAGAAGGTGTTGCTACATCAAGAATAAGAGGCGGATCATCAATACTATCCCCTAAATCTATCATTGAACCTGTACCTGGAAGATTGAATGTACCCTGTTGTTCTGGACACTACTACATTTAACATCATTTTTCGACCAAAAATTTTGACCATCAACTAAATAAATTTAGGGTGGTCGAAATGTAAAGGGAAAAATTTCATTTTTCTACATATAAGACCCGTGTTGGTCAAAATTTTGACCAACACACGGCTTATACATCCGCAAAGTTCAAAAAACATTTGCCCAATTACGTTTTTCGCACCCGATTTCATTTGACATTTTTGGAGCATTTTTGCATGGTTATCTCTGCATTTTCGCATAATTTTCTCTGAGCCCAATTTTGTTTCAGGTTTTCTCCACCTACTTGATTAATGACGCCTGCTAGCCCTAGGAATAATATGAAAGGGGGCCCTGCATTTGCATCAATATAGGGGGGGCGGAATAGTAGTTCAAAACTCTCGATATTGTCTTTCTTTCATTCTTCCTGATGTGCTCGACTTCAAAAGCTGTTCCATTCATAACCTCCAATCACACCTGCATCTCCGGTGGTCGAGGAAAGGGATTTGTCTTCAAGCATATTTTCATAGGTACATGCGTATTTTTTTTGTAGGTTTTTATGATAATATTGAAGATGGAAGTGAATACTATTACTATCATTATTATTTTTTATGCCAAAGTTCAGCCATTGTTGTGTAATATAAATGGGAGAGTCTCCGCTCAAGTGTTTTTTCTTAGTGATGTTTTGGTGATAAGTGTTAAAAAGAGTCTAGTTGCAAAAAGAATGTAATGTACTTGTTGTTTCATTTTATTGAAAGTGTGTAGATGCAGATTTATCATTTGGAATGTTGGTCTATTGTAACAACTATTATACTTTTTGTTATAGTAATGAAAGAAAAGAAAGGAAATGTATATGCAAAAGCTGTAGTTGTAAAAGCTTAGAAGAAATAATAATGACAAATTTTTTGTTTTATAAATATAGTTGTGTTGGTATCATATTTTTCTTGTATTTTTGTTTTAATAATACATAATTATATTGTATCATTTAGGCAACAGTTTCATATTCAAAAAAAGAACAAAAAGAAAAATAAATTGAGTGTGTTTCTCTCTTCAACTCTAGAACATTCAACTTAAACATCAACAGATAAAGATAATAATTTGAAATCTAGTGTGTTTAGTGCTTGGAGTTGTACCCTCAATACCTAGGCCATGTGGGCTATAAAACATGATATTCATGTGATTCTATGTTAGATGATGATGATGATAATGAATAATCACCATCTACTACTAGCTCATGTAGTGATAAAAGGTCTTCAATGCACCTCTAACTACAAGTATGCCATGGAAAACTTGTGATGGAGATGACTCCTCAAACTAATAGACTATCATGGAATTTTTTTGATGAAGATGACACCTACAAATACTGGACTATCTTCAAAAACTTATGATGAAGATGGCACCTAAATTTACTAGACTATAATTGAATTGATGTACTTTGGATCCTTCACCGAAAGTCTCTATCATTTTGTTAGAAGATGATTTATCTTCTAGTTCAACCAAATGAATCTCTCCTATATTTCAACATTACATTTAATTGTTGCATTGCAATTAGGTCTTCCTACAAGGGTTTCCATTTGGATTAATAACAAACTAGTTGGTGTTTTAAAACTACTAAGCAACAAAATGCTTAATACCAAGATGACAATACTCACATAGTCTAAAGACTAGCCAATTCTTATTATCAATTGTATGTGCACACCATTTGGGCCAAACTTCTACAAAACCAAGGGTGGTTTTCTACTCTTTTGGCTCTGCAAAACTAGGGTGGGTATACCCAGGGATGATACAAGACTGGGAAAACTGTATGAGAATTATCTTAGTTTCATTCTGATTCTCATCTCAAATTCTCCAATACATGTACAATTCTTGATACTTTAATAAACACATCCCATATAATAGATATGCCCAAAAATCTTCTATAGGTCTGCAGATGTTCTCAGCAACAATGGCTAACTAAAGCTAAAACATTCCATGCAAACAAGTAGAGGCCAAATTTGAAGATCTACAGGAAATAAAAGTAAAGTTGATTACAATTTTGCATTTTGACAATCATGTGTGACACATTTCTCTTTCAACTGGATTAAATTTGATCAGTGCCTAATCCATTGGGGTTCAGAGTCTATTACAAATATCTAGATCTAATTTGTTGCCTTACAACAAATTTTATCAGCAATTCTTATAAGAAATCGTCATTCAAAATCCTTTCCACTACTATAGCAACCTTATCAAATTCATCAAAGCTTTTACTTAATCCATTGAATTAACAACCATGATAAATAGATATACAACCTAATTGAACTGCATTTAATTGCACAAGCCTTTACTTATACAACATCAAGATAACCAAGTAATCAAAAGGAGACAAAGTTCAGAAAGAACTGATATGGGGATAGTTCATAATTTGTATTCATTTTCCTTGAAAATTGTATACAATTTACAATAGACTCAGAATGACCTTCAGAAAGAAACACAGATCATTCTATATTCATGTATTCTCAAGATCTGACAGAGAAAATACATCACAAATTTTTGCTCAAAAATGGTGGACCAAAAACAGACTAAGTGTATCACTTAGCAAATAGAATTCGGACCTGTTCTCTTGCCCTAGAATTTCACTTATATAGTGTGAAATGCAACAAGCTTCAGGCTAAGAGAAACTGACAGGTGTCTTTTACAAGTGATATCTACATACACCTATCAGAAAATGACAAAACTATGGGTAACAGAAGATATTGAAATCAAATCATTCCTTTCGGTGGGTCAGCTTCTATTACATGTTTTGATGTTGCTGAGTTGGCTATTGATCTGATTCATCTTCATATGTAACTACTAAATTAGCCAACGATGAAGCTTGTTCTGACGAGGGCACATTAACCTCGACCTGCAGGCTTCCACCACCTTCATTCTACATGGTAAGGACAACTTCTACCTTTTCCTTTTCTTTAATTGTATTGGCATCTTGTGGTCCTAGTTCTGCAACTGAAAGTGATAGGTTTTTCTTGTCTTCTTCTTCTGATTGGGTTTGAGTAGTGATGGTATCAATGATTTGGACTTCCTCACCTTGCACCTCATCACTGTCAGTTTCATCTACATCAAACTGTTCACTAGAAGGCATTTCTACCATCCACTTATCAAATAATGTTTCCTCTAGCTAATTGAATTGCAAAATATCCTTCTATTTCTTTATTATATAATTATCCTCATTATCAATATCAACAAATTCCTATTTTAAAGAATCAAATAATATTTTGGCTTTCACCATTTCTTCTGTTGTGGTGGCCCACCATGCATGCCCTATTTCATTTATGACTTGATTCATTCTTAAACATAATAAATCATCAAGTTCCTTCGCCCATTCCTCTTTGCTTTTTAAACTAGTTTTCTTATCTAGGGCATGAGGAAATAAATTGAATTTTTGGCTCTTATATCTGTCTAAGTAGCCTATTATTATCTTCTGTAAATGTATCCTTTTTCTATCAAAATCAGCAAGATCAGAAACAATGTCAAAGGTTTTATCAATCTAATCACGAGAATTATTTATAACAAATAGACACAATAAGGTTATTGCTTTCTCCCTTCTCACCCATTTGTTCACAATAGGCTTTAAAGCCTCATCATCTGCTTTTAACTCCTCCCAGATGTTAATCACCCTGGCCAATTGATCATGGATTAGTGGCCATTCAACCTTGTCTCCTAGATATGTAAATTTGTTCTTAGTTTATCTTCATATTTAGATTCCAGCTCTACATGTAAGGCCCACAATTTACTCTTTTCTTCTTCAAAATCCTCAACAGTGTAATACTGTGGCCCTTGGGGGTGTCTAGTATTTCAATGAGGGGGGTAGATTTGAAAGGTTCAATAGGGGGGCGAGGGTATGTTATTTTAGGCCTGGTGGATTTTCCTAGTAGCTTGTTCTCAAGCTCAACTCTCGTTTTTACCTTTTTATTGTAGGCATCCACAACTGCCTTATATTTACTTTGTAATTCAAACATTTCCTTTTCCTCCCTTTTAGAAGTATCCAAGGCAAATTGAGAATAATCCACATTCAGGTGGGCTGCCTGTACGTGTGAGGTATTAGCAACTCTCCTCATAATAATATTCCCTATTAGTCATGAACCATCAAGCTATGCTGATACAATCCTAGATCCTCTTCTTAATGACCACATAACAAGAGCAGCTTGATAATCACTAAAAGCAGTCCCTACAAATTCCTTTTTATTTGGGTCTTGTAACTCTAGTCTATTAGAGACAGAGTTGAAAATCAATGCATCTGCAATATCCCAATTAGGCAACAATAGTATGTTAGAAGTTTTTACCATTTGCCTTCCCTCCTCAGGGGTAATGTTCTAGAATTCTTGCATCATTTGCTCCTTTATTTGGTTTTGGATGGAGGCTTCATCCATTTCTGGATGCTCTATTTTCATGTTCTTACATCTTTCCTCAAAATTATGGATGTTTTCCCTCCAAGAAAATTGATGGAAAGCCCTAGACCTTACAAAAATGTCATCTTGCAAAAATTGCTGACTGGCTTGTTCCAAAACAGGGTCAAATTCCCTTCCCTTTAAATCAGCTACAGTCAGCTTGAGGCTTGGCACAGGAGGTTCCTAGGGGTTCCCTTCATCGATCTCTTCTTGAGTGACAAAAACTCCCCCTTGTGATCCAATTTGTTCAATTTGCTCAATAGTGAGTTGCTCCTCCCCGGTTCTCAAAGGAGTCTATGAAGGTGAATACTCCTCAACATGACAATCCTCCTCTCTTATTATTTTCGTCCTCTTAGGGGAGGGCTTAGTAGGCCTCTCTTCCAAAACCCTAATAGTGGACTCAATTATTTGTTTGCCTTTGTCTACTGTATTCTTTTTATTTTGAACAATAGTATATCTCAGCCTTTTTTGGATAGTTAATTGACCCGCCCTTATATTGGGAGTAAAACCCAATCTTCCCATTACTTCCCTAGCCTTATCTGGGTAGAACCTAATAAAGAAATGCTTCTTTTCATTCATTTCCTCTATTATTTCAAGAAAATTATTCATAAGTTTTCTCATCTTATCTACATTTGTAACTGCATCGTCCAAAGGACTATAATCTGGACTTTCCACTTTTCTTTTCTAGTCTCTTGCTCTTGCAAGGAGTACTCATTCCTTATTAAGTCTTCAGGAAAATAAAATTCATGCTCAATTTTACCAAGCTTAATTCTCTGCCTCAGAGCCAAATGATAAAATCCTTCAGAATCACAAAAATGAGGATGGGAAGTGGCCATCTTATAAGGATTCAAAATCTTGTGCAGAGAAAGCCAACCTCCTTTTGTGATTACAAAATGATGAGCCAATGTGCAAGTAAGAAAAGTTGACCCCTTTTGTCTTTTCAATAGAAGGGCTTCCTCCACTCCTCCCAACTGCCACAATATCTCAGCAACTCCTACCTTCAAAGGCACTTGGTAGGGTAGTATGTGAGGGCTTCCTTTAAAACCATATATTCTAAATACAGTAGAAACAGAATATGGAATGATATCTCCCCAATTATGTGAAACTTTCAAATGACTTGGGTTGTCCATAGGCCTAATGAGATTCATTAATGCTTTGGGGATTCTGGGATTGTCCCTTAATATATTTCTATAGCCCTAGAATTGAAGTAAACCCTTTTGAAAGGCTCCCTGGAGGATGTTGTTATTGCTGGCAGTGTTCCAATTCTACCTATGTGTATGCTTAGCGCTCCTTGCCTAACTGCATCTCTCTTAGACATATACTCATTTTCTAACCCTTTCAAATCAATGGGCACATGATAATTAGTGACAGGCCCTAAACTGAAAACTTCCCTAATCTCCTCTGTGATGATTGTAATCAAGATTTCACCATCAGTTCTCCTCACTACCCTAAGGGCTTGGTCATAATTCTTAGCTATAGCTTCCAAAAGATCATAATCCATGAAAAAACTGGGAACCACCATTTTCCCTAGACCAAAATTCCAGATGTTGGCATGTGGGGCAAAAAGGTTCCTCTCTAAAAACCATTTTTTGAATAAAACAAGACCAGTCTATGAAGTTGTTGCATCCCTAACCCATTTTTCTTTGTCATACAGCCCATTTTCTATTTTCAGCCTAGGGTTTAATGAAGTTAGCCTCTTAACTTCTACAGTTTCAACAGTGGAAGAAGAGAGCAGTTCAAGCAAATCATCATGGACATTCCTATCCAAATAGTTCTCTTGACCAGAAAACACTTTCTATTTTGGAGCCATTTTAATTAACTGTCAAAGGAATTGAAATAGCAGGAGGATTATAATGCAACTACTTACTTTGAATTTCACTCTAGTTCTTCTCAGTGTTTCTGCAATCTTTTTGCGAACAAACTGCTTCACAATCTTACCAAATCTAGCACGGTCTTCTCAACAACTGTTTCTACTTAGAAATGCTCTGAATCTTTATTCGAGTATGGTGGAATTAAGAAAATCTTCTATGTTATACTTTATTTTTCTTCACACACAAAGCTTTCATCTCTCATAAATGCACAGGGTGGCATCACCTTCTATATTCAAATTTACACTGTGGATTTACGAAAAATCCTACGATCCAGGGATGCAAGCAAAGATGACTCATGTTCCTCTTGACAAGCTAGCAGTCAACCCAATGAAAATTTTCCATGTGTACCTTTCCTTCATTGTTGGCACCTCTGAACTAGACCCACAGAACTCTGAGGACACGTGTCACTTAGGCGCTATCTCACTATACATAAAGAGTGAGCACCTTGCCATAGCGAGATAGTGCCTGTCATTGATCCTGATTTGATCATGTGGGTGACATTTGATGCATTTCTCAAAAGAAATATGGTGGGGCCCTTGTCGCCATGTCGCTATTTGTAACCTTTATGCAACTCGCCATAGTGAGATAGTGACGATCATGGATCTAAGATAGATCTGACGATCAGTCTTTAATATATTTTGTGAACAAGGCATGGGTCCAATCATTGATGACATGATGAAATCCTGGCTATATTACCTGCTGCTTGGGGCCATATTTGTTTATTTCTCAGCCAAGCGCTATGTCGCTAACAGTGAGATGAACAAGTTCCCGATAGCAACATAGCGAATCCCGGTGTCTTTGCTTTTCCCGGCGTATACATATAGCCCATTAGATGCCAGTGTGTTCCAAAGCTTTATAATTGATATCTGATGGAGTACTTTCTGGGACCCACTTACTCTAAAAAGCTGCCGCAGCACTACTTTCCGTCTAGGTGTTATGTTGCTAACGACGAGAGACACCAATTCTTTGATAGTGACATAGCGATTTTTGTGACTCATCAAAATTTAGGGTCGAAAAGATAAAGGTGAGTGAAGTCATAACTACCCTCGTTAATGCATCTAACACATAATAAAATAGCACGTGCACCACGTAGCCTGAAAAAACTTACGATCATCGAAAAATTTAAAAGTGATTGCCAGCCATTATTTTTGGTGAAGGCATCATGTCGCTAACGGCGAAGTGCCCAATTTCTTCGATAGCAAAAATGCGACTAATCGAAAAAGCTAAAATTTTTGTTGACACCTTTTGTACCTCAATGTTGTAATTCCTTTTCAAGTTCTAACATGTCTGTTTTAAACGTGATGAAATATCTCTAAAACAATACAATCTTCGGTCACCGTATTTCCACTTTACGGTACCGCTTTTCAACTTAGCGGTGGTCGCTATGTCACTAAGGGTAAAATACTTGTATATTTTCATAGCGAGATAGCGATTGCCATAGATCTTTTAGGGATCGGGCAGTCAGACACACAAAAGAAAAGATGTGACTTAGAGCGCAAAAAGTTTGAAAAGGATGGGAATCTTCGCATATTTTTAGTTTTGCGCCCAAAAAATTTAAAAGAAAACAAGACCTAGGGTTTCGACAAAAAATTGCCTCAAAGACCTACAAATGACTTGGCTAGAAACCCTATTCACCATAGGTGGATCCCAATCTAAATTCTTCTATACCTTGGACAAAGGAATTCGATTATGCAAAAATTCAGACCAACAAAACTATCATGGAAAAATTGTGATGAAGATGCCACCTGCAACTATTAGACTATCATAGAAAAATTGTAATGAAGATGACATTAAAAACTATTGGACTATCATGTGTACAAGTCACAAAATGATTCCAACATATGAAATTAAGTGTACTACATAGGATAGTGATGATTGAATTTCCATGCCCTCCAAATTTGGTGGTTGTAACATTTATACCAATTTCATTTATGGGATACACACTCTTTAAATACTCCAGGCAATTCCTGAGTGCGTATGTTTCAATTCCTTAGTGTCAAAACTTGAATATATATCATGCTTATCATTTCCTCTAGCAATTCTTACGTAAAACATCATTAAAATAATTGTTCCCTTTGACAGCATCAAAGAGTGTATATATACAATATTTTTGAAGTTGTTTTGTGCTAAATGAACCTTTTTGTGATCAAGTCTTGTAAATATCTTGGTTGGTACAACTGCAAATTTCTTACTGGCTTTGTACTAGTACCCAAGATTAACATTGATGACATTAGTAGAATTCCAAGTTTTGCTCTTGTATTCCTATTAATTGTACTTGATTGTCGAATATGTTAAAGAAGAAACAAATGCCATTTAATTTACAGACTGTAACTGGCCTGAATTGCTTGATGTATTTTTTAAATGTTGAGATGCATATACTAAGAATTTTTTGTTGCTGCAGGCCAAGCCACAGCTGACAGATAGGTCAAAGATTCCAACTATTGTGGATCCTGTGATTAAAGAGTTGCTGAACTTGAAATATCTTCAGCAAGTAAGTTGCATGCAAAATATTTCTTTTGAAGGGAATTGACATTATTTTTAAAAATACATTCAGTTTATACAATTTTACTCATGTTTTGGTGGATAAAAACTTAACGTTCTTCCACATTTCTTGCCCATTTTATTGCATATCTGAAATAAGACATAATCTTGCCATTTTCCAATAGCTAAATGTCTTTAACTGTGATTGGAATTTGGCATAAAATGTATTTTTTAAGTTAGATTGTCAGCTCGTTTTGGTTGATCACCATTTGAAAATTAGAGGTGCTAATCCTTTCATTGAAGATAAAATTTATAGTGCACTACATATCATCACACTTACCCAAAAAAGTTGAGCCAAACATTTGATTATCTAGATTGAAAGTCATTTTCCACTTCATCATCTTAGCAAGAAGAACACCATAAGTGCTTTTGAACCAAGTATTTATGATGAAGCAAGAAGGAAAGAAAAATAAAAAAATGTGTTGAGTCAAGAGATAGACATTGGAAAGAAAGCCATTGATTATAAAAAGTATTAAGATCAATTTTTAAAATAATGTTTTAATTGACAAGCACAAAGCAAGATTAGTAGCTAAAGAGAAACAAATTTTCCTTGTACATCTGTGCACTATCTCCATGATTCCATGTTTGGTCCTTAGCCTCTTTGCAATAACCACATGATTGATGATTGCCAAATAGTGCCAACATACTATGTGGAAAGGCCCCTTCTAGATCATAATTCAATGCAACAATTTATCAAATGATGGCGCTTTGAGGGGACAATGATCATCTTCAACCATGTGACTTTGGCTCATTGCTTCAAATTTGTTAGAGGATATAGAAACTTATTGACTATAAACAACAGGTATGTTCTTAGAAAAAAAACCCATACTCATTGTAAACAGCAGGTATGGACTTAAAGCATATTTCATGAGTTGTGGTTCATAAAAACCCATACTCATCAGCTTGCATTGAGGTGGCACTTACAATTTGAATTCATAACAACCATTTCTCATCAACTTAAATTGTTTGTTTAGTACCCATTGCATTGACATGACACTTACAAGATTGAAGTATTGCAACTTCCTAGAAGGTCTGCCTACTCAATTCCATGATGATCCAACTTTCCTTGATCCTTGGGAGAATGATGCAGGAGCATCAAGGTCAAGGTTGAAGGCATGAGAAGACATTAAGGTCTCAAGATAACCAACATGACCATGTTAGAACAGTTGATGTAATAAGACCTTATGAAGGTCCTTTTTGATATGTTTGTAATCATTTTAGTTACATTTGAAAACATTAATTAACAAAAACCATATGTGCAGATATAAACATTAATCACAACATGTCCAATTTATTTGTAGGTATATTTTCCTCTGAAGAAAGATCATGCCTAACAATATGAATCTAGAAGAAAATAATGAGACAAAGGCTGCATTGTGGGCTCAATTCTAAAGAAAACTTGATAAATGTTATTGTCCTTGCAAAAAGTGTAAGGGTTTAAAGAATCAAAGAATTCTAATCACAACAGCCCAGAGTCATTGTAGGCAATATGGTCATGTTGAAGGGGGCCATGATTTTTGTCCATTGCTGAATGTGGATTTCCTACTGGAGGAACATGGAGGTGTGAATATCCAAGCTAAGGATAACGCTCCCATGCAAGAAGATGATAATGTGCCAGAGGACATGATTGAAGAAGATGGTAGTGGGGCAAGTGATGAAGAGGCTCACAATGATGGTACTAGAAAATTTGATAATAATGATGAAGATGTTCTTGATATACCTTTACTTGAGAAGGCACATGAGCCCTTATAACCAGGCTCCCAAACAACTCTACTATCGACTATAGTGTTGTTGGTGAACTTAAAAGTTATGAATAGCATATCCAATGTATCAATGTCACGTATGCTAAGGTATCTCATTTTTTTCGTCTTCAAGGTTAGCATACAATTACTATTCATTATATTAATAATGCATATTTGTTGTTGTAGGTTGATTAGTGAGTTTTTGTTACCACCATCAAGCATTTTACCTCGTTCGTACTGAGAATTATCTAACATTATGGATCAGATTGGAATGAAGTATCAGACAATACATGCATGTCCCAATGATCACATTCTATATCATAAACAACATGAATTTGCAATAGAATGTCCTGATTGTCATGTTAGTAGATATCGGTCAGATCAAATAACAAAAAAAGTGCTTCACAAGGTTCTTTAGTACATTCCCATTATTCCACGTCTGGAATGGTTATTCAGGTGCGCTAGCTTGGCACAATTTATGGATTACCATGCACGCAATAGAAGTCAGAATGACATTATGCGAATACCTGCCGATGGTTTTGTATTTAAAGAGAGAGAAGAAACATGGTCACACTTTAAAGAAGAACCTCGTAATCTGAAACTTTCATTGGCGATGGATGGTGTCAATCCATATGGAGATATGAGATCTGTTTACTCAGTATGGCCTATTTTTGTTATTAGCAATAACATTCCTCCTTGGATGTCCATAAAGAGGGAGCACATAATGTTGTCAACAATTGTGCCAGGTATTTTTTTTTTATAGTTATCTAAATTAATTTATAAATAGTGCATGAAAATGGTTATAATAATTACGTAATGTTTATGTTCATTCAATTGCTAGGTAAATACCAAGTTAAAGATATGAACGTGTATATTGAGCCCCTAATTGACGAGTTGTTGAAGTTATGGAATGGAATCACTATGTATGACATCTCTAGACCGATAGGACATCGACAATTTCAATTCCATGCAATGCTTGTATGGATAATACATGATGCCCTTGGGCTAACTCATTTTTGCAGTATGTTATATTGTTAAGATCACATATTTTTGGTCTGTTATAGTTCTTACACATTACTATAAAATGCTTAAGTTGTGCATGATAATTGTACATGATCCAATTATACATGATCTTTTAGGTCTTCAGACAAAGAGAAAATTTGCATGTCCAGTTTGTGGTCCGAAGATGAAATGTCATCATTTGAAAAGTTTAGGAAAGCAGGTGTTTGATGAGTTTAGACACTTTCTCCACAATAATCATAGGTGCCAAATTGCTGAAAAACATCTTTTCAATGGCAAAGAAGAGACATCATCAAGGCCACGAAGAATGACACCTCGTTTATGAAAGTTGGAATACGATCGACTAAATCGTCAAGGTAATGTCCAATTTGTCATCCAAAGTTTACAATTTGTATTTCGATATTGTCTTATATTTACTAATGTTGTAATTGATGCTCGTGAAGGTCGTCAAGGCATCAATGACCAACTTCCTAGAGGAATGAAAAGTTATCCTACTCAATTTAGTAGGTTACCATACTACACGGATCTCTCAATCGTGCATTTGTTTGATGCTATGCATATTGGAAAGAATGTAATAGAGACACTATGGAAAATGTTGGATGGAAGGCATGATAGAGGACAAATTGCTAAAATTTGTACTGACATTCATGAATCTAGTCATGCACTAAAAGTTTTCATTGAATCAAATAGGAATGGAGATTGCATAAACTCAAGTGCCCTTCCTTGGTTATTAACGGAGCAACAAAGTAATGCATTAAAAGAAGTCATAAAAAAAAAAAAAAAATTCCAATAGGATTTGCTACAAATATAAGCACTCTTCTATCAAAGAAAGGTGATTTTGGGCCAGGGTTGAAGGCACATGATTGGCATACCTTCCTCAAGGTAAGTCATGTTTTCTATTTACAGTATATTTGTAAGATTGAATGTAGTACCAGCTGCATTATTTAATAATATATTAAAATGATCATTTTTTAATGATTGTAGTTCGTCCTACCTCTATCCCTTCCACAATAGTTTGACAATAGTATTAAACAAGTTATATATGATCTTGGAAAATATATGAGGTTAGAAGAGTGTTTTTTCTTAGATTTGTAGCTTTTTATCTGAAATCTATTGTATAATTTTATTTGAAATCTCCTCTATGTGTTTTTGCATGTTGAATCTCATTTAGGTTATTATCATCTAAAGAAATTGATAAAAAAGATATAAAATATTAGAAGAAAAAATTCCATAGCTTATGTGTGAAATGCAAAAGTGTTTACCTCCAACGTTTTTCAATGCTCAAGAACACTACCTCATACATCAAGTTGAGGAGATTGAATTGTGTGGACCTGTACAAGCTAGATCAATGTGGATGGTTGAGAGGCATTTGAAATTTATGAAGGGCTTGGTTCGACAAAGAGCACATCCTAAGGGTTCTATGATAGAGGGATATATGATATACCAGACCATTGTGTATATCAGTGAATATCTTCCAAAGTTTGCAGCAGGTATCCATCTAGATCGCATTTGGGATCCCAACTATAATGACAAATTCAAAGGGGAGTACCTGACGGGGAAAGGTAGATTGAGGAGGGTGAGAGGTAATTATAAGTTTTTTTTTGTAATTTAACAATTCTTATCCATCATCAATATATATAAGTTGTTTCTAACTGGTGTAATTGTCTTCTTTATAGTTGGTCGTGAGTGGGATGCACTACACTTGTATATTGCAAACAATCTTGATTGGATGACAGTGTGGATTGAACAGTCTCAAGAAAATGGTTGCTCATTAATATGGGATGGTGTTGCATCGTTCGTTAAAGAAGCTCATCGTAATGGAGATCCCAATGTTACGCCAATGGTACTTGATCTAATATATGGCTTAAGAGATACAAAGGTATGCATAAGATTACTAATCATGAGACATAAGTTTAATATCAACTCACCGATCAATGAGAAGATTCTTGACATGTTTGAATAATTGCAAGTCAAATAGCACAAAACTATGTACTACCATGGCTATAAATTCCACACAAAAAAGTTAGATGAAACGAAGAAAACGTGTGATTCCGAGATAAGTGTTGTCTTTGTAGTCACCAATATTTCATCTAGAACTGACATACATCCTCAACAATCTAAAAATTGATACTATGGCATTTTGGATGATATACTTGACTGTGACTTTAATTCATTCAAAATAGTTCTATTTTTTGTCAAATGGTTTAGGTTATGACTGAATCAAAATGATCCCAATAGGACTGTTATTGAACATGACAATGGATTTACTATGATTAATACAAGGTCATTTGAGCCAGTCGGAGATGAGCCCTATGTTCTTCCAAGTCAATGCAAACAAGTGTTTTACTTTGGTGTTCCAGACAAACCAGGTTGGTTATTTGTTGTTAGAATTGACCCAAGAGGAAGGCCGATAAAGTATAATATGATCGAAGAAGAAGATATTGAAGAAGCACAAGAGGAAGTAAATGATTATCAGGAACAACAGTTACCTAGTGATGAAGAAGAAGAAGATGATGATGATTTTGGTCATGCTAACGATAATGGTGATAATGATGATGATGATGTTGATGATGATCATGATCATGATGATGAATATGGTGATGATCATGGCAATGATGGTCATGATGATGATAGTGATCAAGAGGATGATGATGGTGATGAAGATGGTGGTGGTGACAATGACGATCAAAGTGACGATTACGATGATGGTGATAATGATGATGATGATGATGATGATGACATGGATGATGATCATGATGATCAATGAAATCTTCAAGTACGATCAATGTCAACTATGATGGGGTCTTGTATGACCAAATATTTCTTTCCAAACCATATGTGCACATATAAACATTAAGTAGAACATGCCAAATATTATTTTAGATATAAACATTAGTTACGCTAAATTTTTAACTTAAGAAAAATGATTTACATATACAATCTACTTTATTATTAATATTTTTTTTGGTAAGTCTATTACTTTAATTTCGCTACTGATTTCTAAGACTTACTAATTTTTTTCACAGGGCGATATGGATGCACCATGTCAGACACCTTCAGTAGAGGTAAACATTAATTATTGTAAATTTTAATGTTAATATAGAAACAAATGTCCTATTATTATGTTCTTTTCTTTATGGCTTTGGAGTTATTTTGATGAAAGTATACCAATATTTGATGTCACAACTGATAAGAAAAAACTACAATGATCACTGATCAAATGCAATTTGAAATATGGGCGTCATATCTACATGACACTGGCCTTAGTACTGACCCTGTATTCATCACCCAACAAATTACACAAAGATACACTGATGATATTGTTCAAATTATCATCGAGGGTGACAGAAGTGAGGAGAAAGAGGCACTGAGAATAGAATTGGACCGTAGAATCCAATCTTTGAAAGTAAGTAGTAATTCAACTAAAGTAGTAATAGAAGTTCAATAGATATTAATACTTTATAGTATCTTATGGATCATGATCTCTGATTTTATGTGTTCTTGTATAGACATATCTGCCAGTTGCGACATCACATGTTGAACATGGTCAGGGTTGTTTCATAGTAACTTCGTGTAAGTAACACTTTGCTTGTTTTGATCAACATTATAACACTTACCTTTTTTTTTGTCGACGTTTCTCGCTAGTGTCCCATTTGATCTTTATCCATTGCAAATGTCTTTGCTAACAATATTCTATTATTCAGCTCATGATGAACTGTGGACTCCTCCTTTGGTTGGCGGTCCACTATTATCTACTGCATTGTCGGCAACAAGGACCATGCAAACATTATCATCTATGCCTAGTAGAACTGGTAAAACCTTGTTTTGCTATATTTGGTAATGTCTTTCTACAAGTTGATGAACAATGAAGTAGCACATTAGTTCTTAAATGGTGTCTACAAAATCTTGCATACACACAAACACATGCATACACACACCATGCATACATACATACATACATATATATATAGCCACACATAGAGAGACATGGACATAGGCAGGGAGGTAGACCAATAGAGAGCAGTACTAAAATTATCATTTAATTGTTATGATGTTTCAATTGATAGAGCAACAGAGAGCAGTACTACTGAAGCTGATCCATTTCCTAGAGTAGTTTGTGTGATTAGTACTGGTTCGTATGAAGGGACATCGTTGCTGAATAAGAAAACTATGTTTCCATTAAGAGAACGAAAGCTTCTAGGTCCTTTAAAATTGATATTTTTTAAAGTGTAAATTTAGTTTACTTTTACATTACTCATTTTGGATTGATAAATTCTTTATGTTTTTGTAGGTAATAATGCTTTCTTTGAACATCTTTTTCATATGACATTGAGACTGTTTGGACCCACCATACGTAAAAGGTACGTGGTTTCATATCATTGCTACATAATTTTTATTTTCTTCTATTTATTGTAATATATTAAAGTTATTGATCTAACAATATTTTTTTTTTTTTAAAGGTGGAATTTACAAGCTGGGGAATTAAAAAATTAGCTGATTGCATCCATTGAGGATAAATTTGGGTAAAACACTTTTGACACTGGCCTACATCTGAAAAGAGCAGCAAAGCATATAAAGAATGTGAGGGATCAATATAGAAGGGGTCTTAAGGATAACCCAAAGTACAACCATCCTCCTATGATTCTACCAATGGAGTGGAATGAAATAATAGAAGATGCAAAGGAGAAAAGGTTATGTGAAGATAGAGACAATGAAGCAGCACAGGGCAAAAAGAGGTATGTCATTATAGTATTAAGTGCATTGTAATCATGCACTAATTATTGATATTTGTAAATATATAATCTAAGATGTTTCAAATTGTTCATAGATTGCAGGACACATCCGTGGCTACAAAAGTGAGAATAGAAAAGGTTGGCCAACACAAACTTGGCTCTGGTGGCTATATGAATCTGTAGTCTCGACTTGTAAGTAGAGCAATGAATTTTGTTTTTTCTCTAATATATAATGTTGCAAAAAGTTTTGTTTAATGAAACCGTACATGGAAAATTGATGCTATCAAGAAAAAACCATAGGGCACAAATTTCAATGTGGAGGTCACAGATGAAGATAGAAAAATTGCTTTGAAGGAAGGCTATAAAGTTGTGGTTGCACACCTACGTGAAGAATCTATAAGCCTTGCCCAAGAATCTAGTGCACCAAATGATATCTCACAGGTAAATTGGTCAGATGAAAAGTAAATGAAATTAAATAGTTGAGAAGATTCTTTTTGGGTATTAGTTTTAAACGTTGACTACATAACAATGTGCATAACATTTTACTGCAGCCTTCATATCCTACCACAGAACCTACTCCTGATGAAGGCCATGATGTGCATTATAGTGGTGGAGGTATTAATTTGCTATTGGAAATTAATTATGCAATTATGAATACAATTTAACATTTTCAATTGGAATTTGGTGTGTATCCTTTTTTTGAATATTTCAGAGCATGTTGAACATCATGCTGAAGGATTGGACCATGTTCCAAGTGTTCAACATGTTGACATAGTGGCAGATCAAAATGTTAATGTACATGATGTGGCATTTTCAGGTAAGGAAAATGCATTTTATGTTGTACTCGTACTTAATTAAAAACTTGTAATAGTTAGAAAAAGAAAAAGAGTATGCCAATTTATCGCATTCACTTGTTCTTGCAACAGAGCCCCCTTTAGTGCAGCAACCTCCTACTCCTCCAAAGAGAAGGAGCCATCATAATTTGACATTACACATGCCAAAAGAGGAGGAGAATGAAGCAGATATGGATGTCCCTATGAGCACTTTTCTTAAGAGAGCTCAGAAAAACAAAAAAAAAGAAATGATGTTTTAAAAATCTTCTTTGATAAACCTTGTAGGATAATGAAAGAACTTTGTTTTAAGTAATTATGTATGAATGATGCATATTAATATAGATTTTTATTTTATGTTAATGAATATTGTTATGTGTTAATGAAGTTTTGATTAGTATTGTGTATTAAATATTTTTATATCATATTAATGAATGTTATGTGATTGTATTGATTGAATGTTATAGTTCATAAATGGATGAATGAATGAATGAAGTATGTAATTAGATGATAATGCATACTTTAGATTGATGTTAGGGGGAGAGGGGTGAGGCCAGATGAGCTTCTACCTTCATGTGGTTGGCCTTGTTAAGTAGAGAATATTATAGTATTCTTGAAACCAAGTGAAGCTCAAAATAAACCTTCACATGTTTGTTCACTTAGGTCTAATTTAGGTCTTCCCCAAATTTGGCTTATAATTATGCTCTTGAATCTCCTAAAATCTTCTGTGTATTCAAATGATATTTAATGAATTGATTGATACAAATTTCCTCATACTTGAATCCAAATATCATTGTCATTGTCAAACATAACACAGACATAAAATCATTTTGGTTATTCGCTTGTTATACAAGTTAGTCTTATCTTTTTGGTTTTCACAAGTCATGCACTTATGCATCTTTGGGATATCCACAAGCTATTAGAGATGTTTGGATGGTTCATGTCCTTATTTTTTTTGTGTTGTTTGTAGGGTTTTTTCCATGAATTCTAAGGACAGACATGTTGGATGTTTGTGATAGACATGTCCATCTATAAGAAAAGTATCAAATGTAGAAAAAATGCAAAGAAAAGCCTATAAGGGTTTTAGGTGTCTTTAGGCCTAGTACAGCTTGTAAGGGTTTTAGGTGTCTTTGGAAGGGTTAGTGAAGTTATAAAACCTTTGAAAAGGTTAGTGAAATATATTAAAGGCATATATGATTGTAAGTTGTCAAAGTTGACACTTTGTGTCAACTAGACAACAAATTTCAGTTTATAACTAACTGGTAACAGTCAGATAGTTAGATATCAGTGGTTGTTTACTATTGTTTGGTTATTTAGAAGGGATTTTTCAAGTGTTTGGGAGAGAAGTAGAGTTGGGGTGGTGAGACAAGGCATTGTGAAAAAATTATAATCAATAAAATAATCCTGTTCTCTACAATTCAGTCTCTATCCCATGGAACAGTGAGTTCCTATGATGTATCAAATGCATTTTGACTAATATTTAATGTGAGAACATTTTATTATTATTTTTATCTTGTCCATGCATTCTTTTAATTTTCATTGCAGGTTGAGTAAAGAATAATAGACTGGTGCATTCAAACCAATGACTAGTTAGGCATAGTCAAATGTACTTATTCTGAAGTTTCCAATGTAGATTCTCTCCTACCACCTGTAGTCACTATTATTCATGGGAGACAATGAGGTTGTGATAATTTATTTGTACTATATTAACCAAATGCAGGAGAGTAGGAAAAATTGGTATGATGATTGAAAATAATTTTGATTTTGTAAGATGATTTGATATGCAGTAGCATAATTCATCCTTGTTTACTTCTAATTTATAGGACCAGTGCCTTATCCATTGGGCAAGAAATTTACTATTGGCGGGAGATCTAATTCAAATAACTTGTATAAGAATTAATCAACTGTAATCACCCATCTCCATTCTTATGCAATATCCCTTTTATGAACTCATAAACCCTACTGATTTACTGAAGCATTTATATAATTGCTTGAATTAAAAGCAACAATAAAACCAGTGTACAACCCATCTAGACTGCATTCAGCCAAATAAACCTTATTTAAATGACTTCAAAGTAAACAAACCCATAAACTGGAGACAGAAATTGATGATCCACAGATATAGTGTAAATACCCCTTTGTATTATCCTTTTCATATGGCTAATACAATAACCAATAGAAAACCAATTGAATGTCCAGAATAGATTTCCATTTCTATCATTTCAATTTGCTTATCAGAAAGTACAATGGAAGAAAACTCAAAACCTTTGCATACTATTGGACCAACTGAATATGTACTCTTCTTGAAAGAAAATAAAAATTTCACAAGTCTCGAACCATCAGAATGCCTTGAAAAATCATTTATATAGCATGAGTTGCAACAAGCAAAGGGCAATTGTGATCTGATAAGTGTCCAAGGAACAAAGCATCATACAAAAGACAAAAACAATCACAACAGAATGCCAGGCATATCAAATATTCCTTTAGGTAGGCCCGTTCTAGTTTTTGTTGTGAATCATCAACTTCTGATTTGTCTCTCATTATTTCAGCTCCTTAGAATACATGGCTACCAAGCTGGCCAAAGAAGGATGATCTTGTGATACCTCCAAATTGGTTTTCTCCTGTGGGTTCTCACTGCTTTCACCCTGAGCAGGCATTATTACCTTTTCCCCTTCTTCTTTTTCCAGTTCTAGTGCAGAGGTGTCAATAACCTGCACCTTGCCTTCTAGTTTCTCATCATCATCTGAACTATCCTCCTCTAACTGCTTGTCCAATAGAAGATCTTCCATCCAAGTGTCAAATTGTATATCATCCAGCCAGCTGAACTATAGGATATCATTTTGCTTTTTTAAAATATAACCAGCCTCCTTTTCAAAACCAACAAATTCTTGCTTCAAAGAATCAAAAAACAATTGGACTTTAACCAATTCCTTTGTCATGGTGGCCCACCAGGCATGCCCCTCTTCATTAATAACTTTATTTATCCTTGTGTAGAAAAGGTCATCCAATTCTTTACTCCACTCTTCCTTATTTTTCATTTCTTCTTTCTATCTAAGGCATAAGGAAATAGATCAATTTTTTGATTCTTGTACTTATTCAAATAAGAAACAATTTTCAGTTGTAGAGCAACTCTCCTGTTATCAAAATATGATAGGTCATTAGCAATATCATACAATTTTTCAACATGGTCATGGGAAGACTTTATAACTGAATAACATAGAAGGGTGATTTCTTTTTCCCTTCTTCCCCATTTATTAACAATAGGCTTCAGGGTATCATCATGAGTTTTCAATTCCTCCCATATATCTATTACTTTTACCAATTGATCAAAGAATAAGGGCCACTCAATTTTGTCCACTAAATACATTAGAGCCTTTCTAAGCTTATCCTCATACTATGTATTTAACTCTACAAGTAAGGCCCATAACTTGCTCTTCTCTTCTTCAAATTCCTTAGCTATATAATATTCAGGCCTTTGAGGTGTTTCTGGTATCTCTACAAGGGGGGTGGATTTAAAAGGTTCCACTGGAGGATAGGGGTATGTTATTCTTGGCCTTGTGGATTTCCCCATTGCCTTGTTTTCAAGTTCAATTCTCCTTTTTACCTCCATATTGTAGGCCTCAAGAAGTAGGTTGGTGTTTGAAAACATTACCCATTTCAAAATATCCTGATGAGAACAAAACATATCTAGAGGTAGCTAACTCCCATTTTCAACATGCCCATTCAGACACCAGGCCAACTATAAGGCTATACTCCTTCTGCACTTCAGGCTCTGCAAAACCTAGGTGGGTAGACCTATAGATTCTTCATATGGTACAAGTTATTAAAGCATACATTGAATCTATTCAAAGCAGATAAAACCCTTATTTCTCTTGATAACTCATGAAATAACATCAATCTGCAGTAGCTAAATGCAGATCTAGGAATCTCAGAAGCTAAGTGAGGGCATTCTATTATGGCTCTTAACATAAAAAGTAAAGATCGTTTGATTAATGATGTTGATTCAACAAAACCCCTAAAATGTAGCAACATGAACAAGTGATCCTGTAAATGACCAGTGTCTTATCTATTGGGCAAATCCATGAATCAAATGCATGCAAATGAATATCTGAGACATATGCATATCTTCAGATGTCTGATCTATCCATCTAACTTGTAAATGGACATCTATGCTCAATCTGAAACTCATTCTTGCATGATATCCCCATCAGAAAACCTGCAATCCTATTGATTCTCTGAAGTATTTACATAACCTCTTGGCTTATAAGCAACAATGAACTAACATGCAGCCTTAAGGAGCTTCAATTACAATATAAATTCTTTGTTCAGAGATTGTAAAACATTGAAGATCACTAATAAGGGAGACGAGAATCAGAAAGAAACTAATGAAATTCCTGTTTCTCTGTATTAATTTCCTTGAAACAATACATTTAAAAGCATGCAATCAAAATATGAAAACACCTAACATGTCTGAACCATCTGTATTATCTACACTACTGCTGTTAATACAAGACGAATTTGCTGAAGAATATGGTGTCTTAGTATTGGAAATGCATCAAGAACTAGATCCAAAATCTGGTATCACAGTCATGAGCAGATTTTTTCCAAGGAACTAGATCCTCTACCATGAAGGAAAGAATGAAAGATATAGGAGAAGATGAAAATCCCGGATCTAATATGCAACAGCCATCTGTCCACTTGGAAAACTTTCTCAAAAGGTTAAAACAACTCTCTCACCTCTCCCCTCAAATGATGAATCAAATCTTCAATCATTAGGCCTCTACCAGCACAAAAATATCTGAAATATCTGATTTGAACAATTAACTGATTTGTTTCCTGATCTAGAACGGTGAAAATTTGCTTAAAATGAACTCAAGAAATGGAAAAACGTCTCCAGAATTCATTTTATGCTTTAGCAAACATCAAAATACGTCCCCCAACTAATTTTGACACTCCATGCTGAATTCTACTCATTCTATTGAGAATGCCTCTGAAATTTGAAAATCTGCTTATACACTAAACCAGTGAAGACCTGTGCATAATCTGACCCTGAATCTGGAAAATTTATATTCTCCCGGTTCCAACGGTATATTGGAATGCCTAATTTGGATAAAAAAATGGCCCTATTATGGCCATTTGAAAATCAGGATTCTGGACTGCATTAGATCATTAAAATCCAAAAATTTAAAATTTATATAGTCAAGACTATATAAAAACTTTAAATTTATTCAAAACTTTCACCATGTGCATTTGAAACTTCTTTGAAATTGATTTCTCTATCTCCCTCAATCTGTTGTCGCCACTTGTCTAAATCTAATTGACTGAGCAATTTGAAGTATTTGAATTCATTAATATTTTAATATTAATCAATTTCCTCAATTCCTTTCTCGTAGCACCGGAGGCGTGCAAACTTTCCTTTACACTCTTACACTGGGACTCACATTAATATTTTATTAATATTTTCAATATCCTCGTAACCCCAAAAATCTCCAAATTTTTCTTTACGTTCTCACACCTAAGCTTAACCTCGGAGCTTTCAAAATTTTGGTTTACGCCTATACGGTGAAGCACCTTCCCATAGCATTGGGACCTCTAGAAAATTACTTCCCGAACATACGTTTTTAGCTTTACGTGCATACGCCTTCTCGCTTCTATGCTCAACCTCAATTTTTTGAACCCCCATGAACCTTAAGAATTTCCTCTTCATTCTTACGGACATAAGACTTGGCGTATCATCGGGAGCCTTTGAACTTTTCCTTACACTCATACGAGGGCACTCAATTTCGAAGCAGCGTAAAGAAATACAACTTCACTTCCCAACCATATGGGGCGATCGTAGCGTCGGAAGGCTTCTCAAATCTTTATCCGGTCATACGCGTGAGCCAAGCATCTCACAGGTCAAAATGGTTTGACTCAAGACCTGCGGGCCCCTCCATGTGGCCATGCACTGCCTTTGAAAGGCATGTCTTTAAAGACACTTACCTTTTGTTTGGAGCTGTATTTAAAGAGTTAAAACACTCCCACATAATCAATATGGGATAAAAACTCTTGCCCTGCGGCTTCACTCAATGCGTTGATTCTTATTTATTGACTGCATTTTTTGCTTGGCATGCTCCCTCCTTGAATTTCTATTCTGCCTTGGACATAGCTTCTTGCTATTGATGCAGATTTCAGACGCTGCCCCTATTCTTTCATACACTGGATTCTCCTGCCACTCAACGTCTCCCCTGCAGGTGGATTGCTCTATGCTTGGGTGTCTCCTCCTTCAAAATGTGTGGTCTCTATTGTTTTCATTTTGGCAGTAGAAAAAGCTCTCTTTTTTGTGTACGAGACTGTCTTTTGAAAGAGCCAGCTACTTCGTTGATCTGTTGTTCCCCTTTGTTCTCCGGCTTTCTTTTCTTAGCATGGAATGACAAATTTGCAGCTTATTTCATGCTCTGATTCCCATTTCAGAGAACTCCCCGTTCTCTTTCCTTACATGCTTGGGATGCCTCCTTTAATGCTTTGTATTTCCACTGCCTGCTGCAAAAACATGAATCATTCATTCTTAATGATCACGGGTGATTCTTGTTCATCTAATGTGTGAGCTACCAATTAATGCAACTTGAATAGCTACGCCTCTATTTTTCTTTACTGTGGGTTGCTCCCTCCAAAATGTGAGACACCAATCTGTTCTCTCTCTCTCTCTGCATGGAATGCTACAGATGTTTGAAGTCTCCTTGTTTTTTAAATTTATAAATATTTGAGACAAATAACATTTGAGAATCCATCTACGTTGTATCATAAATATATGATATTGAAATTTGAAAGAAATGTATAATTCTCAAATGTAATGGTTTGCATAAATGCCAATTTATTTCAAAATGAATTTATATTTAAAACCAAATAGTAGAAGACTATTTCAATCACTTCTGTAGGCGGCATTGGCGAGGCTATTAATGTCAAGATTCTTAGCAACTGACCTTGCAAAACATCCCAATGATCATTCCAACTTGATTGAAAACAAACTTGAGCACTGAATCACCATTAAAACTTATTTTAAATCACTTCCGCACTACTATGAAATTTGTGTCAGGAGGCCTGCCAGCTGGTCTTAAAAACTGATTCAATCAAGTAACCAAGCCACGAGAATCAGCATGAGTGCTCAATCCTACACGCTCTACCATACTGCAAATTTTCAGCCCATGAGGAATTCCCAGTCAAGAGATTTTAATTGCCGAACATCCATACTTCAATTAACCTGCAGGCAAACAATGTCAAAAAACATAAACTAGGCTCGGGTTCGGCATTATAAAATTGGGTTATTGATCACTTGAGATTCTGAAAACTAGGATATAAGTTATTTTCCATGAAGAGAATATAATTCCATGTTTTGGGCTCATGACGAATCACAGGGCACATTTGGCGAATTTTCGAAAATAGGCACTTGGAAATTTTGACTGAGAAATGTGTCAAAAAGTAATTTTTGGCAAATGTATAGACATGTGAAAGTATGTAGATGGACTCGTCATGACTTAAGAATTGGCATACTTCAAGGATTTTTAGGACAAAACATGATGGTACAATCAATTCAAACTAATCAATCATAGGGTCAAAGTTATAACGCACCGAACAGGGGTACGGATCAATCTGGATATCTTAGTCATAACAAAACAATATAAACTAGGTTTTTAACCATGTTAGCAGACTGATCAAATGGATTCGTTATGATCTCAAAGTATGAACATGTGAAGTATCTGACCCCTAGAACACAATGCAAAAATAATTTCTTCATTTGGGTCAACTGCGTCAAAGATATGATTGGTCGAACAGGGCTTCCAAGAATTGTGAACTAGTCAAATGCACAAAATAGTAAATTACCAACTTTGAGGTGTTCGAAACCTATTCAAACGGATTCAAAATGATTTGAAAATTGAAACATAGGTTCTCTGTTATGGAAACTAAACACTCTCAAAGTGGTGGGTCATGAAACATTCTTGGGTAAAAGATATTCAAAGACAAACTGAGCCTCCTGTCGCTATTTGACACTTGGGCAAAATTGCAAATTTTGACACTAGCTCAAAATGGGACTTCGCTGAATAGTTCAACATGTCAGAATGACACTATGGATCACATGCATATGTCAAATTAAAGGTGTTAAGCCACTCAAACACCATCTAGGCCTCAAACCGACAACTAACCACATATGCATAAAAGGCACTTTAGGGCATGATTTTCTCAAAATTTTCAAAAATGTGACTGAAGATGGACCATGCAATTTTCAATCCCAATAGTCGCTCTATCTAGGGATGCATGTCCCTTGTGGGCATGGCAAGGATTCAGGTCTTTGGGAGAAGCAGACCATACATCTGACAGCAAAACTTTCTCTCTTGAACAACTTTATTGAAAGTAGAGAAATCTACAACTACTATGTACAAGTGAAGGCGTCGGGCCACCAAAAAGTTTCAGAACTCCTTACCTCTGTCATACATCTGATTTTAATTTACATCTCCTTGAGGTAAATTGAAATTCTCATTTTCATTTGTTTCACCCAACGTATCAACATTTGCAATTAGCTCAATAGGCAAAAAAAAACTATCATCATCTTCATAGTGCATATAAAAATCAAACATACTTTCTTCATCTTGCCCACTATGAAAATATGGATCAACATGACCATAACAACTAATATCAAACTGAAAATGATCACTACTGACTGTGTCATGGATTCTTTCAACTGGAAACACAAAGTTGTCATATTCAACTTCATTCAACAAGTTACATGGAGCAAATTGTAACTCACCTTGTGCCTCCGTAAATGATGAGTATGTGAAATCTAATCGTTGCCTACTTGCAACCATGTTACTCATCAAATCAGATTTATCCTTTGCTAAAACCTCTTCACATTCAAACAACCGATTAGTCACCAAAATTGAAAACTCATTCTGAAAGTACTGATCCAAACTATGCTCATCACTATTATCTTCTTCATCAAACTGAAAGTCAAAATACACCTTGAACTTATATTTACAAGACTTATTAGTGCATGAAGAAAATCTATAATCAGATTGACAACACTCACTGTTTTCCACTTCATCATATGAAAAATCAAAAAAATGTTTAGCAAGATCAACATAAAAAGAATCTCAAATAGCCTTAACCTTCCCTTCATTAACATTCTCTACATCCAGAAAATCATCATGTGCAAAAACATTTGACGTTCTATTATATACACCTCCAAATTCTAACCAAGATTGTTCGGATTCTACCTCTTTTTCCACATCAAACTTTGGGGAATTGATTTGACTAAATGAGAGAGTATTATGAGAAAACATATGAAGATCCTTAGAGATACTTACGTGCTTTTCAAACTCACAAGCCAACAAAATAGAGATTTCATTAGAGCTCAAGAAGATTGCCTCACAAATCTTCTCCTGGTTGTGATTGCCATTTGGATAACATGAAGAACTTACAACATGCAGATGATTAGTGTAACAATTTGGAAAATCAAAATTATTACAACATTCTTTCTTATCATGGCAATCGTTCCCCTTACTGTTGTTACAACTTTCTTCAACTTCATATGTACTATAACAAAATTTATCTTCTCTTTTATATCCATCTTTTTCATACTGATTGCTATTACCTGATTCATTAACATTTGAATCCACCTATTCACATTCGGAAGACAGATTATCTTGCTCTACAGACTCATTGTATTCATTACTACCTTGGCTTTTAGCACACTCATTATCATTAGAAGACATGTCATGAAATCTATAATCATCGCTTTCTATCTCCTGAACGAACCTTTCAACTTGCAAAATTATTTGTAACATTATAGGTACTGGCCAATTTACTGAATCGGGTACTAGAACATCAAGGAAAACACTAGGCAGTGAAGATTCCTTAGGTCTACAATGAAAAGGCATCTTACTGATTACTGACTTAAGCCTTAAATAACATTGTTTGACACTTAGACCTTGAGTACTTCCTACTTGAATTCTTATAAGATTGATAATCCTTTTGTAAACCATTGTATTCAACATAGCAATGTTATTATTCACAATTTCTAGACTCTCAGAATTTGTCAAACTAATCTCAGATCTGAGATCTGACTACATTATAGAACAAAATTTCTACCTCTTCTTTCTAGTGCTGAAAATCATTGAATAGAGGCAACTTTTTAAACACTTGACTTCCATGAAAAGCAAACATGAAAACCAAAATACCTTCAGTGCTGATGTTAAACTTCGATCTGCTAATTTGGCATAGGTGCAAGACTGAAAAACCTTTATACCACTGGTCAAAACTTTGTAGAGCTGCCACCTCTTTGCAAGAGGAATATAACAATCACTGTTGTGATCTACTTTTATATTTCAATTCTTTATAATAGCAGATTGCAACCATCACTTAAAAACTTATCAAGAATTTGAAACTCCTTTTCAAGAAACTACCAAAAGCTTCAAATCTGCCCATACATCTGAAAGTCCTTCAAAATTTTGCAAAGAAATCAACTAGGAACAAACTAGTACAGAGATTTGAGAGTCGCCACTCACACTTGGTGAAAAATAAAACATAATTTGTCACTCGACAAATCTGAACCAGACCTTCAATGTAGGAGAAACTTGCAGATCACTAACATCTTGAAAAGAAAATATACTTTATAAACAAATTCTTGACTCTGAAACTTTCTCGATAGTATTTGTAAACTGGACTGATTGAAGGTAGACCTATGACAGTCATAGACTACAATTTTCATCTAGTTTCAATGTACTGCTGATAATGAATAAAACTTAACTGGGGAACATGAAACTTCAGCAAGGAAAAGCAACACATCTTGCTATTAATATGCTATATCCAATCTGTTTCATGGCAGAGATTTTTATTCTTTCTATATGCAACTCCCCAACAGAGTCACCATTTTGTTGGTGTTTGAAAACGTTACCCATTTCCAATTATCCTAATGAGAACAAAACATATCTAGAGGCAGCTAACTCCCATTTTCAACATGCCTATTCAGACACCAGGCCAACTATAAGGCTATACTCCTTCTGCACTTCAAGCTCTGCAAAACCTAGGTGGGTAGACCTATAGATTCTTCATATGGTACCAGTTATTAAAGCATACAATGAATCTATTCAAAGCAGATAAAACCCTTATTTCTCCTGATAACTCATGAAATAACATCAATCTGCAGTAGCTCAATGCAGATCTAGGAATCTCAGAAGCTAAGTGAGGGCATTCTATTATCGCTCTTAACATAAAAAGTAAAGATCGTTTGATTAATGATGTTGATTCAACAAAACCCCTAAAATGTAGCAACATGAACAAGTGATCCTGTAAATGACCAGTGTCTTATCTATTGGGCAAATCCATGAATCAAATGCATGCAAATGAATATCTGAGACATATGCATATCTTCAGATATCTGATCTATCCATCTAACTTGTAAATGGACATCTATGCTCAATCTGAGACTCATTCTTGCATGATATCCCCATCAAAAAACCTGCAATCCTGTTGATTCTCTGAAGCATTTACATAACCTCTTAGGTTATAAGCAACAATGAACTAACATGCAGCCTTAAGGAGCTGCAATTACAACCTAAACTCTTTGTTCAGAGATTGTAAAACATTGAAGATCACTAATAAGGGAGACAAGAATCAGAAAGAAACTAATGAAATTCCTATTTCTCTGTATTAATTTCCTTGAAACAATACATTTAAAAGCATGCAATCCAAATATGAAAACACCTAACATGTCTGAACCATCTGTATTATCTACACTACTGCTGTTCATACAAGACGAATTTGCTAAAGAATATGGTGTCTTAGTATTGCAAATGCATCAAGAACTGGATCCAAAATCTGGTATCACAGTCATGAGCAGATTTTTTCCAAGGAACTAGAACCTCTACCATGAAGGAAAGAATGAAAGATATAGGAGAAGATGAAAATCCCGGATCTGATATGCAACTGTCATCTGTCCACTTGGAAAACCTTCTCAAAAGGTTAAAACAACTCTCTCACCTCTCCCCTCAACTGATGAATCAAATCTTCAATCATTAGGCTTCTACCAAAACAAAAATATCTGAAATATCTGATTTGAACAATTAACTGATTTGTTTCCTGATCTAGAACGGTGAAAATTTACTTAAAATGAACTCAAGAAATGGAAAAGTATCTCCAAAATTCATTTTACGCTTTAGCAAATAGCAACATACGTCCCCCAACTAATTTTGACACTCCATGCTGAATTCTACTCATTCTACTGAGAATGCCTCTGAAATTTGAAAATCTACTTATACACTGAACCAGTGAAGCCCTGTGCATAATCTGACCCTGAATCTGGAAAATTTATATTCTCCCGGTTCCAACGGTATATTGGAGCGCCTAATTTGGATAAAAAATGGCCCTATTGTGGCCATTTGAAAATCAGGGTTCTAGACTACATCAGATCATTAAAATCCAAAAATTTAAAATTTATATAGTCAAGACTATATAAAAACTTTAAATTTATTCAAAACTTTCACCATGTGCATTTGAAACTTCTTTGAAATTGATTTCTCTGTCTCCCTCAATCTGCTGTCGCCACTTGTCTAAATCTAATTGACTGAGCAATTTAAAGTATTTGAATTAATTAATATTTTAATATCAATCAATTTCCTCAATTCCTTTCTCGTAGCACCGGAGGCGTGCAAACTTTCCTTTACACTCTTACACTGGGACTCACATTAATATTTTATTAATATTTTCAATATCCCCGTAACCCCAAAAATCTCCAAATTTTGCTTTACGTTCTCATGCCTAAGCGTAACCTCGGAGCTTTCAAAATTTTGGTTTATGCCTATACGGTGAAGCACCTTCCCATAGCATTGGGACCTCTAGAAAATTACTTCCCGACCATACATTTTTAACTTTACGTGCTTACGCCTATGCTCAACCTCAATTTTTCGAACCCCCATGAACCTTAAGAATTTCCTCTTCATTCTTACGGACATAAGACTTGGCGTATCACCGGGAGCCTTTGAAATTTGCCTTACGTTCGTATGAGGGCACTCAATTTCGAAGCAGCGTAAAGAAATACAACTTCACTTCCCGACCATACGGGGTGATCATAGCGTCGAAAGGCTTCTCAAATCTTTATCCGGTCATATGCGTGAGCCAAGCATCTCGCAGGTCAAAATGGTTTGACTCAAAACCCGCGGGCCCCTCCATGTGGCCATGCGCTGCCTTTGAAAGGCATGTCTTTAAAGACACTTATCTTTTGTTCGGAGCTGTATTTAAAGAGTTAAAACACTCCCACATAATCAATATGGGATAAAAAATCTTGCCCTGCGGCTTCACTCAATGCGTTGATTCTTATTTATTGATTGCATTTTTTGCTTGGCATGCTCCCTCCTTGAATTGCTATTCTGCCTTGGACATAGCTTCTTGCTATTGATGTGAATTTTGGACGCTGCCCCTGTTCTTTCATACACTGGATTCTCTTGCCACTCAACGTCTCCCCTGCAGGTGGATTGCTCTATGCTTGGGTGTCTCCTCCTTCAAAATGTGTGGTCTCTATTCTTTTCATTTTGGCAGTAGAAAAAGCTCTCTTTTTTGTGTACGGGATTGTCTTTTGAAAGAGCCAGCTACTTCGTTGATCTGTTGTTCCCCTTTGTTCTGCAGCTTTCTTTTCTTAGCATGGAATGCCAAATTTTCACCTTATTTCATGCGCTGATTCCCATTTTCAAAGAGCTCCCCGTTCTCTTTCCTTACATGCTTGGGATGCCTCCTTTAATGCTTTGTGTTTCCACTGCCTGCTACAAAAACGTGAATCATTCATTCTTAATGATCACGGGTTATTCCTGTTCATCTAATGTGTGAGCTACCAATTAATGCAACTTGAATAGCTACGCCTCTATTTTTCTTTACTGTGGGTTGCTCCCTCGAAAACGTGAGACACCAATCTGTTCTCTCTCTCTCTCTGCATGGAATGCTACAGATGTTTCAAGTCTCCTTGTTTTTTAAATTTATAATTATTTTAGACAAATAACGTTTGAGAATCCATCTACGTTGTATCATAAATATATGATATTGAAATTTGAAAGAAATGTATAATTCTCAAATGTAATGGTTTGCATAAATGCCAATGTATTTCAAAATGAATTTATATTTAAAACCAAATAGTAGAAGACTATTTCAATCACTTCTGTAGGCGGCATTGGCGAGGCTATTAATGTCAAGATTCTGAGCAACTGACCTTGCAAAACATCCCAATGATCATTCCAACTTGATTGAAAACAAACTTGAGCACCAAATCACCATTAAAACTTATTTTAAATCACTTCCGCACTACTATGAAATTTGTATCAGGAGGCCTGCCAGCTTGCACTGATTCAATCAAGTAACCAAGCCACAAGAATCGGCATGAGTGTTCAATCCTACACACTCTACCATACTGCAAATTTTCAGCCCATGACGAATTCCCAGTCAAGAGATTTTAATTGCCGAACATCCATACTTCAATTAACCTGCAGGCAAACAATGTCAAAAAACATAAACTGGGCTCGGGTTCGGCATTATAAAATTGGGTTATTGATCACTTGAGATTCTGAAAACTAGGATATAAGTTATTTGCCATGAAGAGAATATAATTCCATGTTTTGGGCTCATGACGAATCACAGGGCACATTTGGCGAATTTTCAAAAATAGGCACTTGGAAATTTTGACTGAGAAATGTGTCAAAAAGTAATTTTTTGCAAATGTATAGACATGTGAAAGTATGCAGATGGACTCGTCATGACTTAAGAACTGGCATACTTCAAGATTTTTTAGGACACAACATGATGGTACAATCAATTCAAGCTAATCAATCACAGGGTCAAAGTTATAACACGCCGAACAGGGGTACGGATCAATCTGGATATCTTAGTCATAACAAAACAATATAAACTAGGTTTTTAACCATGTTAGCAAACTGATCAAATGGATTCGTTATGATCTCAAAGTTTGAACATGTGAATTATCTGACCCCTAGAACACAATGCAAAAAGAAATTCTTCATTTGGGTCAACTGGGTCAAAGATATGATTGGTCGAACAGGGCTTCCCAGAATTGTGAACTAGTCATGCACAAAACAGTAAATTACCAACTTTGAGGTGTTCAAAACCTATTCAAACGGATTCAAAATGATTTGAAAATTGAAAAATAGGTTCTCTGTTATGGACACTAAACACTCTCAAAGTGGTGGGTCGTGACACATTCCTGGGTAAAAGATATTCAAAGACAAACTAAGCCTCCTGTCGCTATTTGACACTTGGGCAAAATTGCAAATTTTGACACTAGCTCAAAATGGGACTTCGCTGAATAGTTCAAAATGTCAGAATGACACTATGGATCACATGCATATGTAAAATTAAAGGTGTTAAGCCACTCAAACACCATCTAGGCCTCAAACCGACAACTAACCACATATCCATAAAAGGCACTTTAGGCCATGATTTTCTCAAAATTTTCAAAATGTGACTGAAGATGGACCATGCAATTTTCAATCCCAAAAAAGTGTTTCATATTTATTCTATAACTCAGACATAACCTGTTCCTCCTTCTTAGCAATGGCTGACACAAACTTAGAAGAATCCACATTCCAATATGCTACTTGTACATGTGAAGTTTCAACAACCCTTCTTACAAGTATATTTCCCATCAACCCAGACTCATCTGATTGTGATGGTGTGGCTCTAGATCCCTTTCTCAACGACCAACTGACCAATGCAGCTTGATCTTCAATGAATGAAGTGCCTTGGAAGTCTCTTCTATTGGGGTCTTGCAACTCCAATCTACTTGAAATAGAATTGAAAATTAATGCATCTGCAATATCCCAATTGGGCAATAATAAAATGTTAGATGCCTTTATCATTTTCCTCCCCTCCTCAGGGCTTATATTCTGCAATTTCTTCATCATTTATTCTTTAATTTGGTTTTGCATGGAAGTTTCATCCATTTTTGGATGCTTTGTTTTCATCTTTTTACATTTCTCCTCGAAAACGTTCATGTTTGTCCTCCATGCAAACTACTGAAAAGCCCTTGACTTCACAAAACTGTCATCAATCAAAAATTGATGACTTGCCTACTCTAATACAAGGTCCAACTCCCTGCCTCTATAATCAGCTATTGTTAGATCCAAACTTGGGAGAGGAAGTTTTGGAGGGTTACCATCATCTAATTCTGCTTGAGTAATAAAAATATCTCTCTATGATCCCATTTGTTCAACCTGTTCACCAGTGAGCTGCTCTTCTCCAATCCTCAAAGGAGACTGGGTAGGTGAATATTCCTCATCTTGAGGCCTTTTTTCTGTCATTACCTTTTGCCTCTTAGGACTAGGCTCTTTAGGTCTCTCCTCTTGGACTATACTGGTAGATCCTATTATTTGTTTTCCCTTGTCTATAGGAACCCTTTTATTCTTAATTATAGTATATCCGAGCCTCTTTTGTACAATTATTTTATCAGTTCTCACATTTGGAGTGAAAGCCAAGCTCCTCATGACCTCTCTAGCCTTATCAGGATACGAATCAATAAAAAATTGTTTCTTTTCATTCATGACCTCCATTATTTCAGGGAAGGTATTCGTGAGCTTACTTATTTTTTCAACCTCTATAATAGCATTATCCAAAGGATCACATTTATTATCAAAAAAATGAATGAATTCTACGACCTGGGAATAAACTCTCCATTTTTCCATTTTAGTTTCCTACTCCTACAATGAGAATTCATTCCTTATAATATCCTTTGGATAATAAGAATCGTGCTTGACCGGTCCCAACTTGATTCTATGCCTCAACATCTAATTGAAAAATCTCTCAGAATCACAAAAATGGGGATGAGAGACAGCCATCATATACTGCTCCAAAATTTTATGCAAAAAGATCCATCCCCCTTTTGTAATCAAAAACTGATGGGCCACTGTGCAGGTAGCGAAAATTGACCCTAATTGCCTTTTCAACAAAAATATTTCTTCCACTCCTCCTAACTGCCATAAAACTTTAGCCATTCCCACCTTCAAAGGAACTTGGTAAGGAAAAACATGAGGGTTCCCCTTGAAACCATAGATTCTAAAAATGGTAGAAATAGGGTAGGGGATGATATCTCCCCAATTATGTGAAACTTTCAAGTCATGGGGGTTATCCATAGGCCTGATGAGACTCATTAGTACCCTAGGGATTCTGGGATTGTCACTCAATATGAGGCATCTCAATTTAGCAGCAAAATATCTATCAAATTTGACAAAACTAGCATTACTTGCATCCCAGGTCATATCTGCACTCCACAACTAGACTAGCAGTATTTCCCCATTCTCCTATGTGTTTAGTTCCATCTCATTACCAAAATATGTCACTCCTTTGAACAAAAACATATATGCATTAATAGAGAGTAGTGACCAAAAGTTTTTTCCACCTTGCCCTTCGCAATCCCAACTAAACCAATGTGAATTTCTTTAGCCAAAAAGGAAGCAAAATCAAAAATAACATCTACAACGAAGGAAGCAATCTGAACCATCATGTACATGAAACCGATAGGCATAAATTCTTGCTCATCTTCACCAAAAACTTGGCATAAGGTCCTGTATATCTCTACAGCTTGGGAAGTGAAAAGACTCTTCTTAAAAGGCTCTCTAGAGGCTATAGTAATTACTAGAAAAGTTCCTATTGTACCAATATGTGCCCTTAGTGCACCTCCCCTAATTACATCCTTCTTTGCTTTATATTCATTCTCTAATTCTAGCAGGTTGATTTGCACATGGTAGTCTGATAATGGTTGCAGGTGAAAAACCTCTCTAATTTCTTCAGGAGTAATCAAGGACAGAGGCACACCATCCTTTCTTCTTACAACCCTAATGGCTTGGTCATAATTCTTAGCAATGGCTTCAAGCAAATCATAATCCATGAAAAAACTTGGGACTACTAACTTTCCCAAATCAAAATTCCAAACATTAGCATGCAGGGCAAACAACTTTCTTTCCAAAAACCACTTTTTAAACAAGATAAGGCCAGTTTGAGTAGTTGTTGCATCCCTAACCCAATTCCCCTTGTCATATAGGCCATCACCAATTTTAAGCCTAGGGTTTAAGGAAATTAACTTTTTAACTTGTGCAGGTTGTACAGTAGATTCTGGGAGTAATTCTAATAAATCATCGTGGACATTCCTATCCATATAATTAATTTTCCCAGAGAATGGTTTCTTAGGAGGCATTTTGACAGTATTGAGAGAATTGGAATGTCACAGAGGTTATAATATGAGTACTTACTTGACTTACTGAACTTGTTCTTCTCTGAACTTCTAAAATTTCTCTCGAACGATAGAAGAATAGTTTCACGTCTTTACTAGGCTTAACATGACACAATCAATCAAGCTCTTGTGCTCAAAAAATTTTCAATCTCTGTTCGCATGGGACTGGAATTAATTAAAATCTTTGTGTTAGTCTTTGTTTCTCCCACACGTAAATTTTTCACTTATCATAAATGCACCAAATAGAAAAACAAAGTGGCATCACACTTTCTTTTTTAAACTTGTGCCATTGATCCTTGAAAAATCCTACGATCTGGGAATTACAACTAAGTTGACTCAGCTTTCTTCTTAACACATTGGCAGTCAAGCCAATAAAACACCTCCACCTCTACCTTTCCTTCAAGACTGGCACTTCAAACTGGGCCCATGCATGACTATGCACAAGTGTCATCAACTCGCTAATTCGTTATACATAATTCTCCAGCACCTTTCCACAGCGAGCTAGCGATGATCATTGATCTTACTTTAATCATGTGGTAGACAATTGAAACAACCTTTAAGAACATGATGGTGGGTCCATTTCTCGTTAACTCAGTATACCTAATTTTTGCACATCTCTTTATAGTGAGTCAATGAGCATCGTCGATCCAGACTTGATCTTGTGGAAAGCAATATTACTTCAACAGTAGTGGGCCACACTTGCTAACTCGCTATACTTAACTTTCGAGCACTTCTTCATAGCAAGTCAATGCCACCCTTTGATCCTAGCTCGATCTCATGATCATAAATCTTTGTACCTAGTACACAGGAAGTGGGTCCATGATATCGCTATCCATGATATGGGCCCTACAAATTTCTACCAAGCATTGGTCGAAAGTTTGACCAATGAATGGTAGAAAATGCGCTGACAACGCCAACATTTTTCGACCACCGTATTCGTCAAAGTTTTGACCAACCTACTGGATGGTCAAATTTTTCACCAAAAATTTTTCCACCATGCATTGGTCAAAATTTTGACCAATTCCCCATAGATTTCTACCAAGCATTGGTCGAAAGTTCGACCAATGAATGGAAAAAAATGGCTCAACAACCTGGACATTTTTCGACCAATGTATTGGTCAAAATTTTGACCATCCAGTAGGTTCATCAAATTTTTGACCAAAAAATTATCGACCAATTGATTGGTCAAATTTGGTCTAAGATTGGTCAAAAAATGGGTCAAAATTTTGACCAATAAAGGTCAAAAAATGAGCCCAAATGTACTAGTGGGACCTATCACTATGGCTATGTATGCATGTGGACTAAACTGATGTAGTGACCTTTTTTTGTACCTGTCGATAGAACCACATGTGTATCTGTTGAAGCACTATCACTAGTGTCACTATCAATTTTCACACTATATGATGTACAAAGAGGATTAGAGGACAAGCTTGGTGAACTTTCCTGAAAGTGTACATCCTTCTCCATAAAGATTTGATGAGTCTCTAGATCTAGAAGTCTATATGCCTTCACACCGTCTTCATAACCAATGAAAGTACAAGGTCAAGGTGATTGTGCCTTGCATCCCCTAGAAGATCTCTTTGCCCATGCAGGACAACTGAAGACTATGAAGTGTGTCACAATAGGTTTTCTGCCACACCATGCCTCAAAAGGAGTTTTTCCATCTAAGGCCGGATGAGGAGAATGATTAAAAATTTGAGTGGCACTAGAGATTGCTTTGACTTGTAATGATGGATCTAGAGACTTGGCTTGTATCATGCAACTTGCCATAGACTTAAGAGTGTGGATCCTCAATGCTACAACATTTGTCTTATAAGGACTGAATGCTAGCAGAGTCTGAAGATCAATGCCCTCAAGTTTGCAAAAGTCCATTACTCTTATGTTCACATACATGCTTCCATTGTCCATTCGGAGTACTTGGATGGATTTCTTGAATTTTCGTTCTACATGAGTCTTGAAGGCTGGAAACTTGTCCAACACTTCATTCTTACTATGAAGAAAGTAGACCTAGGTACACCTTGAAAAGTCATCAATGAAGGTAAGTATGTAGTGACCCTGGCTAAATGCAAAAGGACCTGCTAATACCATATGAACCATCTATAGAACACCTGCTACTCTTGAAGACTTCCCTCTCTATAACTTCCCCTCTAGATGCATATCCACTGAATCTATTGAACATTCACCCTTAGAAAAGTTGATTTGGGGTAGACCTTTGACCATTTGGTTTGTGCAAAGTTGTCAAAGGTAACAGAAGTCAAGATAACCATATCGCTCATGCCATAATTGCATGTGTGAATTTGATTGAGATAACAAGGCCTTTGAAGGAGACTTGGGCACAAAATGAGAGAAAGAGTATAACCTTTGGTTATGATTCACTTTCCCCACTACAACCAATGAGTCATCTTTAAGATTGTGCACCTTTATTGAGTTTGGAAGGAACTCAACTCTATGACCATCTCTGAGGTGAGTAATTTGGTAGATTGACAAGAGATTTGAACTTAGGTTTTGAACAAAGAGAACATCTTGAAATTCTCCATTTTCCATTTCCACATTTCCTTTCACTTCAACTTCCATTTTGCTATCATCTCCCATGAAGATGTGTGGTACCTTGGACTACATCATTGAAGAAAAATCTTCCTTTGAAGAACCCATGTGATAAGAGGCACCTGAATCAAAGATCCATTCCTTTCAAGAGTTTGAATTTTCCATGAGTGCTTGCCCTTTGCCCTTTGAATCTGAAGAAGAACCTTTATCCTTGTAAGCATTAGGCAATGGAACATTATGTTTCTTCATGATGTTGGTCAACTCATCAATCTTTTTACAATAACACTCATGCTCTTCATGACCTAATTTCTTGCAATAAGTGCACTTCTTCTCCTTATTATTGTTGTCCCCCTTCTTGTTGGAATTTGAGGACTTTCCTTGTTGATTGGATTAAGGTGTTGTCTTTTTTTAATCCTTTGATTTGTCTTTCTTCCACTTCTTCTTACCCTTTCCTTTACTTGAAGATTGTCCAGCTGAATTTTGAGAACCCTCATTGTTGGCCACCAATGCTTTAGACTAAGCTGATTTGAGAATCCTCATTGATTTCAACTTCTTTTCTTTAGTATGCAATAGATCAGCATATTCATCAAAAGTGACTTTTATTGATACTTTATCACCTATTGGTTTAGGAAGAGTACCATCTACATATTGTGAAACTCCATTATGCATTAAGTGATACCACATTTTTATGGACCATGTAGCGTAGTTAAGAAGAGTTGATTTTGGTAACTTAAAATTTTCGATAATGTAGAAAATGAAATAAAAGTGCAAAAAAGAGAGAACACAGCACCAAGAACAACCCCCCTTTTCACTAAATCAAGAAACCCCCCCAAAATAGATGCTTTGGGCACTTTATCAGTAGTGCAATTACAATGGGCCAATTGCCAATTTTGGCCTTCATGGACTTCTAATTTTGCTTGTTACAACCTCTTAATGGATTACAAATTTGGAACTTTACAATGTGTTACAATTCTAAAGCATTACATAGAAAAGAAAGGCCCTATTGCTGAAAGTGACACTTTTGTCCACACAACCCTACAATTTCACTATGAATCTGGAAAGTAGACAAAATATAATACACTTTTAAAAAAATGAAACTTTTTTTTTACTCCAAATGTGCCCGTACGAAGCATTTCAAGTTGTAAAATGTAGGATTATGCAAGTACAATCACCAAAAAATGCAATTTATGACAAATCCATGCACAAAAACTAGAAAAAACAAAACCGTTGAAAATTTTAGAAAATTCTACCCAATTTCAAAAAAAATTGCACTTGATTTGGAGTCCAGATGTCCGAGTTATGGCCTCCCGATGTTGGACTGCAAAATTGAAAATCAATCTAGAGAGGGGTTGCATCAACGAATGACAGGGTTAAATTTGATGGTCATATGACTATTGCACTAACTCAAATTGGCCCTAGAATGATGGTCAGATGATCGTCAGATTTAGGCTCATGAAATGATGACATCAGCATCCTCAGACTTGTGATGACATCAACATGATATCATGATGATGCCAGTGGCCAATGTGGCTGTACTATACCATATAGATTGTACAAAATTGTATGGGCATGGTAGGCAAAAAAATCGTACACTGACACGTCTGTATCTTATTTACTTAGGTGTAAATAAGTATTTATTATTTTCACTTTCTTAAGTTTACTTAGGTTAATGCATATTTTTATTATTTATTAGCCACCTAGGAGTATGTGTACTCTTGTGAGTTGTCATGTTGACAACACATGAGTTCACATCTCTTTTATGCACATGGTGTCTACAACCTTGCCATTCTTATTCACTCATCTAGAATGATGGATAAGGCTTGTGCTTAGTTGTCATGATGCTTATCTTATCTCTTGGTTCTTTCTAGAGACATTCTAGGTGCTTCCTAAGAGGCCTTTATATACAAGCATTCCTATTGTGTTTGCACATCATATACTGAACATACTAAATAGAGCAATGTATTAGGACATACTCTGAGTAATAGATCATATCTATTTTTGGTCTACATTTGTGCTTGTGTTTGAGTTCTATGATCTTGAGAGAATCTTTCCCTAAGGTGAATTCTTACATAGTATCAGAGCTCTTGGAGAATTCCTCCTCACAAATTTGATCAAGACCAACATCTTGCTTCATTAGCTAGCCTAACTCTAGAATATCACAGAAATTGGGAGTGTCCAGCACCATATCTGACCTCACTAGTGCATCTGAAATGTTGATTTAATGAAAATCGGCTATAAATATGACTATATTCGTCCATAGTCGACTGTGAGGCAAATTTTTTTTGCAAACTAGACCCCAGAGGCCCCAATTTACACTATAGGTATGATCATTTTAGTATTTTAATTTCTTTGTAAATTTCCATCGTATTTATTCAATAGAATTTTCAAAAAAAAAATTCAGCCAAGCAGCCTTATAGAGAAACTTTTTTAGCAGGTGCTGGGCTGTCAGATCTTGGCCCTATGGGTTTGCACAAGTAATTTAGTGAAATTTTACCTATTTTTGACACCACACAATACAATATCTGGTGAGTGTTCATTTTACCAGCAACATAACATGACCGGCCAACAGAACCCATCATCGTCCAAGCCCACCAACGAGACTTCCTTTATTTGAATTGGTGCGGCATCTTCTTTTTACATAGCACAAGACTCCAACATCTCATCCATGTGGGATTAAAGCTTGGAAACCTGACGCACTTTTAAAATTTCTCAGTAATGTCAATTCCATTTCTAGCCATCAATGACCAGTCTGTACATATTCTAGCATCTTTCAATTCTAACCCCTATCATTTAGACTCTAGCATTGGCATGAGTTTCCCAGTGCCTATTGGTTCACTTTTCCTAGTGGTTTAAAGGCTATACCAGCATCCGTTGTGTTTCAAACTTCCAACAATAGTTAGAACCTCCGGCAGAACCTTTGGATATTCCACCGACTATTATACTTTCCTACCCATTGTGTAACTTGGTGCTAGCTATCACTGGACACATGTCAGCAACTTATAACCTCCAATCTGTGACTGCCACATGGACAACCAAGCATCCCAGTTAGACATTTGATACATCAGCCAAAATTTCTATGTCATCCACATGGATAGCCAAAGTTTTTTGGCACATGTGTAGAGTCAACAATTGCCATGTTTCCTCTCTCTATGCATTTTGTACAGTATAGACTCCACGTCAGCAAACACGTCACCAGAGGGTTGTGTTTTTTGCTAACATCAACATTTCAATGGGTTAAATTTCGCATCCATTTGACTATCAAACCCAGTCATTTTACATTTGTAGCGACAACCATTTGACTATCAATTTTAACATCACATTTTTTCCTCTAGACTCCTCTCTAGATTGCTTTTCAATTTGGCAGCCTGACTTCACAAGCTCATATCTCAGACATCTAGACCCTGATTTAGGTGCAATTTTTTTTCAAATTGGGTAGAATTTCTTAAATTTTCTAGTGGTGGTGTTCTTTTCTAGTTTTGGTACAAGGATTTTTTATAATTTGCATCTTTTACCTACTCAATCCTACATTTTGCAACTTGAAACAATCCATACAGGCTCATCTGGACTCCTTTTCAAGTTTTTTTTTTGAAAGTGCGTAATTTTTCATCTACTTTCTAGATCTATAGTCAAATTCTAGGGTTGTGTGAATAGAAATCTCACTTTCAGCACTAGGGCCTTTTCTACATTGTATTGCTTTTAGAATTTAGCTACAGTGCTTAGTTCCAATTTTAGGCCTCAAACAGTAGTTGCAACAAGAATAATTAGAAGTCTACTTTGTTCATTTTCACAAGAGGCATATTCTACACGCACCACATATAAAGTGCCAACAACATCTTTTTTCGGGGGGTTCTTTAATTTTTTGGAGGTTACCCTGATTGATCCATCATGGAAGAGGTGGATTTGATTTACTTGACCCCAGACAACTATCAGGAATGGAGTCAACTTATTGTCAAATATCTAAGTCAGCACAATGTATTGCCCTATGCACCAGATCTTGAGTATTATCCTGACTAGACTACCATCATTTGGCATACTCTCTTTCTATTTATGGAGTATGACATTGTGGATACAATGTCTAACATTAAGCCATCTGATCCATATGTTTTTTGGATGCATCTTTGGGAGACCTATGGAGATCCAAACATTCCTCCATTCCCAAAACATCTCCTACCTCCAGTTGCAGCTAACTCCTCTTCAGGTGAGATCACACCTCCAACTCCTATTGCTCCTACTAATCCTATTCCAACTACAGATCATCCAAATTTAGTGTAGTAGGACCCTTTTTTTCTTCCTACTCTATCTTCAAGCGAAGACTTTCTTCCTTCCCTTGTAGGCCTATTCATGGAGTCTCACATTGAAGATGTGGGAGACATTATTGACGATATTCATTTTCTCTTGGAGGTGAATACTTCAGCACAACAGGGTACACATGGTATTTTAGCCTCAAGTGATGACTTCTTAATTGGCATTTCAGGTTTTTTTGTAGAGTCACACATAGCCAATTTGGAATACTTCTTTGATGATCTATCGCTTCTCTTTGTTGAGGATGATTCTTCTACAGTTATTGTCCATTCTCTACATGATCAATCTTTCTAGGTTGGCATGATTGTGGATTCTTATGTACAAATTTTTAGGAGGTCTCTTTCACATTTGAGAAGACACTTGGTTTCCTGAAGTAGGTTCTACATCATTTCTTGTTCAATCTATACTTCTCTTCAGTAGTTGTGGAGGAATCCATTATTAGTATCGACACAAGGACATTTGAACAAGTTTCAGCGACACCGAACATCATTGATATTCCTTCTCCATGCAGGGGATGCATCTTCTTTATACCCTTACATTTGTTTCTTCCAAAAGGGAGGAACATCATTTAGAGGTCATGGATTAGCTTCTACATCAGAGCATTTCTAACTAATCGGCACACTACCTTTAGGGGGAGGGGACTACTTCGTCTCCTTCTACTCCTTTTTGGGAGCGACTTTTTCCTCTTAGGGGGTTTTGTCCTTCTCCATTTTTTCTTGTATATACTTGATGTATGTCGCAATGGGGGGGGGGGTTCCCATGAGGTTTTCCCTCTTTCCCCACTTTATGAGAGATCTACATCTTCATTATCTACATGGGTACCTAACATGCCCTAGTAACCGGGACCCATCATGCATTTCATCCTAGTTTTCATAAGCGTAAGGGAATTCCCTTAAGTTTCACTTAAGGGGGGGTGTTCGTATAAATAACTATTTTCTATTTTCACTTACTTAAGGTTACTTAGGTTAATGCATATTTTTATTATTTATTAGCCACCTAGGAGTATGTGTACTACTATGAGTTGTCATCTTGACAACATAAGAGTCCACACCTCTTTTATGCACATGGTGTCTACAACACAGGAGTTAGCACATCTTTTAAGCACATGGTGTCTACAAGCTTGTCATTCTTATCCATTCATCTAGAATGATGGATAAGGCTTGTGCTTAGTTTCCATGATGCTTATCTTATCTTTTGATTCTTTCTAGAGACATTCTAGGTGATTCTTCAGAGGCCTTTATATACAGACACTCCTAGTGTGTTTGCACATCATATACTGAACATACTAAATAGAGCAATGTATTAGGACATACTCTGAGTAATAGATCATATCCATTTTTGGTCTACAGTTGTGCTTGTGTTTGAGTTCTACAATCTTGGAAGAATCTTTCCCTAGGGAAAATTCTTACAAATTTCTTACATAGCCAATGCCATCAATTCTTAGCAAAGAGACAATCAAGAAGCTCAAAATTTTAATAAATAACTGTTGAAAATGGTCAATGATATTCAATGTCTTATTAAATAACTACTTTCTGCTAGAGAGATTATTTCTCTTGTATTATATTAATATTCCTCATGTTAGATCTTCCCCACTGGGGATTGCGATCAAGTTAGATAATATAATATTTTTATGTTCTATAATATCTTTTTGCAAGGGTATGTTTGAAGGCATGGGAAATAGGCACAATTTGCCTCCAAGGCTAAATCAATGGTCTATAGAATTATCCATTTTTTTATTGTACATGCATATAACCTTTTTAATTCTAGATAATAAATATGACCCCTTCATTCACCTTTTTCTAGGCGGCTCCAATATTCTCCATGTCCCCAGTATCCAACAACCCATGTAATTGCTTAAACATTGAGAACTAGAATGGTAACCTAGGTAAGTCAATTTTATAGAAATTAATGTTTAATGGATTAATAAAGATATTTAAACTTCATTTTTTTGTATGCCTCCATCAACCTTAAATAAATACATCATACTTAAAACTTCTATCTAGTAGATTTTTCATGCGATAAACTATTCTAGATAAATATTAGAATGAAATTACCTTGCACACTTAATCAGTCTTGCTAGAATAAATATGCAAGCATGAATCAGTAGAGAATAAATTTTTAAAATGGTAGACGAAATTACACTTCATGGGTATTTTGATAATTTTATTGATTTTTTATTGAAGGGAAATAGTGTTTGAAGATACCTAAAACCCCATTACAAATTTTTTTCAAGCATCATTTGAAATCAAACAAAATTGAATAGCTACGAAAAATTAACCTTTTTAGACCAACATCTAACATCTAGTAAAGAAATTAAAATGTAGAAAGATATCATCCTATAAAACAAAAAATGAGAAACAATAGGCCTAACCCTAAAAACTTGATTAGTAAGGTTGTACATGGTGTAGTTTTAAAATTAATAATTACATACCATGTGTTTTACTAGGAACCTAAGTCCTAAGAGAAATATGGGATTTGTTAAGGCCCTCAAAAACAATAATCTTTACAAGCGACAAAATTAGACTATATAAAATCTTGGTGAAAATTTTAGAAAAGTCCAACAAAAAGGGAGCCCCAAAGGTCTTTGGTAGGATAACCAAATAATAGATGTATTGTATTTTAACAACGATTCTAAACTCTTAAAACTAGTATCCACAAGGCTATAAATGAAGAAAAAACTTATCTTAAATGATTATTATCAAAAACCATCACATTGGTTTTAACTAAGTTCCCATTATCTTTATTGTCCCTATTGTCCATATGGTTTAATAAACACAATGAGAAATCTTGAATGAGAAATTTTTTCAAAATAATTTGAAAGGCTTCCAAATATTACGACTTATTTTTTTTAGATGGAACCCAAAGCTAATGAATGGTTGTCAACAATTGATTTCCATTTTTAAGTCAAAAGAACTGCACCAATAATCATCTTTGGCTCCATAAGAGAGATATCCACCTCATTATGAATAAAAAAGCGAGGAACTACTTAACAGATCAATGAAACTTGAGCTAGCCTCACAAAAAAATAGTTCACCTACATTTGAGATTCTCCAATGTTAGTAGGAAAGTAGAAGAAGAAAATACACTTAAAGAGAGGAAAAAACTAGACAAAGAACACAAGAAACCTCCTCACCTCCATAGGAAAGGAATCCAAGTTAATGAGAGGGAAAGAAGGGAGGGAAGAGAAACAACTAGAACTAGCCTCCAAAACTACTACTAGGAAAGAAAATGATACCTTAAAAGAACAAAATATCTAGAAAAAAAATGCTTTAAATATTTACCAATAAACATAACATGGAAAATAAAATAATTCTACGTAAGGGAGTGTATCAAAAACAATCCAAAAGAATAGAAATATAGGAAATACATGTTTTTCCTCACAAACAATAGGGAACTCTAGACGACTCAAAACTCAAGAAGCTACAATAACATAAAATAAAATAAGTACATCCTCCACCCACATTGTACAAGAGGCATAGAATAAATGGGAGAAAATATTTCAACACGAACAAATCAAAATTCTAAAAAGAGATTTCTCTATCTATGAAGGAATTACAAACCAAGCCAAACCTCATGCCAAAAAGATCCTTAAAAAATAGATTAGGATAGATATAGAAGCCTTTCTCCAAAAAAAACTCAAACTTTTATTTTAACCAAAAAGAAATAAAGAACAAATTCATAAATCCCTCTAATTTAATGACCTCAAAAGAAGCTTCATCTAGGAAGAAAATATCTAGGCCCAAAACAATGCATTGAACAAAGCCCAAAATTTTCCTTCGATGATAGCCCAAACACTTAGGAGTGAATGCACAATATTGGGTTCACTCCAAAGTGTATTGTGGGTTACACATTTTTGGAAGAAGAAATTCCTCAAAAAATGGGCAAGACAAGTTTTTGGTCCATATTTTTCTGATAGAAAGTACTCGCATAGTTTCAATAGAAACTATAAGAGTTTTGATCGAAACTACTTTGAAGGTAGTTTCAATTGAAACTAACTAAAAAAAATAATATTTGGCCTAATTTAGTTTCTATTGAAACTAATTAAACACAGAAAAAAAAATAGCCTAAATAGTTTTGATAGAAACTATTTTTAAAAAATTAATAGAAAGTTAGTTTCTATTGAAACTAGCACAGTAGATGGCATTTACAAGGTCTATAATATTTTCAATTGCTTTCATGGATTCTAGGTTCAATTGCTAGGTCCATAGGGAGCATTGATGACAAGTAATTTTGCATGACACAAGTACTTGGAATGAGCTTTCTAATGATTATGGATTTGATACAGTTTGAATTTTTTAGGTATGCATTTTTTTACATTAATTGTACTGGTTCGTTACAAACAATAGACCTCTATATTGGATGCTCATGGAAATTAGTAATGAAGAGAATAATATTTTTCTTAAATAAATATCATCTCTATATTTAAGTCATCTTTCAATTAAAAAATGAAATTTTGAAATTTTGTAAATATATAATTAAGTTATATATGTCAAAAGCCATGCATGTGCAAATTATTGTTAGGTAAACTTTAATCTCTAATAAACTATGAAATACAAAGGATAAAGATATAAAACCACGTCCATGGTCTTGGTATGGATATTAACAAACTGAATTCACAAGAATCACATTGATATCTATTGTAGGTAAAATATGTACATACATGTGTGTGTGTGTGTAAATTCCTAACCATTAAACAACAATTTGTAGCTGAAAGTGAAAGCTTTCCTGAAAATTCACAATTCAATGTTTGTTTAGGCTAAAAAGTGTAACAGAATAATATTTTTCAAAAATAACTACTGCCTCTTTATTTAAGTCATATTTCAATTAAAAATTGAAATTTTGAAATTTTGTAAATATATAATAAGTTACTTATGTCAAAAACCATGTATGTGCAAATTAGGGTTAGGTCAACTTTAATCTCTAATAAACTATGAAATAAAAAGAATAAAGATATCAAACCACCTCCATGGTTTTGGTATGGATATTAACAAACTAAATTTGCAAGAATCACATTGATATCTATTGTAGGTAAAAAGTTATGTCTATAAAAAATAATGTCATTCTTTAAAAATTAGGTTTTACATAACATACCAATTTTTGTGGGAGAAAAAATAATTCAATCAAATCAATTCATATATATATATTCCTAGCCATTAAACAACAATTTATAGTTGAAAGTGAAAGTTTTCTAGAAAATTCATAGTTTAGTGTTAGTTTAGGCAAAAAAGTGTAATAGAGAAAATATATTAAAATGAAACTATAAAAATCTAGTCACCACTATAATAGCTCTTACAAGACATGGGAGATCATATAACCTCTATAATAGCTAATTAGATTTTGTTAATTTTCTAATTTTTTTAAAACTAATACCGAAGCCTGAGTTTCTACATTAGGAGCTCTGGGTATATTGGAACATCACTAGTTGTCAACTAGTTGAATTGAAACAAAACTTAAACTATGTTATGTATATTCTAAAACTTGAACACTTGAATTTCAAAACTGAAATTTACTTAAACCTAAAATAGAAAAAACTTGATTGATCTTGTACTATATTCAAAACATGTTTCTTATGTGTATGCTTTACAGTGGTATGTTCTTATGGATACTATATCACCTCGTTATTCTTGGATATTATTGTAGGATGGTATTTGAGATGAGATCTATAGTTAGAGGCCATAGCTCAGTCCATAACAGAGGTCAAGGGTGAGGCAAGGATACTAGTGTGGGAAGTTCTATTTAAGAGGAAAATATGTAGGAAATGGGGAGAATCAAGAAGATTCGTAGGAGGCTGACTTATGACAGATGATGAGGACCATTATGGATCGCCTACCTCCTCCTCGAGGTGATGATTATCAAGAGTCACACCATACAGGGGAAAGAGGAGAGGCAGAGGTCCAGGAGTCCTTATGAGACCTTCATGGTGACAAGTAGAGGTCATTTGTAGTTGTTTAAATGAAGGACCTTCAAAGGTCCAAGATCAAACCCTTCAATGGGTTGGGATTAGGTTATGTAGTAAAGTAGTGTCTTATTGCCTTAGATAGATATTTTTATATA